>OX941085.1:42670000-42672500 GCA_954870635.1 Arctium minus
GTTGCTCTATACTAAAAAAGTCGTACATTTCCCGCTCGTTCTGCTCTTTAAATTAAACAGCCCGGTCGATATAAAGTTTTCTTTCGACGATTGGTTTCTTACCCCGTGATATAAAACTTCATGAGCCTTCTGTGTCTGGGGAGACAACAAGGACTCCAAAGATCCGGGTACGGTCTCAAGGCAGCACTTCCATCCGAGTACACACTAATATATCTATCTCTATCCGCATCTCTACCCGCATTAGCGGAATCTAAATCCAATGGGCAGGATCTCTCTTGTATAAAACCCGCCAGCACACTGCCAGTGGGCGCACCGATAGTCGCATTGGTGCCTTAGCGATTGAATATAAACAACCATCTACCCTGCGGTCTTCGAAGGATATTGAGAAAGCAGTATCGCAGATATCGAACTATCTGAATGCGATATCCGCTAAATTAGAGAATGAGGCTATCGGCTTCCTAACAGACGGCACTAAGATACTGGAAGTTCGCCCCCTAAGCGGGTAGCAAGGACGACTATAGCTATAATAGATATTTTACTCTAAACATACCATGCATCGGGTAAGGCATCCATCAGAGTAGTTGGGGTGGGCTATCGATCTCGAGCTACTGCATATATGAACTGGGTCGCCCGGGTATAGAAGCTATGGATTTACTGTGTATGGATCACCAGCCTTAGCCAGAACATGCTCTAATTGGTCAAGGGGGTATACGAGTGACTGGACTATATATGTAATACGATCTACAGACAGATCCCGACCAAAGCAGATACTTACCTTTCTTTCTAATATTGTGAGTTCAAAATATTCCATATCCAGGATGGTCCTATAATGGGGAACATCAAGAGCTTGATCCAAGTGATCGCGAACAAGCCCCTCATACTCCCCAGGATTATTCTGGGGAGGAAGGTTGTAGTAATAATGGCTCTGGAGACTTCGTATGCGAGCATAAATCTCAGCTTCGTTCTCGGCTGCTATTTCGGCTCTAAACGTAGCCCATGATTCACTGCTCCAGGAAGACTCCAAAGCCGGAAGACTTGTTGGATTTCCACTTTCACTGGATCCGGAAGAGACTTGCAAAATGGTAATTCCTGTCATCAGAGAAAAAATAAATTTTTCGCTAAAGTAGATAATAATAAAATGAGAATGAGAATTACGAAGAAAAGAACTCTTCTTTCTCTTCGAAACTCTCATTCGATAAATAAGGATTAAACTAGTTAAAAATAAGAAAAAAGTGAGGATGGTGGAAATTTTTGGGCGGCTGCCCGTTCCTAGAAAACGTCCGATAAAGAGAAAGAAAGCTGTTCCGAACAGAGGAAAAACCCTCCGAACCAGAAGAATTGTGTGAAATAAGTGAATTTATCCAGCTGAGCAGTTCTAGAGGAACGAGTTTGGGTGTTGTTAGCAGATAAAACGGTAAGGGGGTGCGCTATCGCTATAAGGGCTCAGGGCTTGCTGCTTCTTTTTTCTTTGCTTTCTTGTTGTATGAGAAATTCCATGAGGGGGCACCACTCTTTCTATGGATTGATCACAAGCCGAAAGATGGTTAGAGCGTCCATCAACTAAAGATCTCGTCATCTTATTTTTTTTAGGGAGTGTATCGTGTAAGCGGAGAGAGCGAAGCGAGCTTTATAGAAGCTCGAAGCCTTTTTTTTACAGGAGCTATGAATCAAGAAAACGCCTTGACTAGTAAGCAAGAAAAGGGCTGCCAGTAATAGTCACGCCACAGCTGACTACGTAGCCTTCTGCCACACAATACAGGACAAGATTGATGGAGGCTTGCTGAAGTTTCCCGAAAAGGGAAAACAGATGTTGATTGACAAGCAACCATTTCCCAAGACCGCACAAGCAGCGCCAGTGTATATTCATTACCACTACGGCGTAAACCCCGAATCAGAAGGTGAACCTACGGTGTAACCGTAGACTTCTAAGTTTCCCAAGAAGTATTTGATCGCTTCAGGAAAATGGGTGTGCTGAGACCAGTCACACAAGAACCATCTTCCGCAGTCATTGAAGAGATTGTCGATCACCAGACCGACTATTTAAATGTAAACATGGTTACGATCCTGCGAAGGCCGGACCAACCTCGGCTAAAAATTGATCTACAAGGGGGCCTTCTAGGATCTAGAATCCCTGTCAGTAAGCGTGCCGTTGTAATCGGCCAATAGGCTACTCAAATACTTCGCTGATGCTATATTACAAAGCTTCGAGCTGTCAAGCCTAAGGTCGGCCCACCTAACCTAATAGTAATAGGCGGATGGAAGCAAGAAAAGGACTGGCTAGCTCGTGCAATCAATATATCGTCACCCCCATGCATATAATAGCTACGAGCTGCTGTAAGCGCTCTTGCACGAGTACTCTATCATGAGTACACTAACAAGAGAGGAACTACGAGCAGAAATCAGTAGTCACTCTGCTACTTCAAGATATTGCGTAAAAAAGAAAGAGAGTCCGTCCGTCTATTGAGCGGCCGAGAATCTTATGTCAAAAGGACCAATAAAA
>OX941085.1:42677500-43140000 GCA_954870635.1 Arctium minus
TTTGACTTTTCCCTGTATTATATCTATCATTGGTGGGATTGATTTTGAATTTTTGGCCTTGGAAGCCAGCTAGTTTCTTTTGTAGCTCTTCTTTTTTGTCTTTCTAAAAAGAGATTGGATTCAAAATAGGAAGCATGAACAGTCCACTTTAGTCACCTCATTCAAAATAACATCTGGGCGCTAAAACAGAACCCATAAGCCATATTTGAAATTGAAATAAGTGTGTTTCATACACTTTTTATCGATCATTTTTAGTTCATCTCCTGCCCCCATAAGTCTTCATTTCTTTGCAACCTCACAATTTTGGGATTCTTTCTCGCTTTCAATCTTTGGAATAGATGGGTTGTGCATCATCGCATTTGCTAAACCATGATGAAGATTTCACCCAAATTGGCAGCTCAGCCTTGGGCCACCATATCGTCTCTCTAACCTCCACCACTTACGGCCTCTTGACACTCGACCCATCATCCTCCAAAACCACCGTCTCCGCCACCGCTCCGTCGTCCCGTGTCACCCTCCTCTCGATCTTTCCCACACCCGTCTCGGAACCCAGGTCCGAACCCGAAGTCATCAACTCTTGGGAGCTCATGGCCGGTCTCGATCCCACCACCGAAAGCTTCCGTCTTTTCCCACAAACTTCTAAATCCATCCATTCCAGATACACCGATAAAGAAAACACGAACCCAAATCAAGAAAACCCGAATCTTGATCATAAAAATCCGATCTTTGTCAAGTCCGTAGCGCCTAAACCAGTTTCCCTAGACGAATTTGAAGAACTGTGCCCACCGAAAGGGGAAAACAAGGTGGTGATCTATACGACGACACTGAGAGGGGTACGCAAGACGTTTGAGGCATGTAATGCGGTGAGAACGGCGATGGAGGGATACGGGGTGTTTGTTTGCGAGAGAGATATATCCATGGATCAAGGTTTTCGGGAAGAACTGAGAGAGCTAATGAAGGGGAAAGACAGCAGTGAGTTGGTGCCACCAAGGGTGTTCGTAAAGGGAAGATACGTGGGTGGAGCCGAAGATGTTCTGAAGACGATGGAAGAAGGGCGTTTGGGACGATTGCTTGAAGATTTGCCTAAATCGAAAGCTGGGTTCGTCTGCGATGGTTGCGGTGGAGTTCGGTTTCTGCCGTGTTTCACCTGCAATGGGAGTTGTAAGGTGGTGGTGGTGGATCGGAATAAGGAAGAGATCGGTGGAGAACGACGGAAAAGGGTGGTGGTTCGATGTGGTACTTGTAATGAGAATGGACTTGTTCACTGCCCAATTTGTAGCTGATTCATCATCATCCATATGGGTTTCAGATGATTATTATCTATGTGAACCATTAGTGGTTAGTTAGTATAATTGTTGTAGTGGTTTTAATCTGTAATTGCTGGTGTTCAAATGGTAGTATTTGTGTAGAGTTGCATCTGGAAAACTATTGAGGGCAATAAGAAGACAATGTGTCCCATGTGAATCAAGTACTGTAATGATTCAATTGAGGCCAAGTTTATCAGGTTAAAGTTCAAAGGAAATTTTGAAAAGTATGCTCAATGTTGTCTCTAAATATTCAAAATATTATCAGGTTAAAAAGACAAATGTCTATTTTATTTATCTTTTGGAAAAACGATATTAGTTTCCCTGATCGACTAATAGATTTATAGCACATTTATTGCTTTTGTAGTAGATTTCTATATGCATTTAGCACTAACTATTAAGTTCGTGGGTTAGTTATAAATTGTCACTCTAAGCATGTAGATAGTGGTTTAAGATATCAACCAGTAGTTGATTCTCTTTAGCCTGAACTTGTTTATGGTCATTGAGTATTTATTTAGCATTGATTGGACTATTTGTTGCATTTATACAATCGATTGATTCTAATATGCAAATAATCCAATAAGTAGAGGTGTAAATTGTAAGGGTTGATAACAGTTACAATATCGTATTTCAAGTGATTTACGGTCCCAAAAATGATAACAATAAATCACGTGCAACTGACCCGTTACAACAAATGCGGAATAACGAGATCTAAATATTGTATATTTTGGTCTATTGATTCATACCGATCCACAAGCGTAAATATAGCAGTTATCGAATATACGATAAAATATAACGAAACAACAAATAAATCGAGACAGCAATATTTAACGTGGTTCCACTATCAATGTGATAGTGTACATCCACAGGGAGAGAGAGATATTTATATTACCAACCGAGAGAAATTACAACGTGTTTACGAGATCCTTGGATCAACAAATCAGCTAACCAAATGTTCCCCCAAAACAAGATATATATAAATATATATCAATGATAAATATATATTAATGATATATATATATATATATATATATATATCAACAAAGAGGAACAAGGAAGAAGAAGAAGAGAAATAGAAAGAATACTTCTATTTTGTTGGTGTATTTTTGGGATGGAATGATGCATGTATTTATAGGGATAAAATGGTGCAAGAAGACAAATGGGTATGGGTTGACATCTAGTTGGCATCCAAGATATCTTCCATATTTCCCATGCAAAAAGAAAATCCAAGTCAAGTAAACTTCCAAAAATATGTGGCTTAAATTAATCCACATATCCAAGCTTTAAACACTTGTACATTGTGTTTGGTGAGTTGCACAACACCAAAAAAACTTATCTGATTTAAGTTTTTCAACACTCCACCATGATGTGCAAATCACCCGACGAAAACCAAAGCACGAACCAATCCCCTGAATACGGACAAATTGCTGATAGAGATTGACACGAGGTAACATAATGCATTTTGATCGTGACGAGCTTCGGCTCGACCATCACCCGTCAAAAACAAAAGCAAAAATCCTCAATTGAGCAATCTCAATAAACAAACGAGTTAAGTAACCTAAAAACATGTACCAAGTAATATCTCCCCAAAGATGAATATCTCCCCAAAGATGTCGCTATGTCATCTGTAGCAATATTCTCATCTCTCCCACAAGGTGCCAAACGACACTAACACAATCTGAGCTGGATCAAATTCGAGCAATGCTCGAATGCGGCTGGCGGTAACGACTTGGTGAACATATCTGCAGCATTATCTTCAGATAATATTTTCTTCAAGTACACAACCTTTGCGTCGTGTAAAGCTACCATAAATGCATCACGCACATTAATGTGCTTTGTTCGAGAGTTGAACGCCAAATTTGTAGCCAAGTGAATAACACTCTGGCTATCACAATTAATACGGACAGTAGTCTGCTTCAGGCCCAAACCAAACAAGAGTTCCTGTAAATGAACTGCTTCTTTAGCAGACTCGAACGCTGCAATAAGTTCAGCTTCGGTAGTCGATAATGCAACAACAGACTGTAATCGAGATCTCCAACTGACAGTTGTTCCACCTAATGTAAAAACATAACCAGATGTGGATTTCCAACTGACACGATCACCTGCGTAATCTGAATCGCAGTAACCAAGAATATCACAGTTGTTTTGCATACCATAAATCAGGTCGTGAGTTTCCGTGCCTTTCAAGTAACGAAATACAGTTTTCACTGTATTCCAATGTGACTTACCCGGGTTCGATAGAAACCGACTAATCACACCAACGGAATGTGCAAGATCGGGACGAGTGTATACCATGGCATACATGAGGCTCCCGACTGCACTGGCATACGGAATCTTTGCCATCTCAACCTTTCCAATATCGTCTACCGGACAATCGTCTCTTGTAATCTTGATATGTCTTGGAAGTGGCATAGACACCGACTTTGCTCCATCAAGATTAAACCGCTTCAGAATCTTTTGAATATAGCCCTTCTGTGTTAACTTGAGAGTACGAGACTTTCTGTCTCGAACAATTTCCATGCCGAGAATAACACGAGCTTCACCGAGATCCTTCATTTCAAATTCTGATTTCAACCTATCTTTCAAACGGTTGATTTCCGAACGATCCCTGCAAGCTATCAACATGTCATCAACATAAAGAAGTAGATAAATAGAAATGCCACCGCTTGATCTATGATAGATACAAGCGTCTTTCTCACTACGCTCAAAACCCAACGAGAGCATAAATAAATCAAACTTCTTGTACCACTGTCGAGGCGACTGTTTAAGTCCATACAGGCACTTTTTCAATTTACAGACCCAATCAGGTTTGTTGTCGGAGATGAAACCTTCTGGTTGCTTCATATAGATGGTTTCTTTAAGATCTCCGTGCAGAAAAGCTGTTTTCACATCTAACTGTTCGAGCTCCATATCAAGAATTGCCACAAGGGCCAGAAGGACCCGGATAGATGTGTGTCGAACCACAGGCGCGAAGATATCGTCATACTCGATACCCTTCCGCTGTGCAAAGCCTTTCGCAACCAGGCGAGCTTTATAACGCTTATCGTCTTTGACTTTATAGACCCATTTGCAGCCAATTGCACGACTGCCTTTCGGTAATGGACAAAGCTCCCAAGTGTTATTTTTAGATAAAGCTTCCATTTCCTCATGTATAGCTCCTAACCACTTATCATAGTGGCTCGAAGCTAGGGCCTCCGAATAATCAAACGGCTCATCCTGTACAACATGCAAAGCATACTCTAGCTGGTCAGTAAAACTCATATTTGCAAAATCCCAATCACCATACCTATTAAGAGGACGGATAGTTCTCTGGCTCTGCCTCACAGGTACTGATACTGGAATTGTATCGCTTTGACCTCCACCATCATTTAGAATTTCTTCCTGAACTGAGCTAACTGGATCAGAAGTAGATGTATCTGGTGGACTAACATCTTCTTCAGATTCTGATCCCAAAGTGAAACCACGAGCAGATGAGTTGGGTACAATAGGATTGACAATTATCTCATCTCCATCGGCTGTTGGAGAAACAGAAGAGATAATTTTCGGTTCTGGAGCGGGTTGTCGATTATGATTAGACTTGAACATAATCGACTCATCGAAGATCACATGTCGAGAGTGAATCACCTTTCGGGTGACCGGGTTGTCGATAACCCTTGATTCCATCTGTATAGCCGAGTAGGAATCCCTTGGTGGCTCTGGGATCCAACTTGTCCTGACCTGTCACATGAATATACACAGGACATCCAAATACACATATGTATTTCAAACAGATACAACCCTTACCCCTCCAAATTTCTTCCGGAATTTTTCCCCCAATGGCTGAACACGGTAACCGATTCACAATGTGTACAGCAGTGTGAAGTGCTTCAGCCCAAAACATTTTAGGGAAACCAGATGTAACTAGCATACATCATACTTTTTTCTAACAAGGTCCTATTCATCCGCTCGGCGAATCCGTTTGATTGTGGATCGCCGGGTGTGGTGTAGTGTCGGTGAATACCTCTACGTGAACAAAAGTGTTTAAAGTTACCACTAGTGTATTCACCACCATTGTTAGATCTAAGCACTTTTAATTTTCTACCAGTCTCGACTTCGACTAGTGATAACCAAGTTTTGAATATTTCAAAAACATCTGACTTTAACTTAATCACATACACCCAAAGTTTGTGCGAGAAATCATCAATAAAAGTAACATAGTACTTACTTCCACTGAGGGATTGTGTCGAAGATGGTCCCCAGACGTCTGTATGAACATAATCGAGGATCCCTTTGGTGTTGTGTTTTCCCACACCAAACGAAACACGCGTCTGTTTACCCGAGACACATTCTGAACAAAAGTCCAGACTCGTAGGCGTGTTAACTGCAATGAGTTTCCGCTTGCGCAGAATCTCCAAATTCTTCTCTGAGGTGTGCCCCAATCTAAGATGCCACAAACGGGTAGCATCTAAGTTTCTCGAACTATCTGCGACATACGCATCAGAACTGACTGTTTCGCCTACCAGATGAAACAAGTTATTTTCTGCCTGTTCACCTTTCATCACAACAAAGTTCCCTCTGGAGATGCGCATACTCCCATTCTTTATTCTAATCTTACAGCCAAGTTTGGACATTTGTCCAACAGAAATCAAAGAACGAGTCATAGACGGTACAAATTTAACATTTGATAAAGTTCGAATAGTACCATCAAACATTTTGATTCTGACTGAACCGATGCCCCGAGTGACACACAATGTACTGTTTCCCATATAAATATGGTTACCTTCGAACTCCTCGAAAGTAGTGAAACAGTCCCGAAATGGTGTCATATGGCACGAAGCTCCGGTATCCAACACCCAACGCCTGTCGCCTTGCGGTGCAGTAACCGTTGCTGAGAAGCCTGTATCTTGTTCAGTTGCAACTGCTGAAGATTCTGCTTTGTTCATGTCCTTGTTTTTCAAACTCGGACAATCTCTGACCCAATGACCTGGTTTGTGACAATAATTACAATTGCCACGTTGCTTAGATTTCCCGCGATGACCAGGTTTACGAGATTGGGAGCGGCCACGAGTTCTTCCCCTGAGTTGATCGTCTTGGTCTCTTTCGGAAAATAGACCATGACTGTTGTGGTTGTTCTCCCGCGAACTGTTACCGATTTTCATCTGAATTCTCTGTTCTTCACAGATCATCCCTGCTTTCACGTCAGACAAAGATATGGAATCTCTTCCATAAATAAAACTGTTAGTGAACTGAGAATATTTTTCGGGAAGTGAATACAACAGAATCAAGGCGAGTGCCTCATTATCTGTGGCAAAAATAGAATCTGTTGCCTTCAACTTCATGATGATGTCTTCGAATTCAGTCATGTGGGACTGAATGGTAGTGCCTTCCTTCATTTTGAAGAACAGGCACGACCTCATCAATAACAGTCGGTTAGTCAAAGTTTTATTGAGATAAAGATTCTCAAGTCTTTTCCAAATCCCTGCGGCTGTCTTTTCAGAAACGATTTCAGAAATTACATTTGGACCCATAGCCATTTGTAAGGTAGTGAAGGCCCAAGCCTCCATTTCCTTAGCTTCTAAGGTGGACATGTCCGAATTTATTTCTTCCGGAGCAAAGACTACGGGATGAACATCGTTTTTCCTAAGTGCTGTTGCTGTAGTAAACTGCCATTTACCAAAATCACCCTCCCCGTTCCATTTTTCTATTCTAATCCCGACCCCCGATAATTTAAAAGAACCTTTTTGATAAACATTTGGGTCCGAGTTGGAAACGGAACCGACGAATGGATTTCCTGAATCAACAAACATTTTTTAACGAGCACTTATCGTGCGACTAAAAATATACAATATAAGTCAAATTTAGATCTAGAAGCTCTGATACCAATTGTAAGGGTCGGTGGCAGTTACAATATCGTATTTCAAGTGATTTACAGTCCCAAAAATGATAACAATAAATCACGTGCAACTGACCCGTTACAACAAATGCGGAATAACGAGATCTAAATATTGTATATTTTGGTCTATTGATTCATACCGATCCACAAGCGTAAATATAGCAGTTATCGAATATACGATAAAATATAACGAAACAACAAATAAATCGAGACAACAATATTTAACGTGGTTCCACTATCAATGTGATAGTGTACATCCACAGGGAGAGAGAGATCTTTATATTATCAACCGGGAGAAATTACAACGTGTTTACGAGATCTTTGGATCAACAAATCAGCTAACCAAATGTTCCCCCAAAACAAGATATATATAAATATATATCAATGATATATATATATATATATATATATATATATATATATATCAACAAAGAGGAACAAGGGAGAAGAAGAAGAGAAATAGAAAGAATACTTCTATTTTATTGGTGTATTTTTGGGATGGAAGGATGCATGTATTTATAGGGATAGAATGGTGCAAGAAGACAAATGGGTATGGGTTGGCATCTAGTTGGCTCCAAGATATCTTCCATATTTCCCATGCAAAAAGAAAATCCAAGTCAAGTAAACTTCCAAAAATATGTGGCTTAAATTAATCCACATATCCAAGCTTTAAACACTTGTACATTGTGTTTGGTGAGTTGCACAGCACCAAAAAAACTTATCTGGTTTAAGTTTTTCAACATAAATGATGCGAGTCGAGTTCGAGTATCATTGTACTCGACTCGAAATCTAATACTCGAGCTCGAACTCGACTCGAAAACTCGCGAGTAGTAAAAACCCAAGCTCGACTCGAACTCGAAAGCTAATACTCAAACTCGAACTCATTTTAAGCTCGATTCAAGCTCAAACTCGAACTCGAATCAAGCTCGAACTCGAATCAAACCCGACTCGATAAAATGATAAACAAGCATTAACAAAAATCTTAAAATGAGTAGGTCCCGCTCAATCAAAAATTTCAATACAAAATTTGAAGAACTTGAATTGTGCACCCACTTAAGTTTAAGGGGTGCTCCAAAACATTTGAAAATAAAATGTTAAAATAACAAGATGAGCCACTACCTAACCTTACATTGCAATTTATATAAGTGGCCATAATGTAGAATCCTTTTACTAGGCAATGTGAGATATAATTCATTTATATAGAAAGGTGATAGTGGTAAGTTAGGTTTGAGTAGGCGATGTAGGATTAGAATAAGGAGCGGAGAAGGAGAACTTCATACTTTCTTTATACCTATTTTTAATATTATGAAGTTTTATTTTAATATTATCTTTGACCTATTTTTTTCTTTGAAATAAAAATTTATTAATATCTAAAATCATAATCACCATAAACAATTTATATCTCATTTTAACATGTTATTATATATAGAGTTAGTAGAGCTGGATTATCTTGTCTCAACGCCTTCAGGATCGGTAGAGGCGAAGGGGGGGCAAATGCTACATTCGGTCGTGAAAAATTTAAGTTGCCTTCCGTATCCCAAAGTTCTCATCACTCTGGGGGTTCGTTTACTTCTTCAAAATCTATTCCGGAAGGCTATTCTATGCTTGAGGAGTTATCTGCTACTATTGGTCTTGGAAGGGCGTTGGGATTCCCCATGAAAGGTTGCGAAACTGATCTCAAAGCTATCATCAGCAATGCAGGAGGTAAGAAGATGTCAATATGAATGTACTTTCTCTGAATGTTCAAGGCTTGGGGGTGTGGAGAAGAAAAAATGGGTAAAAGAGTTATGTGTTTGTCATGGGGTAAACCTCTTGATCTATTTGTGGTGAAATTCCTTTGGGGTAATTCTTTTTTTGACTTTGCTTCTAGTTCGACTAGGGGTAGATCCGGTGGCATTTTATGCATTTGGGACAACACTTTATTTAAAAAGTATCGAATTTCTTCTTCGGAGTATTTTGTGGCTAAAGAAGGAATTTGGGTGCCTAATAGTCTATCTTTGTTGGTTATCTTGGTATACGCACCTCAAGATACGGGTCTTAAAATAAACTTATGGGCTACGATTTTGGGTATGATTAGTAGATGGCATGGAGAGGTCATTGTGATGGGTGATTTTAATGAGGTCCGCGTCTCTTCTGAAAGATTAGGTTCGACTTTTCAGGCTAACTTCGCAGACAGATTCAATGCCTTCATTCGTGATGCCGACCTTCATGACCTTCCTCTTGGAGGGTACTCCTTCACGTGGACAAATAAATGGGCTTCTAAAATAAGTAAGCTTGACCGGTTCCTCTTGTCCGATGGCCTTTTTGATATAATGCCCAACATTTCGGGTCTGGTGCTCGATCGTAAATTTTCCGATCATAGGCCTATTCTTTTTAAGGAGTTATCCTTTGATTACGGGCCAACACCGTTCCGTCTTTTTCATTCTTGGTTCGATATGCCCGAGTTTGAGCAAATTGTGGAAAAATCATGGTATGATGATAGTGTTCGTGATTCTAATGGTATGATTAATTTTAAAAAGAAGCTTCAGTTATTAAAGAAAAATCTACGCATGTGGATTAATGATAAAAGAAAGAGCGACATGGAGATGAAATTTGGTTTAAAAACAAGTATTAGGGATATTGACGCTCGGATTGACTCGGGTAATGCCTCTAGATTGGATATGGAATCTCGTATCCAATTTATGAAGACTTTGGGTGACTTGGGAAGGGTAGAAAATTTGGATGTGGTGCAGAAAGCTAAAATCCGTTGGGGAGTTGAAGGAGATGAGAATTCCAAGTTTTTCCATGGAATTCTTAAAAAGAAAAGACGTCAACTAGCCATTCGTGGAGTTATGATTGATGGCGATTGGGTTATGGAGCCAACCAAGGTGAAAGATGAGTTTTATTCCCATTTTCAAGATCGGTTCAACACTGGGGGGGGGGGGGTTCGTTCAAATTTAGAGGTGGAGTTTCCGAACGTTTTGTCTTTGGATCAAGCTTCCTTTCTTGAGGAGCCTTTTGCACGGGATGAAATTAAAAAAAGCCGTTTGGGATTGTGGAGCAGATAAATCCCCGGGACCAGATGGTTTTACTTTCCATTTTTTCAAGAAATTTTGGCACCTCATTGAAAATGACGTGGTGAAATTGGTGGGTGATTTATTTGACTCCAGTCGATTTCCGAAAGGATGTAACTCTTCTTTCATTACTCTCATTCCGAAAGTCCATGATGCTAAATTTGTTAATGACTATAGGCCGATTAGTCTTATAGGTTGCCAATATAAAATAATTGGTAAACTTCTTGCTAATCGGCTTAGTATGGTTATTGGGGATATCGTTAGTAGTGAGCAATCCGCCTTCATAAAAGGGCGCCAAATTCTTGATGGCTCTTTAACTTTGAATGAAGCTATGGATTGGTGTTGGGAACTGAAGAATTCATCAAGTATGGTTAATCCTGCTGGTTCAATGTTACTACTGCTAGAAGACTTAAAGGTTAATACTGCTGAGTGTTACTACTGCTAGTACTATTAATACTGCTAGTCAAAGTTAGTGTTGCTTGAACAAAGTTAGTACTGCTTAGCTAGTTAGTACTGCTAGTAGTTAGTACTGCTTAGTAGTTAATGCTGCTAGAAGGAAGTTAATGCTGCTAAAGATTAATACTGCTTATATGATGAAGATTCGTATGAAAGGATATACATGGAAGCTTAGAGATATACATGGAAGATATACTGAAGATATTTTATTGTAATTATCTTTTGTATTCAGTATATATATTGTATAGTTTAGAATAGTTTCATATACGGAACTTTTTAGTTTTCATTCTTTTAGAGAGAAAATCAACCTCAAGGCATAGATCCTAATTCTAGAGAAGTAGAATTCGTATTGGTGAGCCTGTTCATCAATATTGAGGTTGAGTGAGTAATCTTGTAACTTCAAAGCATTCAATACAAGTTTACAGTTTGTTCTTCATATTTTCTGTATTGATTTACTGTTTCATTGAATATCAAAGTGTTATTCCGCAAACTTCTTTGATATTGTTTCTGAGAATTAATTCTTGTTGAGAATTCGATCCTGACAAGTGGTATCAGAGCCAAACTCTCTCAGAAACAGTTATTCATAATGGAAAATCTTACAGAATCAAGCAGTACTTTGGTCTCAAAAGTTCCAATGCTC
This sequence comes from Arctium minus, assembly GCA_954870635.1. Classification (NCBI taxonomy): domain Eukaryota; kingdom Viridiplantae; phylum Streptophyta; class Magnoliopsida; order Asterales; family Asteraceae; genus Arctium; species Arctium minus. Next base: position 42,688,826 of record OX941085.1, read on the forward strand.
AGATCCAATGAATTTGACATGTGGAAGATCAGAATCAAGCAATATATTCTCCTCACAGATTACTCTATGTGGGACATCATTGAGAATGGCCCATCTGATGAAGGAAAGATTGGTGAAGATGGCAAAAGAACCCCTCCAAAGACAGATGCAGACAGGAAGACAAGGCAGACAGAGATGAAAGCCTTGAGCACACTGCTCTTGGCCATTCCAAATGAGTATCAACACCAATTCTGCAATTGTACTGATGCACAGATGCTCTGGAATGCTCTAGAGAAGAGATTCTCAGGTACCAAAAGTACCAAGAGAAATCAAAAGGCAATCTTAAAGCAACAGTATGAAAACTTCATGTCAACTAAGAATGAGTCCATGACTCAAACTTTTGACAGGTTTAATAAACTAATTGGTGAACTAGCTACTATGGGAGTACAGATTGATCAAGATGATGTGAACAGAAAGTTCTTAAGGTCACTTGGAGATGAATGGACCATGTACACTGTGTCATTCAGACAGAATGATCAGTTGGAAGATAAAGAACTTGATGATCTGTATAATGATCTTAGAGTATTTGAAGCTGAGGTGGAGGCAAAGAAGAAGCCTTCTGGATATATTCATAATGCTGCACTCCTATCAGCATCAATTGATTCTACTGCTAACCCTGAATCAGTTAATGCTGCTAATGGAACAAATCAAGATAAAGGCACTGATTCTGTGTTTGAAGCTTTTCTTTCCAATCATGGAAATTCCTCTTTGATTAATGATGACTTAGAACAACTTCATCCCGATGACCTGGAAGAAATGGATATTAAATGGCAGATGGCCATGCTCTCCATGAGGGTTACGAAGTTTATAAAGAGGACTGGGAGAAACAACTTCTCCCAAAGAAGAGAAGATGGAGCAGGGTTTGATAAATCAAAGGTGGAATGCTACAAATGCCATCTGAAGGGACATTTTGCTAGAGAATGCAGAAGTGGAGTGTCTCACAACAACAACCACCAACAAGCTCAATCTGGAAGCTTCAATAACAACAGAAACTCTGCTCAAGCCCTTGTTTCTCAACAAGGAATGGGGTTTGATTGGAGTGATCAAGCAGAAAAAGCTATTCAGAATCAAGCTCTTATGGTTAAAGTATCTGATCTCCCATCTGAGGTAAGTTCTAATCTCTGTTCTAAAACATGCATAGACACTGCTAAAAGGTACAGGGATCACAATCAGAAGATGAGTGATGACCTTAAGAGATTAGAAAAAGATATAAAAGACTATGTGAGGATTGTAGAGAGATTTGAAGATCAGATCAAAGGTTTTCAAGCCAATGAACTCCAACATTCATATGACACAAATTACTGGCAGTGGGAGAAAAAGGATTTAGAACTTAAACTGACCAAATCTAAAGAGGAGAGTGAAAAACTGAGAGATGAGCTAACCAAGGTTAAGCTTGATGTAGAAAAGTTTTCCAATGCTTCTAAAGCAATGGACTCTTTACTACAAAATCAGATTCATGATAAGCTGAGAAGAGGAATTGGGTATAATGCCACACCTCCACCATATAACAACAATTACATTCCTCCTACTTCAGACCTGTTAGACACCAAAGATAGGAAGAACTTGCCTGAGGGAGCCACTGAAATAGATCCCTTAGATGAGGTAATTGTTGAGGATAAGACTGAGAAAGAGATTGGCAAGAGTAAGGAGAACAAGGTGAGTGGTAAGATTTCTATAGAGAATAACATTATCACCAATGAGGACTGTGGAAGGGCTTGGATCAAATCCAAGGACATAGAGAAGACAGAGGGAAAGTCTGGTAAGGTCCATTACAAACAGACCACAGTTGTGAATCCAGGTCCTTGCAAACAGTGTGCATGTAAGAAGAATGAGCCCCAAAAACAGGACAAAAAGAGGGGAAATCAAAGAAACTGGAATAATCAGTGGGCACAAAAACAAGGGGTTGATCTGAGTAAAATCAATAGACCAAAACCTTGTTTTATCTGTGGCAAATTGAATCATCTTGCAAAATTCTGTTATTTCAATCCTATGAACCAAAGAATGAATTTCCAAAGATCCATGCAAAAACCCTTTGGTTATAAGAAAATTGAAAAGAACAATGTGGCTAAGAAAACTGTTAAAACTAAAAGCCACATGAAGAAAAAGTCTGTTAAAGAAAGTGTCAATATGTGGATTCCTAAAAGCACTAAAACTGTTAGTACTGCTACCACAAATAGTGTTGCTGACAATGATAGTGCTGCTAGAAGTAATACTACTGCTAACTTTGTTAGTACTTCTAAGGTTAGTACTGCTAAACCTGTTAGTACTGCTAACTTTGTTAGTACTTCTAAGGTTAGTACTGCTAAACCTGTTAGTACTGCTAACTCTGTTAATACTTCTAAGGTTAGTACTGCTTCTAGTGTTGGTTCTGCTAAGCCAATCATATTGACAAAGTACTCTAATAAAGAGTGTTCTGAGTTTAAAAACCTCATTAAAAAGGAATGTAAATACTTTGATGAGAAAGGGAGACCCAAGATCACTTTGGCTTGGGTCCCCAATCATACTAATTGATTTATTTAATGTGCAGGGCAACCAACAGCTCAAGGGAAAGAGCATTTGGCATGTTGATAGTGGTTGCTCTAGGCACATGACAGGCAACATGTCATGCCTTCAGGATTTCAAGCATATCAATGGAGGACATGTTGCATTTGGAGACAATCTTACTGGTGGTAAGATAAGTGGAAAAGGTAATGTCACCAAAGGTAAGATGACATTTGAGGATATCTACTATGTTGATCAATTAAAGTACAACCTGTTAAGTGTATCACAGGTTTGTGACAAACAACATAGTATATTATTTACTAATACTGAGTGTATGATTCTTGCTCCTGGGTTCAAGGTAGTTGATGAAAGCATGATACTACTTAGAACTCCAAGAAAGGACAATGTTTACTGTCTTGATTTGGACAATGTTGATAGTGATTCATCTCTAAATTGTCTTGTTTCAAAAGCTTCTGTAGATGAATCCTCCCTTTGGCACAGAAGGATGTGTCACATGAATTTCAAGACTATGAACAATCTTGTTAAAAATAACCTTGTAAGAGGTTTACCTTCAAAAGTCTTTTCATGTGATGATCATTGTGTTGCTTGTCTTAAAGGCAAACAACACAAAACTTCTCATAAGACCAAAGAGTTAAATGGTGTTGAAAATTCTGTTTCTTCTTGTCTTCAGTTACTGCATATGGATCTGTTTGGTCCTACAAATGTTATGAGTATAGGCAAGAAATCTTACTGCTTGGTTATTGTTGATGATTACTCCAGATTTACTTGGGTATATTTTCTAAGAACTAAGGATGAAACTAGTGATCTTATCAAATCCTTTATTCTAAGAATTGAAAACCAAACTAATCAAAGAGTAAAAGTCATTAGATCAGATAATGGAACTGAATTTAAAAATCATGATCTAAACTCCTTTTGTGAAGAAAAAGGTATTGAGAGGCAATTTAGTGCTCCTAGAACTCCTCAACAGAATGGTGTTGCTGAAAGGAGAAATAGAACACTAATAGAGGCTGCTAGATCTCTGTTGGCTGATTCAAAATTGCCAATTAACTTCTGGGCTGAAGCAGTTAATATTGCTTGTTATGTCCAAAACAGAGTTCTAGTGGTCAAGCAAAAGAACAAGACCCCATATGAGCTTTTAAATCAAAGAAAACCTTTTATTGGTTTCTTCAAACCTTTTGGGTGTCCTTGTACAATTCTAAATACCAAATCTCACTTAGGTAAGTTTGATAGCAAAGCAGATGATGGATTTCTTGTTGGATATTCATCTCAGAGTAAGGCCTACAGAGTTTCAACTCTTCTACTAGAATAATTGAAGAAAGTGACAATGTCAAATGCAATGAGAACACACCAAATCCTGTTGGATCTGGGCCTCAGTGGGTATTTGACATTGATTCACTAACTAACTCTTTTGGTTTCAGTAATGAGTATACAGGAACAGGTAGTGGAGAATCAGAGATCACACAAGTTCAAGAAAGTATATCTAAATCTGTGATTTTTCCCATACCCAAAGTAAATTCTGTTGAAGACTGTGAAAAGGAATCATTTACTGAACCAAGTCAGAGTGAAGAAGACACTAGAGATGAGGAGACTCAAGAAAATAATGAAGTAGCATTTGAAAACACTTCAGTTGAGTTGCATGAATCTAATCTTGAGGCTGGATTGAATGAAGAACCTAGTCACAACACCAGAGTTCAAAAGAATCATCCTCCACAGTTGATAATAGGAGATATCTCTTCTCCTATGATGACTAGACATCAAAGCAGGCTTCAGGAAATGCAAGATCAACAGCACACAGTGCTTTCTTGTTTTCTATCACAGCTTGAGCCTAAAAAGGCTCATGATGCTATGAAAGAATCCAGCTGGATAGAAGCAATGCAAGAGGAACTGTTACAGTTCAAGCTACAAGATGTGTGGGATCTAGTAGACCTTCCTAAAGGTCACAGAGCGATTGGCACAAAGTGGATTTTCAGAAACAAGAGAGATGAAAGAGGTATTGTCATAAGGAACAAAGCAAGGCTGGTGGCTCAAGGCTACACTCAAGAAGAGGGTATAGATTATGAAGAAGTTTTTGCACCTGTAGCTAGGATAGAAGCAATCAGACTATTCCTAGCCTATGCTTCTTACATGAACTTCAAAGTCTATCAAATGGATGTAAAAAGTGCTTTTCTCTATGGCTCAATTGAAGAAGAAGTATATGTCTGTCAACCACCAGGGTTTGAAAACCCAAGCTATCCAGACAGGGTATACAAATTAAAGAAAGCACTTTATGGAATACATCAAGCCCCAAGAGCATGGTATGACACTTTGTCATCCTATCTCTTGGAAAATGACTTTGAAAGAGGAGTCATTGATAAGACTCTATTTATCAAAAGAAAGAAGAAGGATATCTTGCTGGTCCAAATCTATGTTGATGACATTATTTTTGGTTCTACAAGAAACAACATGTGCAAGGAGTTTGAGAATTTAATGCATCAAAGGTTCAAAATGAGTTCCATGGGGGAACTTACTTTCTTCCTTGGACTCCAAGTTCAACAGAAGTCAGATGGCATTTTCATCTGCCAATCCAAGTATGTGCAGGATATTCTAACCAAGTTTGGTTTCTCAGAATCAAAACCTGCCAGCACACCTATGGAAACACACAAGCAGATCACAGCAGATCTTGAGGGGGAGGATATGGATGTGCATCATTATAGATCCATGATTGGCTCTCTCATGTATCTCACAGCATCAAGGCCAGATATAATGTTTCCAGTCTGTGTATGTGCAAGATTCCAAGTTAGGCCAAAGCAATCTCACTTTCAAGCTGTTAAGAGGATATTCAGATATCTCAAAGGGCAACCCAGATTGGGACTTTGGTATCCTCATGACTCACCCTTTGACCTAATAGCATACTCAGACAGTGACCTAGGTGGAGCAAACTTGGACAGAAAATCAACTTCTGGAGGATGTCAGTTTTTGGGTGCAAGACTAGTCTCATGGCAGTGCAAGAAACAAACCACAGTATCCACATCTACAACAGAGGCAGAGTACATAGCAGCTGCAAGTTGCTGCTCTCAAGTCTTATGGATTCAGAATCAAATGTTGGATTATGGGGTAACCTTTCTACACACTCCAATTTTTATTGACAACAGCAGTGCTATTAGCATTGTGAATAATCCAGTCAAACACTCAAAAACAAAGCACATTGAGATCAGGTATCACTTTATCAGAGATTGTAATGAAAAGAAACTTATTCAAGTTGTCAAAGTTCACACTGATAATCAGTTTGCTGATCTATTCACTAAAGCATTTGATGTGGGTAGATTCACTTTCTTGGTAACAAGTGTGGGAATGACCAACTCTGAATAATCCCCTTCTCAAAAAGTGGTTTTATACCTGTTTATTATCCTTGGAGCTACTAATCTTCTTTTTTTCAGGATATGCATAGCAGTACTCAGTGATTAGCAAGTTTAAAAGGAGTAAGGAAGTTAATACTGCTAGTGGTTAATACTGCTTTCAGTTAATACTGCTAGTGGTTAATACTGCTTTCAGTTAATACTGCTAGTGGTTAATACTGCTTTCAGTTAATACTGCTAGTGGTTACTACTGCTTTCAGTTAATACTGCTCGTAGTTAATACTGCTTTCAGTTAATACTGCTAGTGGTTAATACTGCTTTCAGTTAATACTGCTAGTAGTTAATACTGCTTTTAGTTAATACTGCTCGTAGTTAATACTGCTAGTTAGTTAATACTGCTCGTAGTTAATACTGCTAGTTAGTTAATATTGCTCGTAGTTAATACTGCTAGTTAGTTAATACTGCTCGTAGTTAATACTGCTAGTTAGTTAATACTGCTCTAGGTTAATACTGCTTATGTTCCAAATACTATAAATACTCTTTGCCCGCCTAAAAGTTCATAACGACTCTTTGCATACTGTTCTCTTGCGCTCAAAACCTTTTCTCTCTCAAGTTCGAAGTTTTCAGGCAAGCTTTTCACTAAGATCAATGGCATCCATGGCATTCATCGATGAACACAATGAGATAGCGATGCTACAAAAGCCAAAGCAAGCTGCAGGATTTCATCAGATTGTGGATTTCCTCAAGTCAAGCCACATTGCTCATGCTCTTATTGTATCCCCTACAATCTATATTGAGCATCAAAGGCAGTTCTGGGCTAATGCAACCATTGTTGTTGAGAATGGTGTGCAGATGATCAAGACAAGAATCTGTGATCAATCACTCACGGTTACTGAAGAGGTTATTCGCATCTGTCTACGTCTAGACGATGCCTCTGGTATAACCTCTATCCCAAATGATGAACTCTTTTCAAACCTCACAAGAATGGGGTATGGAGGCCCATTGGGAGTTTTCAAATTCTCTAAAGCAAAATTCTCACCCCAATGGCGTTTCTTTGTCCATACTCTTATGCATTGTATCTCCAAAAAGACTACTGGATGGAGTGAGTTCAGCAGCACTATTGCTTATGCTTTGGTGTGCTTGGCCACTGCCAGAAAGTATAATTTTTCTAAAATGATTTTCTGTGATCTTGTCTCAAACATGGGAAACAAAAAGAGCTTCTTTATGTATCCCAGGTTTGTTCAAGAAGTCATTACTCATGAATTGACGGATATACCTCAACCTGTTGGGGTATATGTACCTAAACCCCCCAAAGGCAAGGTTTTCTCAAATATGAGAAGATCTGCTGGGGACTCTGAAGGAGTTGACACCCCATTGTTCTCTACAATGATGGTGGTGTCCCAACCCAATGAAGGTATGGCTGCAGGGTCAAGGCCCCCATTAGATCAATCCACTGCTAGCCAAGCCCAACCTTCCCACTCTATTTCTATCCCACAGTCCCTACTTAATAAGCCCCCTTCTCCAATTACCCAAACTTATACAAGGAAACAGGTAAAGAAGGCTCCTTCCCTTCTTGTACCATCACCCACTAAGCCTTTAAGCCCTCTAAGGGAGAATTCTCCTTTACAGAATATCCAAAGGGAAACCATAGGGGTGTCTCCCAACCCCAAGGAGGTGCTCACTGAGGTGGAGGTTGAGCATATGGGTGATAAGGCTGCCACTACTCCTGCTAGCATAGAGGAGGTCAGTGGTAACATACATAAGACCTTCCCCATGGTAACTTTGGGTGAGAAATCATCCAAAGGTCCCAGGTGCCAAGAAACCAAGGGGTGGATAGTGCTTCTGCTAGGCAGAAGACTTCCACTACAAAAAGATCCAATGATCCATCAATAGAGGGTAACACTTCTGGAGAAGGTGAGGACAAATATAACTATTATGAATTGATGGAAACCATGGGAAACATCAACATGGATGTACTCAAACAGGGCAAAGATATAGAAGAACTCAAACTCATAGTTCTGTCCCAACAAGTACAGATTGCCAAGCTAAAGAAAATGGTGACAAGTTTATTGCAAAAGAAGAGGAGAAAGCAGTTTGTACTAAAGAAGAGGCACAATGCTCAAGATGCTTCCAACAAGGGGGAGAAGCACGAAAGGGAAACAGAAAAATAAAGTTCAGCTGAAAAGAGAGTTGAAGTTGAGGGGGAGACAGAGGATGCAATAGAGGCAGAAACAGAAGTTGCTCAAGCAGCAGCAACAGTTAATGCTGCTGAAACAGCAGAAACAGTTAATGCTGCTGAAACAGCAGAAACAGTTAATGCTGCTGAAACAGAAGAAGCAGTAACAGGGCTCTCTGTAGAGGAACTGTAGATTGCAGAGACATTGGTTAAAGCCAAGAATGACACTCCTAAGGCTAGTCAAAAGGCCAAGGGAGTGATCATTAATGAAGGAGGAGGATCAAAGAAAAGAAAAGAATCAAGTAAAGCAATTGTGAAAGATACAAAGGGAAAGGGAAAGGAAAAGCTTATTGAAACTGAATTGCCTTCAAAGAAAAGGAGTCAGATTGAAATGGATGAGGAAATGGCAAAGCAGCTTCAAGAGCAAATGGAAAAGGAGGAACAGATTCAAATAGAAACAGATAGAGAGCTTGCAAAGATAATGGCCAGAAAACTAAATGCAGAGTATCAAGAAAGTTTAAAAGCAGCAGATGAAGCCAAGAAAAGCTCTGTAAAAGTGTCTAAGCAAAGAATGCCAGTAATGAAGCAGAAAAGACAACCTTCTAAGACCTTTTTGGCCAATCAGGAAAGAAGAAGAATGATTAACTTCCTGAGAGGTGCAATTGGTGTCAAAGGGGAAATGTTTACCAATATGGCATACAGTCAGGTTGAGGAATTGTACAAGAAAGAAATGGCTAAACTCCAAGAGGATTCATCTCAAAGGGAAGAGGCTGAAAGAAGAATGAAGGAGAGATATGACCTAAATATTCAACAACCATTCCCTGAGGAGACCACACCTTCAAAGGATAATGCTGAAGAAATGAAGGAAAAACAAGAGAATGCTGGTATAGAAATCAAATCTGCAAAGAGGGTGAAGACAATTGCTTCCAAAAAGCAGTCTAAAAGGCCAAGAGTGGAAGAAAGAGCAGAAACTAAAGCAGAATCTTCAGTCACACCTTCAGCAGAACCTGTGCAGAACTCAGAACAGAACAAAGAGCAATCAGATGAGCATGTGGGGCTGTATATGACTATAGTAAAACCTGTACAGGCTGTTCCAATCTCCATGAAGGCTCCAGAGATTATCTTTTGGGACATTCTAAGAGATAATGGAAAGGATTTCTTCAGACTTAAAAGAGTTGGTGGTGCATTTGAAGCATATTCAACCTGGGGGAGAGTAATCAGAGGTTGTTCAAGCGCAGACATAGAGGAAATGTACAAAGTGGGAATGAAACTCTATGAACCTGTGTTGAAAGGTACTGAAGAAAATCTTCTCAAAGTGGCAATGGAATACTTATGTATGATGTTTGATCCAGAGAAGGTGGTGCATAGGATTAAAGATCTTCATCATGAGTATGTGTTCAAAAAGATTGATCATTGGATACTCTTTGAAAACTGTGGTGTGTACATGATTACAATTGATAAATGTTATCATGAATACTACCTAGTTGACAAAATATATGATCATAGCAAGCAGAAACTTGAAGGGATGCTGAAAGCTAAGCTAGTATGTACTAAGGATTCAGAAATGGCCAGAATTGTGGTGAGAAGAACTATCAATCAAAGTCTGGGCCTAGATCCAAATTTGGGCAACTGAATGAGAGGTGTTGAAAGCATCTTGAAGAAAATTTGAAGAACTTGACTTCTCTTTCTAAAAGTCAAGTTAGGGGGAGATTGTTGGGAACTGAAGAATTCATCAAGTATGGTTAATGCTGCTGGTTTAATGTTACTACTGCTAGAAGACTTAAAGGTTAATACTGCTGAGTGTTACTACTGCTAGTACTATTAATACTGCTAGTCAAAGTTAGTGCTGCTTGAACAAAGTTAGTACTGCTTAGCTAGTTAGTACTGCTAGTAGTTAGTACTGCTTAGTAGTTAATGCTGCTAGAAGGAAGTTAATGCTGCTAAAGATTAATACTGCTTATATGATGAAGATTCGTATGAAAGGATATACATGGAAGCTTAGAGATATACATGGAAGATATACTGAAGATATTTTATTGTAATTATCTTTTGTATTCAGTATATATATTGTATAGTTTAGAATAGTTTCATATACAGAACTTTTTAGTTTTCATTCTTTTAGAGAGAAAATCAACCTCAAGGCATAGATCCTAATTCTAGAGAAGTAGAATTCGTATTGGTGAGCCTGTTCATCAATATTGAGGTTGAGTGAGTAATCTTGTAACTTCAAAGCATTCAATACAAGTTTACAGTTTGTTCTTCATATTTTCTGTATTGATTTACTGTTTCATTGAATATCAAAGTGTTATTCCGCAAACTTCTTTGATATTGTTTCTGAGAATTAATTCTTGTTGAGAATTCGATCCTGACAATTGGTATAAAAAAATCCGGTCTAAACTTTTGATTCTTAAAGTGGACTTTGAGAAAGCTTACGATTGTTTAAGGTGGGATTATTTGGATTTAATTCTAGCGAAAATGGGATTTGGCATAGTTTGGCGTGGGTGGATTCGTGGATGCCTTGAGGACTCGATGGGGTCGGTTCTCATTAACTGCTCTCCGACTAAGGAATTTCGCATTCGTCGTGGATTAAGGCAAGGAGATCCTCTCTCCCCTTTCCTTTTCATCTTAGCTATGGAAGGATTACATTTCATTATTCAAGATGCGGTTTCGAAAAATCTCTTCATGGGTGCTGCTATTGGCAAAGACCAGTACCCTCTTTCCTACCTATTCTACGCGGATGATGCGATTTTTCTAGGTGAATGGTCCTTATCGAATGCTAGGAATATTATCCGTATTCTTAGATGTTTTTTCCTTATCTCGGGTCTTAAAATTAATCTGCAAAAAAGCAAAATTTTTGGTGTGGGGGTGGATTTGCAAGAAATAGAGAGTTTGGCCTCTTGTGTTGGGTGTGGTGGATTGAAGCTTCCATTTTTGTATTTAGGTTTAATCGTTGGGGGTAATATGTCCAAAAAGGAGGGTTGGAAGGTGGTGTTCGATAAATTCTTGGCCAAACTTTCCAATTGTAAAGTTAAAACTCTTTCGGTTGGTGGTCGGGTTACCCTTTTAAAGTCCGTTTTAAGGAGCCATCCTACTTACTTCATGTCTATTTATAAAATCCCAAAGTTGGTTGAGCAAGACTTGGAATCTCTCCGAAATAGATTATTTATTGGTGGTGATGTGGAGGAAAAGAAAATGTCTTGGGTCAAGTGGAAAAAAGTTATGGCTAGTCTCAAATTCGGAGGACTTGGTATTGGTAGCATTATGGCGTTTAACCGTGATTTGCTTTTCAAGTGGATTTGGCGGTTTTGGTTGGAGGATGAGGTACTTTTGGTTAAAATTATTAAATCCATCTATGGTGAGAAGGGTCTAATTGGTTCGAATGTGCCTAGGCAATTTTCGAACTCAACTTGGGTCTCTATTATAAATTCGGTCAACTCTCTAAAGGACAAAGGCATTGATCTTTTCTCTTTCTGTGAGAAAAAGGTGTGCGATGGTGCTTTGACCGCTTTTTGGGATGATGTTTGGCTTGGGGATTGTCCTTTTAAAATTCAATTTCCTAGAGTTTACGCTTTAAAATTGGACAAATCGGCGAATGTCAAGTCTCGATTGGAGTTAGGGTGTTGGGATGTATGTCTTCGAAGGGCGCCGAGAGGTGGGGTAGAGGCTGTCCAATTTAATGAACTACAACAACTTTTGTCTACCTTTGCGCCCTCCAGTCAAAAGGATTGATGAGTGTGGTTGTTAGAAGGGTCGGGTGATTTTTCAGTGGCTTCAGCTAGGCGTGTAATTGACTCTAGTCATTTGGAGGCGGTTCCTCATCCTACTAGATGGAATAGACTTGTTCCCATCAAAGTTAATGTATTCGCATGGTGGTTGCATCTCAATCGGCTCCCTACTCGGATAAATTTGGATAAAAGAGGTATTGACGTTTCATCTCTTTTATGTCCTAATTGTGATATAGGAGTGGAGGATTGCAATCATCTTTTTCTTTTCATGTCATGTCGCTAGAGACCTATGGGCTCTCATTGGTCGTTGGTGGCATATAGATATTCTGGATCTCCATACTTATTCGGATTGGATCTCTTGGATCGACTCAATTCAGTTGAAAAGGGAGGTGTTTTTTGTGTTTTGAGGCCGTTACGCTTACCACTTTATGGTCTATATGGGTGTTTCGGAATGGTATTCTCTTCGGCAACCCGAAGCCAAGGAAGCATATGCTTTTTGAGATCATTGTAACTCGTGCTTACTTTTGGGTAAATCATAGAAGTAGGGATTTGTCTATTAATTGGGTTGGTTGACTATCTAATCCTTCCCTTGTCATTACTTCTATGTAAGTGTTTCTTTTTCTAGATTCTTGCTAGTTTTATAAAAGTTCGCCGTTCAAAAAAAAATATATAGAGTTATAAAGACAAATTTGTCATATTTTTACATTATATTTTTAAATTATAATATAAAGTTGATTACATAAAAAATATATTCGAGTATCTCACGAGCTTATAGAGTCGAGTATCAGATAGCTCTACTCAACTCGTTAGTATATCGAGTCAAGCTCGAGTTCGAGTCGAGCATATTCGAGTCGAGTGTTGACCGAGTCGATCTCGAGTAGCTCACGAGTTGCCTCGTCTCATTTACACCCCTACCAATAAGCAACAAATCAACACATAAACAACACATTAGTAAATAACTTTTCTTAACAGTGGTAATTTAACAAATAAACAAAAAGTTTTGCAAGAATTACGAGCCTCGTAACCAAATCAACAAATAACCTAAACAACAAATCACCACATAAATCAACATATAAGCAAATAATCTAAACAACAAATTACCACATAACAAATAAATTAGTAAATAACTTTTTTAGGAGTGGTAATTTATCAAATAAATAAAAAGTTTTGCAAGAATTACGGACCTAGTAACCAAACTAGCAAATAACCTAAACAACAAATCAATAAATGACTAAATAAACAAATCAATTACTAAGAAACAAATAAACATAAAAAAAACTAAGAAATGTATTAAGAAAACATCAATATTCAAGGAAAATAAGAAAGAAAACATCAATATTCAAGGAAAATAAGAAAGAAAACACGTACTTGGGTGAAGTGACTAGTGAGAACCCAGAAATAAGAGCGAAGACCAATAGGAACGACCACCAGTGATAGTGATCACAGAGCAACGACACATCACCGTACGTGAAGGCCGAAGAGGTGAAAGTGCAAAACCCAAGTCGTATGGTTGGGGTAGAAGCCAGAATGTCGGTTGGTCGTGGGTGAGAAGCTGAGAGCGAGAGTAGATGCAAATGCAGGTCGAGGAGGTTGTATGGTTGTGCATTCATGGATTATGGGCAGGTTGAGAAAGTGAAATTGAAGACAAAGGGTCGGTATTTTGTTTGAAAAAAAAAATCAAAATTTGAACCTAGTCTAACTTGTTTATGTGTTAGGCTTTGATGCCTTGTGCCACCGCCCTCTTCGCCCAGCACTTGGGCAACCCCTAGGGGCGGTCATAGGGTTTTGATGCCATGTGCGAAAATGCTAAAAAGTGCCCCTATGCCTATTATTTGAAGCAAATGAAATGACTAAACATGCTATTTTTTTGAAGGGTTTGGAACCTAGACAAGCTAGGTGGCTCATCGTCACGTTGTTTTCTATTAATTATAACTATAAAAAATACAGGGGGGGATAAAAACCAAAATCCCTAATTACAAATATAAAATGATAAAAGAATAAAACCTTTATTAAGATCATGCTTTTTTTTCCCGATTTTCCTTTTTCCAAATTGAAATTAACACAATAGAACCTTTACTTAAATATATGAAACTTAAAACTAAAAGATAAGACAAACTATAATTAGTTTTAACTAAAATAGTAAATTACATTGAAATTAATGTCAAAGTAAGCAAATAGCAAAACTCATAAAGTTATAAGTCTAAAAACTAAAGTCTAAATCTAATGTAGTAATGTCAGACGTTAAAGTAAACAAAAGAAAAAAAAGATAAATTGTAAAATTCATTATCTATCCTACCATGCATTGCAAAGAACAAGTGCCCAATAAGGCAATATCACAATATATTGTTATTTTTGTGCAACATGCTCCAACTGTGCTGATACAGTGATGTGCTCATGTGCATTGCAACTTTTATTAAACAAAACGTGCCAAACGAACACGAACGGAGGCTTGTTTGTGTTCGTTCGGTTAACTTAACCGAACAAACAAACAAACAAACAAACAAACAAACGGTAAATGAACGAAAGTTTTTGTGTTCTTGTTCGTTCGTTTAATTTAACTGAACAAACGAACGAACACGAATGGTAAACAAATGGAACTTTTTGTATTATTATTCATTCGTAAAGAAAATGTGTTCATTAATGTTCGTTCGTTAAGATACTAAACGAATGAACGAACGTAAAGAAACGGATTTTTTTGTGATCATATTCGTTGATTAAGAAAATTTATTTGTCCGTGTTTGTTCGTTAAGATGCTAAATAGAAATCAACTCTAGTTGTTGAAATGTTGGGCGTTCACCGTTTCACGATGTGCATTCAATATCCATCACTAATGGATCTTGGTCAATTTTATAGTTAAAGCCCAGTTGTCTACTTCCCAAGTTATTAAACCCAAAACAATAGATGACAACTTGATGTCCTCTTGGGCTTTGATGCCCTGTGTGGTCGCACGAGCTGCACGTGGTCAGGGCCGACCCTGAATATAATTCATGTTAGACATCTTTTGAAAAATATGTTTAATTTTCAAATCTTTTCTAAAGTATATTTGTTGTGGTCCACATATAGTTTTCGTGTTTATTTTCTTGACAATCTTGATTGACGCTTGATGGGTTCTTAATTATTTAGATATTTTTAAGATGGGTGATTTTGTTTTGTTTGTTGGCTTCAATAGGTGTTTGATTCTGACTCACTTTGTAATTTTATGTTTGTTTTCTTGATGATTGTGACAGAACCTTGACAATATCAGTAACGATGGTTAGGTTATGGTCTTGATAATTAATCAAGGAATGTATGCATGTATACTTAGCTTTTATCCTTCTGTCAATTTTACTGTTAAACATATTCATTTGCAGAACATTAAAAATATATTAACTCCGAACCAATGATAACACATTACAAAATCTTTTATCTTTTCTTACACGATTGTCTATATGTTGGAGAACACAGTAAGATGCAATATACACATAAATATACAACTTTTTTTATTCACGATTCAACTTTGTACAGACCCAATTTAGCCCTATTTATACAATCTAAAATACATCAATAGAGGGATGCGATGGTTCAAAGGGATGGCAGTTACATCCATTCCAACCGACCCATCTGTTCCAACATAAATATATAAATGATAACTAAATTCACTTGTCCAGCTTACTATTTTAACATTCCCCCATAAGCTAGACATCTTTCATTCCAAGCTCCTTCTTAAAGTGATCAAAACCTCCAACTTGTAGAGCCTTGGTTAGTGTATCGGCAACTTGTTCCTTGGTTCCACAAAAATCCACTTTGACTTCTTTATTTTGAACTAATTCCCGTATGAAGTGGTACTTAATCCTGATGTGCTTGCTTCTACCATGGAAGACGGAGTTCTTTGTTAAAGCAATTGCTGATTTGTTATCGCATGCGATTTTAGTTGCAGAAGTCTGTTCCATCTTTAGATCTTTCAAAACACCTCTCAACCACAAGGCTTGGCAACCAGCCATAGAGAGGGCCATATATTCCGCCTCAGCGGAAGACAAGGCAACAATCTTCTCTATCTTCAACTGCCATGATATAGCACTGGAGCCGAGACTGAAAACATACCCGGTTGTGCTTCTGTTGTTATCGAGGTTGCTTCCCAAGTCGCTATCACATAACCCCTTTAGGTTTGCATCTTGAATCTTTCCATACATGATACCGTGGTTGATCGTGATCTCTACGAAACGTAGTATCCTTTTCACCGCTTCCCAATGAATTCGTTTAGGATGCTACATTTATCTGCTAATCACACCAACTGAAAACATGATGTCTGGACGAGTGGTAATTAGGTACATTAAACTACCTACTGCACTTCGATACAACTTTGGATCCACAGACTCTTTTAGGTCATCCTTCGTTAATTTTAGTCCAAACTCCATAAGGGTCGATGCAGGGTCATAATCGATCATATTAAATCTAATTAATATGTCTTTAGCATATTTCTGTTGAGAGATCATGATTCCACATTCATCTTGTTTTACCTCAATGCCCAAGAAGTAATGAAGCAACACCATATCGGTCATTTCGAACTCTTTTTTCGTGGAGTTCTTAAATGCTTGTATCATCTCGATCGAGTTCCCGGTAAAGACAAGATCATCAACATAGATGCAAACAATAAGAAACATACCTTCGAGGTATTTGATGAAGAGAATGTGTTCATACGCACACTTTTTGAACCCGTTTTCGAGGAAGTATCCTCCAATTAGGCTATACCAAGCCCGAGGGGATTGTCTTAGGCCATACAACACTTTCTTCAAGTGATACACTTTATTTTCGTTCCCTTCCTTGATATACCCCAGGGGTTGGTCTATGTAAACGTCTTCTTCGAGAACTCCATTCAGAAACGCGGACTTAATGTCCATTTGATGCACAACCCAACCTTTGTAAAAATCCACTGATAAGACTAATCTGATAGTCTCCATTCAAATTACAGGAGCAAATACATCCAGAAAGTCTATCCCATACTTTTGTTTGTACCCTTTAACCACTAACCTTGCCTTGAATTTGTCAATCTCTCCCTTCTCATTTAACTTAGTTTTATATATCCACTTCACACCGATTGATTTGTGACCTTTAGGTAGTTCCACTAAGTTCCACATACCATTATTTTCTATCGCCTTTATTTCTTCATCCATTACATGTTGCCATTTCTTATCCTTGCAAGCTTCTTCGTAGTGTACTGGATTTGTATCAGAAAAGAGTACAAAATCTAATATGTCTTCCAAATCCAATCTTTGAGTGGTTTCATAGAGGTCTCTCAAATTCCTATATTTTCTTGGTGAAGATTCGGGGGTCGATGATGATAGAGAGGAGCTTGTGTCCAGATTTGAATGAGGGGTAATAGATGGTGATGGCAGATCAGTTCCATTTTCGTGGTCTTCATTTACGGGATTTCGAACGTCATCATCTTTTAGCTCCACTTGAATTCCATCTTTATTCTCGACGGGTCCGTCCCAGATTTTGTCTTCATTGAATAGAACATCCCTACTTATTATTACTCGCTTGGTGAGAGGATTATACAGTTTGTATGCTTTAGATTGATCGCTATAACCCACAAATATTACCTTTTCCGACCTATCATCTAGTTTGCTTCTTCTTTGTTCAGAAACATGGGAATATGCCAAACAACCAAACGTTCTAAGGTGACCTACCCTAGGTTTATGTTCGCACCATGCTTCTTGAGGAGTAAAACTTTCAATGGCTTTAGTGGACGCTCTATTCATCAAATATGCAGCACATGCAACTACTTCAACCCAAAACATATCAGGTAATTTCTTACTCTTAATCATGTTCCTTGCCATCTCTAATACGCTTCGATTTTTTCTCTCGGCTACCCCATTCTGTTAGGGGGTGTATCGTGTAGTGACTTGATGATGGATTCCATTATCCCTAAAAAAAATTTGGAATTGATTCGAATTAAATTCTCCTCCACAGTCGGTTCTCAAGCATTTTATCCTTTGATCACTTTAATTTTCGACGAATGCTTTAAACGCAACAAACGTCCCAAATACCTTTGCCTTTTCTTTCAAGAAATACGTCCAAATCTTTTTGCTATAATCGTCAATGAATGTTAATATATATTTGCTTCCTCTTATTGAGACCGTCCTCATTGGTCCACATACGTCCGAGTGGACTAGTTCTAGTACCTTTGATGCTTGCCATGCTTTTTCATGTGGGAATGCTGTTAGTGAATGCCCAAAAGCTAATCATACAATGATTGGGACAAACAATCTTCTAAATGAGCTCATACCCTTACGTTTCCAAAATGTCTCAAAACATGGAGATATGCATTTTCCAAAGAGTTTATGAAATCAAATAAACCAAAATCGCATAAATCATAAAATAGATTTTATTTGTACAAAATCACCAAAAGTGCATAAATCATGCTATTTACTTATCAAAATATCCAAATCCCAAATATGAGCATTTCATGAGACCAAATTAACCCAAGTTTACCAAATAAGAAAACTCATCAAAATACTCAACACATTGACAATTACCAAGTAAAACATATTTTTATTTCAAAATACACATTTTGGCATGCACATAGTTTTCACAAAGCAACTTGAACTCACCTTGCTAGATTTAGGCTAAATCTAGATTTTTCCCCAACTTGGACTCCTTTGAAGAAACTTGGGTCTTCAAGCCAAAACTTCCCAAAACCTAGATCTACAAGTTTTCAACCATAAATATTCATATTCTACCATTTAGAATCGTTCTCTAAACATTTTACATGAATATCTCAACTTATATCAAAACCCTAATTTCCATGGATGATGAAAAGAGAAGATCACCTTAACCATAACTTGAATCCATAAACAATATACTTCTAGATCACCAAAATGAGCCACAAACTCCCAATCTTCAAAAGAAAAAGGGTTGGATGAAACCCTAGAAAATTTGGTGAAGAAGATGAAGATGAAAGGATTTTAGTTCTAGCTTCCAAAACCTTGCTAGAGATGATGAAGGGATGCCTTGATTTCCAAGAGAAAAGCCCCAAAAATGGCTAAAGTTCGAACTAATAAGATGGGAATTGGTTTGGGAGAGAAAGTGGGAAGAGGTTTGAGGTTCTAATTGAGAAATGGGGTTGGAAAACGTATTTGTTCCAATCTGGTGCCCGTCTGCGATAATGCCCAGTGAGAGTGACATTTTGTCCCAACCGCCAGCATAACCGCGGGGCCACCCTCGCTCTCGGTACGCTCTCAGCGAAAATTCCCCGTGAGAGTTACCTCTGTCACATTCGCGGGCATAGTACCCCGGACTCCCCCCCCCTTGCGGTACATAGGCCATGATAGTGACCCGCGAGAGTGACCTCTGTCACAATCGCGGGCACAGTCGCCTAAGGCGCAACAAATCCCAAAATCCCATTTTCGACCCGAAGTGCTCTCGATCCAAAACCCAAAATCCACTAGCACAACCCAGGAAATATTTTTAATTACAACTTAACCAGAGAGGTGAAATTTAAGGATCCACCAAAATCACGGGTGTTACAATTTAATAGATGAGTTTGTCTTGAAAATGAAAGGTTGTGGTGTTCAAATAGTGTAGTTGATTTAGAAGCCCTATATCTTTGTTGGGAATGACTTGAAGATGGTGGGATCTTCATCAATAGAAGCTAGAGTTTGGGTTTGCAAACTAAGTTTAACGTAACCTAGGAAGGTGAGTTTCAAGTTGCTTTGTGAAAACTATGTACATGTCAAACATGTCCATTTTGGAGTCTTAAAGTGTTTTATTTGAGAATTTTCAAATGTTGTTGAGTAATTGATGAAATTGCATCCTTGCATCCTTTGTACGGTTTGAATCGCTCAATGTTGAGTTTTGGATGTGAGTTGCATTTATTTCATATTTATTTGGAAATTAAATGTTTGAATGTATCGTCCATTCAATTTGAGTCGTGTAATTTAGATTGTAATGCATTGGATCCATAGGCATGCTAGTCATTTGTTTTGATAAGTAAGGAGTTTTATGTTCTCACTTTGAGACCAATGTTCGAGTAAGCATGGTGGTCCTGTCGGTATTGTAGAGGGGAACCCATGTAGGGTTGGACTTCGGGACCGTTGGTATTGCGGATGTGATCCCTTGTTAAGTAGGATTCTGATACACTAGGTATATTACGGTGATGAACTCGTGAGGAGTTGGGCACCTTGTTTTTTAGGCTTTGGCCTAATAAAGTTGACACACAGTCATTGAGGGTATTGCAAGGATGGACTCATGTGAAGTCGGCTCCCATAACCATTGACTTTGAATTTGTGACTCTATTCTGTGTGAGTAGGCACTGAAGGTTAGGGGTATTACGAAGGTGAACTCGTATGGGGTCAGACTCCGGAACCTTGGGTATTGTAGTGGAAACTCGAAAGGAGTTACACACTCGGAACTGTATCTTGAGGTGATACTCGATAACGTTGATGAATGGCTAACTTTGTGTTTCACCATGATCGATGGAAAGGGGTCTCCCCAGTAAACGAAATCACTACTAGAAAATGGCTTATCACCGACCAACAATTTCCAGCGGACCTTATCCGTCGGTAATTACCGACGGAAAAATAAAATTTGCGACGGACAGACCATTCGTCGGTGATCCGTCGGTAAATATATATATTTCCGACGGATCACCGACGGATATAAAATTATTTTTTTTAATATTTAAATCCGTCGGAAATCCGTCGGTAATTTTAATAATTTAATAAAAAATAATTTTTTTCTTATGTCCGTCGGTGATCCGTCGAAAATTACCGACGGATTACCGACGAATTACCGACGACATTTAGAATTCCGTCAGTAATAACGTTTGTGTGTGTATGTATGTATGTGATCATGTATGTATGTATATACATCATGTATGTATGTATGTATGTATGTACATCATGTATGTATATATGTATATGTATGTATATATGTATGTATATACGTATGTGATCATGTATGTAATATGTATATATGTACATGTACGTATGTGATCATGTATGTATGTATGTACATCATGTATAGTATGTATGTATGTACGTATGTGATCATGTATGTATGTACATGTACGTATGTGATCATGTATGTATGTATGTATGTACATCATGTATAGTATGTATGTATGTATGTACGTATGTGATCATGTATGTATGTATATGATATGTAGTATGTATGTCTATAGATCATGTCTGTGTCATGTGTGTATGAATGTATATATGTCTATAGATGTATTGTATACATATGTATTGCTTGTATGTATATGTAGTGTATATTGTCTGTAGATGTATTGGATACATATGTAATGCTTGTATGTATATAACACATATACGTCTATATCATGCATGTCTATGTATGTGTGTATGTATGTCTATAGATGTATTGTATACATATGTATTGCTTGTATGTATATGTGTATGTATGTTTGTAGATGTATTGTATACATATGTATTGCTTGTATGTATATAGCACATATATGTCTGTATCATGCATGTCTATGTATGTGTGTACGTATATGTGTATGTATGTCTATAGATGTATTGTATACATATGTATTGCTTGTATGTATATTGCACATAGGTCTATATCATGTCTATATATGTATGTGTGTATATATATATGTATGTCTATATATATGTGTACAGTATGTATAAATATGTCATATATGTATGTATGTATGTATGTATGTATGTATGTGTGTGTATAACACATTTGGTCCCTGATCTAACTGGAATTAACGGGAAAAGATAACGGTCGTTAATTGTTTCCGTTAAGTCCAGTTACTTCAGGGGTATTTTAGTCAATTTAAATATAATTTGATAAATTAATTAATAATTTATTTAATAAATTTAATATTAAATAATATATGATAATTTATTTAATAATTTATTAATTTAAAAGTAATTTATTTAATAAAAAATAAAATCCGTTGGAAATCCGTCGGTGAATTTCCGAAATTTCTAAAAAAAATAAGCGGGCATATAGCCCTAATTTCAGTCTCTCTCTCAATCTGTCGATCTCAGTCTCTATCTCGATCTCTCCCTCTCAACGACCTCTCGATCTCCCCATCTCTCCCTCTCGATCTCACCACCTCTCCCTCTCTCTCTCGAAGACCTCTCACTCTCTATAGTCCCTCTCACCGGCGACCACCTCTCCCTCTCGATTTCTTACCATAGTCCCTCTCGATCTCTCTCCACAGTCCCTCTCGATCTTCTCTCCACAGTCCCTCTTCAGGTATTGATTTGAGCCCTAACTCATGTATTTTCTTAGATACGAGTTGAGTAACTTATCATATATTTAGGTATTGTGTGTGTATAAATTTGTGTGTGTATAAATCTATGGTATTGTGTGTATATAAATTTTTGTGTGTGTATAAATCTATGTGTGTATACCTTTTTATTAATTGATTATTACAAAACAAATGTTTTTAACATATTCAAAACATTATTACATACAAATCCTACAAAATCTTATGAAATACTAACCTATCCTGTGAGATTTCAAAATTATATGTTTGTGGGATTTCAAATTCAAAAAATCTTTCAAACGAAATTGAATTCAATTCTAAAGCATCAAGGGGCATGTGCACTTAATGTGAGATCCACATCTGTGTGTGTATGTTTGTTAATAATCTTTTTCTATTGAGTAACTTATCATATATTTAAAGTACTGACACTTGTTTTAGTTTAGGTGTAACTATTATGAGGTATGAGATATGAGGTAGGCAAGTTGATATGGCTTGGCGACAATCATTTGGTCATGAACAATTGAAATTTAAATGTGCATATTGTATATTCAAATTGATATGAGTACTTTTAACTTATTAAAACGCCATTTTTGGTTTGATAAACTTGTGATAATGTTTTTGTATGAGTTTAGCTTATGATTTGGTTTTTGTGAAAATGTTTTGGTATTTTGTTTTAGTTGGGTTGTCAATTATTGGACAAACATTAGGTTGATAAATGGAAACATTTTGTATGATTTAGGATTTGATTATACTTGATTTTATTTATTTATTTTAGTTGGGTTGCTAATTGTTGGGCAAACATTAGGTTGATATACGGAAATATTCATTTTATAACCGTTATGCTGCAGAAATTTTAAAAAATATGTAGTGTTCAATAGACTTCTAACTTCGTTGACACCTACGGTTTGACTTTTAAATAGTCAAACCATTACACGTAGGGTTTTAAACTTTCCAAAACACCTTTCTTTGATTGTAACCTACGGTTCTGACTTTCCAATAGTCAAACCATTACACTTAAAGTTTTAGAGTCATCCAAAACTCCTCTACACCTATGGTCTGACTTTCAAGGAGGCAAACCATTACATGTAGTGTTCAATAGGCTTCTAACTTCGTTGACACCTACGGTTTGAATTTTAAATAGTCAAACCATTACACGTAGGGTTTTAAATTTTCCAAAACACCTTTCTTTGATTGTAACCTACGGTTTTGACTTTCCAATAGTCAAACCATTACACTTAGAGTTTTAGAGTCATCCAAAACTCCTCTACACCTATGGTTTGACTTTCAAGAAGGCAAACCATTACATGTAGTGTTCAATAGACTTCTAACTTCATTGACACCTACGGTTTGACTTTTCAATAGTCAAACCATTACACGTAGGGTTTTAAAGTCATCCAAAGCTCATCTAAACCTACGGTGTGACTTTTCAATAGTCAAACCATTACACCACCTCTATCTTGATTATGTCGATTAACTACTTCTTTCTTTGTTGTTGTGGTTGAATATGTCGATAGATAGAGGATTGATGTATAGAAAGAACGATAGTCGAGGTTTTCTTAGCGTCGACTATATTATTGCAATGGACAGTTTTTTGGACTATGCCTATGCCGATGAAGGGAATGTTGAAAGGAAACCTACACGTGATGGGATAGTGATTCGTATTAGATGCCCTTGTAAGAAGTGTCAAAACTTACGCTATAAAGAAAGGACTGACGTGAGGCTATATTTG
This sequence comes from Arctium minus, assembly GCA_954870635.1. Classification (NCBI taxonomy): domain Eukaryota; kingdom Viridiplantae; phylum Streptophyta; class Magnoliopsida; order Asterales; family Asteraceae; genus Arctium; species Arctium minus. The sequence goes on from OX941085.1 coordinate 42,712,554, forward strand.
ATGAAACACGGTTTCATGCCTGATTATACCACATGGTGGGTACATGGTGAAACTTATTACCATAATGAAGGGCATCAAGACGTGGGTCAATCTTCTACTCCGGTAGTAGATCATAATGAAGGTTATGTTGAAATGGTGAACGATCACATGATACATGATGGCATGACATGGGAAGAAGAAACCCTTAATCCTTCTGCCCAAGGATTTTAGGACATGTTACAAGCTGCTAATGAGCCATTATGGGACGGGTGTCCAAATTACTCGAAATTAGGAGCTGCGACGAGATTGTTGAATTGAAAGGCAGAATGTAATGTACCCGAGGCGACTTATAACCGTAATGTTGCTATAATTATAGAGATGTTACTCGAGGGTGATAAACTACCCGATAACTTCTATGAGACGAAAAAGAGTTTGAAAAAGCTTGCTCTGCCAAAACAAAAGATCGACGCTTGCAAAAACCATTGCATGTTATTTTATAAGGATGATTCTGAGTTGACCCACTGTCGAGTGTGCAATGAATATCGTTTCAAGACAAGTGGTTGAAGCAAGGTCCCTAACTTGGTGATGACGTACTTACCGATTGTTCCTAGACTTCAAAATTTGTATATGTCAAAGAAGACGTCTAAAGAGATGACTTGGCACAAGGATCATCAGACAGAACCGGGGTGTGATGGTACATCCAAGTGATGGTGCGGCTTGGAAGCATTTCGACATGGTACATCCTGACTTCGCTTCTGAGGTCCGGAATGTGCGTCTTGGCTTATACACCGATGATTTCAACCCGAATAATTCAAATTCGAATCCGTATTCACTTTGGCCAGTGTTTCTTACCATCTACAATTTACCTTCTTGGTTGAGTTTGAAAGATTCATATGTGAAACTTGCATTGGTCATTCCAGGTAGAAAGAGCCCCGGTCAGAATTGGGATGTTTTCTTAGGTCGCTAATAGATGATCTCAAGATGTTGTATATAGTGGGCGCTCTTACGTATGATGCTTATCGTAAGAATAATTTTGAGATGAGGGTTATACGTCTATGGACCGTCAGCGACTTCCCTGCCTACGCAATGTTGTCGGGTTGGAGCACGCACGACAAGCTAGCCTGCCCGTACTGCATGGGTACAATCGATTCGTTTCAGTTAAGAAATGGAGGTAAATCTTGTTGGTTTGACTGTCATCGGAGATGGTTACCTAGTGCACACCCCTTCCGACGTGATCGAATAGGGTTTCTAGACGGATCTAGGGTGTTAGCCGGTCCACCACCCGAGTTAACCGGTGAAGAAATATGGGAACAAGTATATCATCTTCCAACTGTTTACGATGGCTCCCCGTTTCGATCGACCAATAGAAAAATTACCGGTTTCGGAATCACTCATAATTGGGTGAAAAGAAGCATCTTTTGGGAGCTTCCATATTGGAAGACGTTGTTAATCTGACACAACCTGGATGTCATGCACATTGAGAAGAACGTATTTGAGAATCTCTTTAACACTGTCATGAACACATCAAAAACTAAAGATAATATAAAAGCAAGGAGGGATGTAGAGATTTATTGCAACCGATCACAGTTGCATATTGCCACGTCAGGCAATAAAGTAGTGAAGTCGAAGTCGTCGTACACTTTGACGAAGCAACAAGTAAATTAAGTATGTGAATGGTTGAAGAGACTGAAGTTTCCGGACGGGTATGCTTCGAGTATTGGGGGTTGTCTAAACATGGAAGATTACAACTTTTATAGCTTCAAGAGTCATGATTGTCATGTGTTTATGCAACGATTGCTTCCTATTGCGTTACGAGGGATGATACTGACTCCCATATGGGATGCGATAACGAATTTATGCACATTCTTTCGTGTAATCTGCTCAAGTGTGTTACACATAGAAGACTTGATTCCATTGCAAACAAGTATCGTTCAAACAATTTGTAAGTTGGAAAAAGTCTTCTCGCCCGGATTCTTTGATTCTATGGAACACTTAGTGATACATTTGACACGAGAAGCCATAAATGGTGGGTCGGTCCAATATAGGTGGATGTATCTTTATGAGAGGTAAATGAACTTTGCCATTCAAATACTTACCCATTTATTTTCTAACACGTATTTCAATCGTTGTTTAGGAAACTTGGGTCGTTGAAGAGGACTGTTAGAAACAAAGCAATGGTGGAGGGGTCTATCGTTGAGTCTTATCTAGTAAATGAACTCTCCACCTATTGCTCCCTGTATTTTGATCCACAGATAGAAACTCGACATAATCGCGAGTCAAGAAACTTTGCCCTAGATATTCCTAGTTCTTCAGGAATAGACGATCGCTTGAGCATATTCAAGGTTCCATCTCGTAGATTATTCGAGAAGGGGGGGGTAAGACCATCTTGACTCAAGCCGACATTCACAAGATCCACACATATGTGTTATTAAATTGTGAAGAAGTTCGACCTTTTCAATGGACCTTCGATGAGTGGATACGACAAAGAGAACCTCATCTTGATGAAATTGCACGAGATAAATCTCGGGATGAAAGGTTTTCTACTTGGTTCGAACAACACGTGAGTACAAAAATATAAAATTTACGTATGTAATGTTACGCATAAGTAATTTATTTCTTATTTGTGGTTTTATAGGTCATGCTCGGATCAGGCAATTTCTTCGATCATTTGAAATACCTAGCACGTGGACCGTGCCGATATGCTTGGTCGCATAAAGGATATTTTGTCAATGGTTACAAGTTTCATACGGTAACACATGCTCCTGGGCGTGTCACACATAATAGTGATGTATATGTGAGAGGATCTTGTTATGACGACTCCGAGTTTGACTATTACGGATTGTTGGACGACGTGTTAGAGGTGGAGTATTACGGTGTGGGCTATTGTGTTGTAGTTTTGTTGAAGTGTACATGGTTTGATAGTTTAGAGGGAGTTAGAGTGGACCCTAAACATGGGTTGGTTGATATCAAATACAAGTCTAGATTCAGAGGTGAGGACTATTACATCCTAGCATCACAAGCGGAACAAGTGTATTACCCACCCTATCCTTCAGGAAGTAAGGATTTAAAGGACTGGTGGGCAGTTGTGAAGACCAAAACCCGTGGAATATATGAGGTTGTTGAAATGGCTATCGATGTGTTGGATGATGATAATGTGGATGGAGAACCGTTCTTTCAAATCAACGAACGGGTAACTCATAATACAAACAATTGGGTAAATGAGGACCTCGATTCCGTCCCTCTTGTCACTGGGGAACTCAACGTGGTCGCCAAATATGACGAAGCTAGCGAGGAAGATGCATCAGATCATGAAGCTAGCGACGAGAAAGAAGAATTTGAAGACGTGGATGATGATGAAGATAACGAAGACGAACTTATGTTATCTGATCACTCGTCTGAGAACTAGTGTGCTTTTCTTATGTAGACATTTTGTGTTAACCATTCTCTATTTTGTGTTAACCATTCTCAATGATTTATGTACACTTATATTATTTATGTAGACATTTTTGTGTTAGCCATTCTCTATTTTGCCTTTCTTATGTAGATATTTTAGGTCTTATGATTTATGTACACTTATATCATTTTGTGTTAACCATTCTCTATTTTTAGATGTCGGGACGCCCTTCTAGGGGTAGTAGGGGGTAATAGGGGTAGGGGTAGTAGCAGCTATGTCTGGTGTGATGATCCCCACGCCGATGAGTTCACCGAGGACGGACTAGATCAGATCCAGTTTGATGACGGACTAGCAGCAGGCTCGAGGGTTAGAGGCCCGAATGTTGCATCACAGACGCCTCATCTGAGTCAGCGACCGCCACTTTTGTTGTCTGAAGCGGGAGGGTAAGTAGATGTGATATATAATTTATTCTAGTACATAATAAACCGATCCTAATGTTTTTTATGTTGTATATTTTGCAATTGTGAAGGTTTAGGGACAAGTCAGTAGTCCGGAGGGTCGTTGCCGTCTTTAAGTCCATGTTCGATGGTACGTGGGCCTATTTTAGGGATGTCCCTGATAAGCACTATACACGGATGCTGGATCGATTATGGGTAGGTATTTTACTCTATTTAACTAATTGAGTGGATTTATTTTTACTTAATCCAAACAATGTGTTTGCAGTTATATTATAGTTGGCCTCCTGAGATGGACGCCGACGTAGTAGCTGCATTCCGAAGTATCCTAAATAATAGGTATGCGGATATGATGAGAGATGTCCGTCTATTCTCCCAAGGCAGGGCTTTAGCCATTGATGGTGTCCAGTTCGACGGACGTGACTACACGATTCTTGCCGCACACCCTCTAGAGTGGATCCGGAGTGAGTTTTGGCTTCAGATGATTGAGCAGGTTTGTTTTGTTTTGAATACTTGTATCTGGTTGTACTAAGATTTATATTGATTTATGTCTTCTTTTTAACAGGTATGGAACATCGATGCATTCCGACGTGTATCTGCGGCCAATACGGCCAATCGGGCCACCAAGTATGAGGGAATGACATCCAGACACTGTACCGGGTCTATTAGTACCGCTATGCATCAGGACCGTATGATAATTTATCATACACTAGACTAAATGTATATAATTGATGAATATATATATACATGATTTTATTACCTACTAACAATTTAAGTTGTCTATTGTAGAGAGATGCACGGGGCCGTGAGCCTACTAGCGACGAGGTTTGGGAGGCTATACACTGCACCAACATGAAGCTTGTTCCGGGTGCGACTGGTCCGTCCACGGATCCTCCAATCTACGTTTACCCAAAGGCGGCTCATATGGCGGTAAGGTCAATTATGCATGGCTAGTTTTTTGTTTGTTTTATAAGATAGATACAAATTATAGAAAACTTAGTTTGGGTTGCCATTGTTGGGCAGACGATAGGATTGTTTTGATAAAACTAGGTCATGGATATATATATGTTCAAATTACAGTTGAAATGTTGCCGAAATTTCTATAGGTTAGTTGACTTGACAATGTCTAATTTGGTAAACTGTAGGATAACTACCATCGGATTAGGGGGGATGAGTACTCGGACTTACCTGCCGGCACTGTACCTCCCAATGACGCCGAGTTGTGGGAGCGTAGTGTCGGAGGACGGCGTAAGGGTCGTATTTTTGGATGGGGGACCAGTCAGGATCCCTATTATTCTATGACCGATAATTCAGGTGCCAGTTCGAGCGGGAGCACGAACGACCGTCGCGATGAGGAGGCATGCTTTTCAAATGTTGTTTAACATTGTCAATCATATGTTTGTTAAATGTTGTCTAACAGTGTTCTATATATGTTTGTCAAATGTTGAATTTCAGTTGAATGAGCTGAGACAGAGGGTAGAGAGAGAGGAAGCAGAGAGGATCCAGATGCAGGAGCGACTACAGAGAGAGGAAACAGAGAGGATCCGGATGCAAGAGCGAATAGAGAGAGATGAAGCAGAGAGGAGGCAGATGCAGGAGCGAATAGATCAGTTTGACGCGTTCATGAGGAAGTTTCAAGATCACCCATTTCCCCCTCCGTAGGATTACGTTTTTGTACTACTTTTATGTATTTATAGATATTAAATTAAGGTTTTGTATAGTTTAAAACTTAGTATTAATTAAAAATTGGCAGGTTTTGTACATGTTAAAAACTGTAATTTTTTTATTTTTAATTATTTAAAAAAAAATTAAATTACCGACGGATAATCCGTCGGTAAATATTTTTTAATTTAATTTTTATTTATTAAATATCCGTAGGAAATCTGTCACTAAATCCGTCGGAAATGATCCGTCGGTGAAAATTCGTCGGTAATCCGTCGCAAAATAGAGACCGTCGGTGATCCGTCGGAAAGTAACACGTCGTCGGTGATCCATCGGAAAAATAAGTTGTCGATGATCCGTCGGTAAAATCCGTCGGTGATCTGAACGCCGACCACTGCTACACCGACGACCATTTACCGACGGATCACCGACGGATTTGTCCGTCGGTGATAAGCATATGTTTTGTATTAAATGTGTTGTTTTTTCTATATAGAGTTTATTCATGTTTTTGGTGTCCTTATGGGTATGGAGTGTTATCTATAATTGTGATTTTGGTATATTAGACTTTATCCATGTTTTGGTGTTTTGGATAATATAGCTTTATTCATGTTTTCAATATTTGATTATTAAATTGTATTCACATGTTGTGTAAGTATTGAGTTTTGGTTTCATATTAAAATGGTTGCGTTAGTCATTGAGTTTCCATCACGAAAATGGTGAGTTTTGGGAAAAATGTTGTTTTTATACTAAATACATTTCATTTGGGGATTATGATTTAAATGACATTCTTTTAGTTCTACCGTTTTATAATAAAGATGAAAATTGCTTGAACTCACCAAGTGTTAAGCCTAACATTTTTTCTTGTCGGCATGTGCATCAAGTCCTTGTTGGGGAATGGTATTAACGATATTGTGATGAGTTGAATGCTAATTAGAGACACAAGAAGGATTTAGCAATTTGGGGACGTCTTTCATATATGGAGATAGCGACAATTAATTTGTTTTAGTAACACCTATCACTAACCTACGCGTTGTGTAAGGTTTGGTTAGTAATTATTTTGATCTTAAAACTTAAATTACCATTTTAGGTAATTTGATTGTTGTTCTTTAGAAATTTTTAATTAGTCGCTCTTTTCTAAATTTTAAGATGTTACAAATAAATACTAACTCAACAAAATAAGAACCTTCTTAAATCTTCTCTATGATTAACTTTTTCCAACTTTGTGTACTCCATGTAATTTTTCACCATCTGTTTATTATATATTTATAAATCTAAATTAATTTGAATAATACCGTTTGTTTAATTTATTTTAAGTAATAAAACGAAATAAATATATATTTTATTTATTTAGTTTATGATATCATGTTATTTATGTTTTTTACTTTTATATTTTTGTTTATTTAAAAATTTTTAATCTTATTAGAACAAAATAAAATAATGTATATAATAATTCCAAAAAAAAAAGTAATAAAAAATAGATAGATATATTTTAGGGAATTTAATTAAAATGCCCCAATTCACAAAAGTCGGTTACCAAAATGCCCAAAAACTCTACCGCTTTGCCGAAATACCACATAACCCCGCGATATAGGGCTGCGATCGCGGGGTGGTTAAAAAAATTTGAATTTTGGGGGTGTGTCCGCAATGGAGGGCCGCGATTGAATGGTTATCCCCGCGAAGTGATCCCTTAGTCCGCGATGGAGGGTGTGACCCCTCGATTTTTTAGGGTTTGGGGGTATTAGGGTTTAGGGTTCGCGATTTTCGCCTATCATTTCATGTGTTATGAGTTTTTCACGTTTTTTTTGCATTATTTTACTGCTTTTTTCACACTTTGGTCTGATTATCACACAATTATTGTGCCATTGTCATTGAATTTGTGGTTCACAATCATTTTCTCCATCCAATTTCGTCTATAAAGAGCAGTAAGATGTAAGGCAAATTCGTTCATCACATCCACTCCATTGTTCTTTCTTGCTTTCTTTCTTCATCATTTGAATTTCTTCTTTCTGAGATACTACTGAAAAAATAAGTTCAGCTGTCGAAAAAGCTAGGCTCTATTTATGTTGCGATGGTGAATGGGTACAAAACAACAAAGAGTGGGATTTTGTTTATAACTCAAAGCATGGTGTAAAAATGCCAGTAATCATTTCATATAAGAAGTTTATTGCTTACGTCATGCAAAAATGTGGAATCGAAGGTTCTACTGTTTGCAAGTTGGTGTTCAGAAATGATGATTGCTCAATGGTGGAGCTAACCAACGATCGAGAAATCCTTTGTTTTATGCAAGTTACAGTCCATTCAGAAATACCTCTAGGACTTTTTGTGTATGCCGCACCATTGATGTGCGACGAAGGTGATGACGGAGGTGATGACGAAACCCATGTCGGTGGTAGTCAACTGGAGCCTGATTCTTAATTGCAGGCGTCCAACGACCCAACACATTATTCAGATCGTACATATCGTCTTAACGACTCTTATCCCGATATTGTTTTGGAGACGCAACTAGAAGAAGAAGAAGAATAAGAAAACCAAGAAAGACGGTTTGCTGGAGTTGCTGATGACGAAACCCATGTTTTCACAATGGGTATATCTGATATGGACAAATCAGATACCGATAATGATGAGGACGAAGTAGAAACATATACCTCTAACAATAAATCATTTGGTGAGTTAAACGATTATTTTGATATGCCTCATTCCCTTCCAAACCCGGAGACCTATATACTATCCTACCAAGCTGCACCGTACAATCGCAGTACAAGTATACGTGATGGTCAGCTATTTGATACGAAGGAGGAAATGACCATACAGCTCGGAATTAAGTTATTGGAAGAGGGTTTCGTATTTAAAACGAAGAAATCTGACAAAAGCATATACGAGGTTGTATGTGACCAAAAAAATTGTGAATGACGTATGTCGGCGAAGTCCGTGGGCCCTAAAGAAGGGTTGTTTGTCGTTAGAAAGTTGCACGACGTACACACTTGTTCGAGAACGCAACTAAATCCCAGCCACCGACATGCCAACAAAAGAACTTTAGGCCACATACTGAAAGGCAAATTTCTGATGCTAGCAGGGCATTTCGGCCAAAGGACATCGTCAACGATATAAAGCAGCAGTACGGGATCAACAGTGGGTACCACCAAGGATGGCGTGCATGATGCAAGGCACTACTAATGGTGAGAGGCACTCCCGACGAGTCGTACGAACGAATCCCTACGTATTTATATAATTTGGAGCTGTGGAATCCGGGTACACACACTAAAAAATAAGGGCGGATTCAAATGGACGTTTTGAGTTGTGTTTCACTACCCTTAGATGTGTGGTACATATATTAACATGTCGTATCTTTACATAATATAAATTATAACATTTGCAAAGGGAAACCACCTACGTTTTTATAGATCCGCATATTTTTGACAAATCTGGGTCCTGTCCTTGTAATAGACGTTGCCCTTTTAAAGGGAGCTTACTTGGGTATGATGGTCTTGGCGGTTGCGATGGAAGGAAATAACCACATTATGCTATTGGCTTTCGGAGTAGGCAAGTCAGAGACAGGGGAGGAGTGGGGTTGGTTTATATGTCCATGTTGAGAGAATATATCGGAGTCCCGGAAGGGTTGGTGTTTATGTCCGACAGTGTTGGTGCTTATATCTGGTCCCAACCGGTTCCCCTAATGACCTTGTCGGTGCGCCGAGTGAAATTATGACGGCAGATGGGAAACATCTCCAAGATCCATATATGGAGTTTCACAACATAAACAAGTACGTAAAAAAGAAAGCCAAAATAGAGACCATTTACTATTTATGTTATACTACTTATCTAACCTTCAAAGCGTGTGCAAACCATTCATCGTCACCTTGTTGTTGTCCATGTCGCCACGTCTGGCGATGACATGTGTATTGTCTTGTACGAGTGTGTCCATATGTGGCTACTCCACGGATAGCTGTTAAATGCCCCGAAGTCATCGACGGCCCTAAGGACTGTGTCGGAAACCAGCTGGCTTAACACTCGACCTATGAACTTCATTTCCACCATCACCACTAAGCAAACACGGACAACATCCTCATCGGATAGAGCCCACAGGTCATCTTTCATCGTCTGGACGACGATTCTGAGCTTCAAATTACCTGGTGCATGGTGGGGCCAAAATCTCCTAACGAAGGACTCTTCCTGTAAGGGAGGAAGGGAGGGTGTTTGTAACACCTGGTTTTCGTAAGTAAGTTTCCGTCCTTCGTTGGTAATCTCTCCGCCTTCGCCTATCTTTTTGGGTGGAAAATGTTGTGCTTTCGAACCTTGAGTCGACCCATACAAGAATCACGAGTTTTCGGCCGGTTTAGGCTTCGGTACAGTTGGCGCGATAGTGACAAGTGTCACTATCGCGTGGCACAATCGCCGGAGTACCACGAAACTCGCGGTACAATCCGCGCGATAGTGACATTGTCACTATTGCATGGCAAGGTCGCGCGCAACGTTAGGTCTTCTAATTGTCCGATATTTTCACCATTCTCCTCATTTCTCACTTCTATCTTCTCCCCTTTTCTCTCCCAAACCTCAAAGACGAACCCTAACCCATTTTGATGGTTTTTCCCCTTGAACCACATGATTCTTCATCATCTAGCTAGTAGGATCTTGAACCACAAAACCTCTATCTTCATCTTCCTCATCAAGTTCAACGTGTGGGAGCTCGGGTTGAAGAGTTGGAATGGGTGTCCTCAGAAAGTCTCATCATCTAAAATGGTAAGCTTCCTTGATTTAATGTTATAAATGCTCCATTGATGTTTCCCTAGTGTTTGGTTTATCAAATATCGGATTTGTTAGTTTTGGAGAAACTAGGGTTTTGATCTCGTTGGGGATTTTAGTAAATAATGCTTGGGGAATGTTTCTAAATGGTTAAATATGGGTATTTATGGATTAGAATGTATGGATCTAGGTTTTGGAAGTTTTCGGCTTGAGGATTCAAGTGCCCTTCAAAGGAGCTCAAGTTGGGTGAAATCTAGATTTAGTCTAAATCTAGCAAGGTGAGTTCAAGTAGATTTGTTAAAACGGTGTACATGCCAAAATGTGTATCTTGAAGTAAAAAATGTGTTTTGCTTGGTATTTGTCAAAGTGAGTATTTTGATAAGTTTTCATAGTTGGTAAACTTAGGTTGCTTAATTCCATAAAATGCTCATATTTGAGTTTTAATGTTTTAACAAACAAATGACCTGTTTTACATATTTTTAGCGATTTTGTACAAATAAAGTTCATTTCATGAATTATGCATCTTCGGTGATTTTGTACAAGCGAAGTCTAATTTATGACGTAGTCTGTAGTCAACTCTTCAAATTGTGAAGTCTAATTGTGAAGAGTTAATTCTCAAATTGTGAAGAGTTAATTCTAATTTATGACGTAGTCTCAGAGAATTAATCTGAAGTCTAATTTGAGGTTAATTCTCAAATTGTGTCTGTAGTCAAAGTAATTATTGATGTATTTAGAAAACTTTTAATATGTTGTTATCTTCAGATTTAAGGGTGTTACAAGTTGGTATCAAAGCTTAAGTTTGAGAGAATTGGGTATCGATTTTTTGATGCCTAGACTCAAACTAGCGTTCTTATAAGTGATTGTAAGTGAAGTTGCATATTAGGTACCTTAAGATAAGATATTTTGAGGTTGAGCAATTCGCTAGAAACGGGAAACTTGTCGAGAGTCGCAAGGATGATCATGTTCGGTACGTTCATAATGGCACCTGGCCAGTGTTATGGTAAACTTACATGCTACATGTGTATACTTGAACTACCTTGGTGTGATGACCGTTGGGGTAGTGAGAAAGTTCTAAGCGAGTAAGCTAAGGGAGGATTGATGTTTATATCAATGTCACTTTGGGGTGGTAGTTAAGTGCGATGAACGCATTAAGTTGATCATCTTGAATCAGATTTATTGGTTGAATTATGGCTATATGTCCGTTATACCGTTTCTATTTCAAGGGGAAATCGTAAGTCAACCAAAGTAATGAGATTGTTGCTCTAAGATGTTGATGCATCCGGATGACCATAGTATGTCGGGTTATTGAGAAGCGTAATCCTAAGATGTGAGTGCCGATCAAGTTCATGCACTAAATTGATTTCTAAAATAAATTTGCATAAATTGTTTCTCATGTTCGCAAAACAAAAAGTGAATTACATTATAAAGTCTTGGTAAAGCATTTAGCATTAATATAATTTTAAACTGTGAGCTTAAGCATGCATGAAATTGTTTTGTTGCACATGATTGCAAATTGTTATCAATATTCTCTTTATTCACGCCTCGTGTTTAACGCTATTTCCGGATATTGTAATGTCCATGTTTTAATGTCATTTGGGTATTGGGCAAGTAACTATGAGATTTTAACCTAGACATTGGATCACCTCCACGTATGTCAATGGTTTTAAAGGAAAAGTTAATCCCATGTTTTGAGTCGGAATTTCTTAAGAATTTTAGTTTGTACGAGTTTTGCTAAATTTCATGGAGTATTGTTTTGCGATGTCTTTTGATGCGTGGGTTTTACTTTTGCTTCGTCTAAAATTGCGAGTTTATTCGGCGTCGTGTCCAATGTAAATTTTGTTGAAAAGTGTCACTTTTCCTTTTATTGCAGTAAAAAGAGGAAACTCTTAGAAGTTTAATATTTTAGACATATTGTCGTCTTATGTTCTTTGTTGAGAAATAAAAATTTTGACACCACATGATTTTAGCGTTAATGAGTTTTACGAAAATTCAGTTGGGTTTATGGTGTCTCATCTTACATCATCGTGTGCCATGTAAATAGTTTTGGGAACACGTGCATATGCATTATTGCGTGCGTCAATTTATGGGCTTTATACATATGTCAATCGTTGCATACTATTTGCATTGGGATTAAGGTATAACGTTGGTGTGAGTAATTGTGTAAAAGATTTACGCTATTTCAAAACAGAGCTTTTGTTCTGAGCATATTTCAATCATTAACTTTTATTGTTAGAGATCTCCGCAATGCATTTAACGAATTAGCAGTACTCATGTCGTTATAATTTCTATTTTGGTCAAGTGTGTTTATCTCTACGACCTGAAACTTTAAACTCTATTTGAAATTTTATTTGTATTTCCACCATTTTACCGAACCTTGGGGATTAAACTGTTGCTTATGGGGTTGTTGAAAATTCTTTTGCCACAACGTCCTTTGGTTAAAAGAGGAAGAATTTTAAAGTTAAAATTGCGAACTTCTCTTTTGGAATGTACAAACATTTACTGCACGTGTTGTAATACAGGAACCTCTTTTCACGTATAGTGTAAATTGTTGTGCATGTTTTATTATTGTCTTTATTAACTTAAGTATTGAACAAACGGGTTTTGGGAATGGTTTCATATGCGTTGTATTGATGATCAATTTTGAAACCTATCGGATGAACGGTAGTGTATTTCCACCGCACGTTTAATCGTTAAAAAGCTTATGTATCTGAAAATTTTATAAATTTCAAATTGGCATATTGGTTGAAAAACCTTGAACTCATTAGGCCTATATATTTAAACCCTCGTCGTGAAAGGAGTCGTAATTAGGGATAAGGGAGTCCATAAGAGTTGAAGCGTCGGATGATCTGACTTTTGTGTCAGTCTTGAATTTTGGATTTGGGTTTTCGAATCTGTGCGCGTTTGTATTATTGGAAATAGTAGATTTAAGTCTTCCCTGTTAATTAAGGGGTGATTTTATACTTCGGTAATCATGCGGGATAAGGTCGTAGGTGATTATCTGCGATTAGATTGGGTTCGTTTTGGTGGATTGCTCATCGGTGTGACGTCATGGTTTATGTGATGGTGTACCGTCCTAGTGGGTTTCGCGATCAAGGAAAATTATTGTGGTCTGTTTGTTAGAAATGTAAGATTTGGGATTTTTAGCACTCTGTTTGGTGTCATCCTTAGTGCGACCATCCGTCTGGATTGAAATTTTTGGTGGGATGCCCACGTTTTCGAGGTCACCGTTTAGTCCTAGGTGTCGACTTGTTTTCTTGAAGTCAAAATATCTTGGAATGATCGGAAGTATCCCGGTTGGATCATGGAAAATAATGACCTTTCGGTGATGGAATTTTGAAAGAAGATTAGGTGTTGAGAGCAAGTACCGATGTGTTTAAGCATTCCTGTGGTGGTAAATATTTTATTATGGGAATATTGTGAGGTTGGGATTGGAACGAAGTTGAGTGTTAGCCGAATCTGGGTTAACCATTACCTGAAGGACACATTGGTGCGCCTTGGAAGGATATCTTTATCGATATTAGGAATGGATCGGTAAGAATCGGAGGACTCATGGGAGTGTGGTAGCGATCTTTGGCTTTGGGTTCGGAACCGTGATGACCCGAAAGGATTTGATTGGTGAAATGTTGAGGTCACAAACTACCCTAGAGGTAGTAATTGTCATTCTAAGGTTGTGAGACGACCGTAATCTTGTGGGTAAAGGTTACTATGGTGAGTTAAGTGTTCGCTCGGTCATGAGTGTAATGTGCCCATGAGGGGCGGTTGGCGTGTGTATCAGTGCAAGGGACATGATAGTGGTGATGGAAGAAGGGTTAAGGGAAATCCTTCTGCGGGCAAGCTTTCATGGGAATCTAGATTTCGAGGACGAAATCATTCTAAGGTTGGGAGGATTGTAACACCCGGTTTTTCGTAAGTAAGTTTCCGTCCTTCGTTGGTAATCTCTCCGCCTTTCGCCTATCTTTTTGGGTGGAAAATGTTGTGTTTTCGAAACTTAAGTCGACCCATACGAGAATCGCGAGTTTTCGGCCGGTTTAGGCTTCGATACAGTTGGCGCGATAGTGACTCGCGATAGTGACAAGTGTCACTATCGCGTGGCACAATCGCCGGAGTACCACGAAACTCGCGGTACAATCCGCGCGATAGTGACTCGCGATAGTGACATTGTCACTATCGCGTGGCAAGGTCTCGCGCGATGTCTTTGTCTTCTAATTGTCCGAAATTTTCACCATTCTCCTCATTTCTCACTTCTATCTTCTCCCCTTTTCTCTCCCAAACCTCAAAGACGAACCCTAACCCATTTTGAGGGTTTTCCCCTTGAACCACATGATTCTTCATCATCTAGCTAGTGGGATCTTGAACCACAAAACCTCTATCTTCATCTTCCTCATCAAGTTCAACGTGTGGGAGCTCGGGTTGAAGAGTTGGAATGGGTATCCTCGGAAAGTCCCATCATCTAAAATGGTAAGCTTCCTTGATTTAATGTTATAAATGCTCCATTGATGTTTCCCTAGTGTTTGGTTTATCAAATCTCGGATTTGATAGTTTTGGAGAAACTAGGGTTTTGATCTCGTTGGGAATTTTAGTAAATAATGCTTGGGGAATGTTTCTAAATGGTTAAATATGGGTATTTATGGTTTGGAATGTATGGATCTAGGTTTTAGAAGTTTTCGGCTTGAGGATTCAAGTGCCCTTCAAAGGAGCTCAAGTTGGGTGAAATCTAGATTTAGCCTAAATCTAGCAAGGTGAGTTCAAGTAGATTTGTTAAAACGGTGTACATGCCAAAATGTGTATTTTGAAGTAAAAAAATGTGTTTACTTGGTATTTGTCAAAGTGTGAGTATTTTGATAAGTTTTCATAGTTGGTAAACTTGGGTTGCTTAATTCCATAAAATGCTCATATTTGAGTTTTAATGTTTTAACAAACAAATGGATTGTTTTACATATTCTTAGTGATTTTGTACAAATAGAGTCCATTTAATGACTTATGCATATTCGGTGATTTTGTACAAGCGAAGTCTAATTTATGACGTACGACGTTTTGGGATATTCGGGTTTATAAACTATTTGGATGATTCTTGGTCCCAACACGTGTCGAGTTGGGTAAATCACATCTATGAGGTATGTGTCTGCATAAACGTCGTTTGAAGACATTTCATTATTTGGGGGAGCGTTATTTGTTGGTCAAATGGATTTTGGGTATTTTAGCTCGGTGTTGACGTAAAAGAGTACTGAGGACATTTGTCCGGTTTTAATGGCTCGATTTAGAGTCCAAATTGTGATTTACGTCTTAATGCATTTTATTGCATATTATTGATAATTACAGGCTCGAGTGCTTTAGTCATTCATGAGTAGCCATGTAATCTTAGACTGTGTTGTAATGGATCCATAGGCACGTAAGTCAGTCTTATTTGATGGTCAATTGGGTGGTACGGGGTTGGACCCCGGGACTCATGTTTTATGACCAAAACTTGACAAGGAGGCACTAGGAGGGTTGAGTCTGGATAGTGTTGCCTGGGAGGTGAGTACTGTGACCTCCGCCATTTGGGGAATTTCCTTAGTTGTAGTCCCCGGTGTGCCGAGCCTTTTGGAGTGGAGTTCTTTGTAACGGCCACCAAGGTCAACTGTCTCTTTTGGTGAACTTGTCAGGAGGTCGTAGGGGCACTTGGGCTTGCATGTCGTGAAGTGTCATACGATCAACATTGTTTGAGTGGAATACTTTTGTGTTCCTCCACTCTCAACGGATACGGGAATCCCCCGTTGTCGGCCCGCTGTATTTTGGATATTTAATTGTCCATGCTTTAATATTTGGGTTTCATTCCATTTTATGGTCGCGTGAGTATTAAGTTTCAGTTCCATGTTTTAATGGCGTATCATATTTATATGGATTGTTTTACGTTATTTAAGGGTCGATTATTATGTCCCACCCGAGTTTTGGGTGTTTTGGGATATGAAGTATTATTTACATTTTCACAAATTTGAGTATCGAACTATGACCCCGTTTTGGGTGAGTTACGGGTTGCATTGTTTTATAAGAAATGTGTGTTTGGGAGCATTGTCTTTAAAAGTGTATATTATGGGAAAATGTGTCGTTTCCATTTTGAAGTATAATATTTCGAAGGATCTTGCTTTAAACTGAATTCCTTTCTTTTAAAGATATATTCATTCATGTTAAAACTTTTGAGCTCACTAGGCGTTAAGCCTAACTTTTTATTTGTCGACATGTGCATCAGGTTCTGTCGGAGGTTCGGTTCTAGCAAGTACTATGAGGAGTTGAGCCTTAGCTTTATACAAGAGTAAGTAGCTGATGAAGTCTTCCACAGGTTGGAGATAGTGATTGTTATTGGGTTTAGTAACACCCGTCCTTTTCATAGATGGTATGTATAGGATGAATGTGTGTATTGAGGTTAATTCTCAAATTGTGTCTATAGTCAAAGTAATTATTGATGTATTTAGAAATTTTTTAATAAGTTGTTATCTTCAGATTTAAGGGTGTTACAGTGTTGGTCCGAAAAGGAGTCATGTTACAAGACAGAACTCAAGACGACCAAAGCGTATGTGATGCCCACACACGTCGAAATATTGTTCCTCCGGATCTGCATTGGCGACATTGACCTCCAACTGTAAAAACATGTGGACTAGAATGGGGTCCTACCAAGTATTGGTAAGTTCCAGCCATGGTCCGAAAGGTGTCCGTCCAAAGATTTCGAGTAAATTATGTGCCCGTTCAGGTGGACACGCTGCAAAAGCATTTCTAATTTCCTTGGCGAATCCAAGGCGGCATTTGAACGACAAGTCCGTGTAATGAAAATCTTCCTACATAGTAATGCAGAGAAGTTGTCAACGCACCAAATTGATATGTTGCGATTTAATTAAGTTTAATAATAAAGCGTTGTTGGGTTTTTTGGAGTATTATTACATTTTGTTGATAATTCTTTCGTCTATTTTAGTGTTCGAAAAGGAACCAGTCAATCTATTGGACTTCTAGGTAGTAGGGGAATCACGTGGATTGCTTAAGTCCCTACAAACCTTAGGGCTATTTACACCCGTTTGACAAAATCTAAATCGATATGTTGCAATTTAATTAAGTTTAATAAAGCCTTGTTGGTTTTTTTTGGCAATTATTACATTTTGTTGATAATTTTTTCGTCTATTTTAGTGTTCGAAAAAGAACCACTCAATCTATTGGACTTCCAGATAGTAGGGGAATCACGTGGATTGCTTTAGTCCCTACAAACCTTAGGACTATTTACACCCGTTTGACAAAATCCAAATCGATATGTTGCGATTTAATTAAGTTTAATAAAGCATTGTTGGGTTTTTTGGCAAGAGGCCAAACTCTAATTAATTAAGTTAAGGGGCCTAAGTTGTAATTAATTAAGTTAAAGGGGCCTAAGTTGTAATTAATTAAGTTAAGGGGCCTAAGGTGTAATTAAGCAAAGTTAAGGAGCCTAAGTTGTAATTAAGCAAAGTTAAGGGGCCTAAGGTGTTATTAAGCAAAGTTAAGGGGCCTAAGTTGTAATTAAGCAAAGTTAAGGGGCCTAAGGTGTTTTAAAAAAACGTAACACTATAAAAATAACGCAATACTCTAAAATATTATCAACATAAACGAAACACTCTAAAATTAACACATAATCTAAAATATTTTCGAAAAAAACGCAATACTCTAAAATTAACGCAATCTCAAAAATATTATCAACATAAACGTAGGACTTTAAAATTAACACATAATCTAAAATATTTTCGAAAAAAACGCAATACTCTAAAATTAACGCAATCTCTAAAATATTTTCAAAAAAACACAACACTCTAAAAATAACGCAATACTCTAAAATATTATTAACATGTTTAGCACTCTAAAATTAACACATAATCTAAAATATTTTCGAAAAAAAACGCAATACTCTAAAATTAACGCAATCTCTAATATATTTTCCAAAAAAACACAACACTCTAAAATTAACGCAATACTCTAAAATATTATCAACATAAATGTAACTCTTTAAAATTAAAATTACTCTCAAATATTTTCGAAAAAAACGCAATACTCTAAAATTAACGCAATGTCGAAATAAACGCAATTTTTTCGAAACAAACACATAGTCTAAAATAAAAACATATAATAACAAATATCTTACAAAATATACAACTACAACGGGGTTATGAGAAAACTTACTGTACTAATTCGACGAGCCATATCCGACTTCTGAAAGCACAAACCGAGTCAGGATCCGAGCATGTAGGATACACGATATATTTGAGAGAGTGAGAGTAGAGAGAGTTTGAGAAGGAAGGAAATGGTGGGGTTTGGGGTAGGGGGGCCTCCTCCTTTTATAACCCGCGATGGAGAGTAATTGGGGTAGGAGAGTTTGAGCGGCGGGTAGTTGGGGGTGGATGAGAGTAAATTTTAGGGTTACCTTCCCCATTAATACGTTCAAACCCTAAAAAATCGCGGAGAAAATGGTCCATCGCGGACTTATCCCTTCTATCGCAGCCCTGTATCGCGGGGTTGTCCCCGAAGTTCAAAAAATCTTACCCACCCCGCGACCGCGGCCCTATATCGCGGGGTTATAGGGTATTTCGGCAAAGCTGGAGAGTTTTTGGACAATTTGGTAACTTACTTTTGAAATTGGGGTATTTTAATTAAATTCCCTATATTTTAATATTATTAATTGTCATTTTTATGTTAACATAATATTTATGTTTTATTAATTATCTTTTATAAAATTTAAAAACAAAAATACATACAAATGCACAATAATAGGACTTGCTTCTTATTTAGGAACTATGTTCTTGTTGGTCACTCTTAAAAACATCTCCAATATGTTCTCTAAAATAGATAAAGTGAGACTTTTGTTTTCTATTATGCTCCAAGAGACTCTCTATATGTTCAATAAATTCTCTAAAACTTTATGCGTGGAGAGGGAAATTAATTTTTTAGTTACTTCAGCCAATTAGATTGAATTATTATCTTTTACTAACTGAATTATAGATTTGGTCCCTGTGTTCTAATAAAAATTATGGCTACAGTACCTATACTTCATTAATTATGGATATGGTTCTCATGATATTCAATTTGTTATGGTCATGGTTGCTATGACTAACACCGTTAATGTTTGACAGCTACGTCAGGGTTTGGTGATGAGCATTTTAGCCTTTTCTACTTTTATCTCATTTTCATTATCAACAATGATAATTGGCCCAATATTTTGTTTGATTTACTAAAATAGTTAAAAAGGTGTAGTAACCATTGAAATATAAATTATATTTTTATCACTTCAAATAAATCAAGGGGCAAATATGTCAAGTAGAGATGTAAAATGAGTTATTTTGTCAAGGTGTCAAACTTAGGAAAGTTGATGGGTTCTTGCTAGCCCTCAATTAAACCTTCATTTAAACCTCGAAGAATGAAAGGTGAGGGTTATTGTCATTAAATCACAACGATTATATGAAGATAATCTAGAGGTTAGGAAACCGACATTGTGAATTGTTAGTCCACCTATGTATTTTAATAATACATATAAAATTACAAGAACAAAATAACTAAATATAATCAATAAATGATTAATAAACTCAAATAGAAAGAGAGTCGACTAAAAGAATTATAATGAATAAACCGTAGATGAATTCAACAATGCTGAGGCTCGTGTTGAACACGATTCCCTTAAACGGATTTGCCGTCTGTTCCCAGGGTACAACAACTTAAGCAGTGTGTACTGCCGGATATACCACTTGCCTGAAAAAATCGTCGGAGATAAACCGTATGCTTCAGATTTTGAGAGAATATGTATTGTTCGTATTCAGAGTATCTCTTGGAATGAACCTAGACTCCTTTATATACTCGAGATTCGAAACCGATAGTTTAATATGTGGTGCGGTTTGCGGTTTTGAGTTATCAAAACGCAGTTCAAACCTCACCACACCGCATATTTTGTATATTTTTTATTCTTTAGTTTTATATATAACATATATGTAGAATAATTTAGTATTATTATTTATGACTTTATGTAATATTTTTGGACTTGAATAAATAGTTGGCCAATTGAGAGTTGGGGGTTAAGGATCGAGATGAAAGAAAAAGTGGGACAAGTCACAACTCATACGTCTAATTTAATTTGAAGTTTATTTTTTTACTTATTAAACTATTTTTAATTATGCAATATGTATTTGGGAATCACATATATTGAAACTCTTTATTTTTTTGGACTACGTTCACTTTATCGTTAATTTTATAACGTATTTTTAATTTTATAAATTTGGATTGTACGCATAAAGTGAGATAAAAACAAACCACACCACACCGCATTTTGCGGTGCGGTTTGGTGCAGTTTGAAGTTTATGCGGGTGCGGTTTGGGAAAATGATCAAACTGCATATGCGGTGTGTTTAGCGGTTTAGCCCCAAACCGCACCACGAACACTCCTAATTTGTGTGGTAATGATAGTGTACTACAATGTTGACTGAAAAAACAGACAAGTTGTGTGAGTATGTTGGTCAAGATGCAACTGTAAGGACAAGCATGTTGTGTGAATGTGTCTAGTTGCTAGATATATAAGCCTTAAGAGCGGACATGGAGTTTGAGTTTGCTAGGTAAAGTTGTGTATGGTAGATACCTCTATAACATCGTTGCATGTGAAAATTATTTCACGTTTGATCTATGAAGGTTTGTGAAATTGTCATTATGAAAGTGGAGGTTTTGCAAGAAACTTAATATGTTCGGAGACACAAGCCTTGCCACAAACCACCATGACAACTGTTGCGACAAACATTTTAAAAGAGTGAGAATAACACAAAAATAATTGAAAACATGCTAAAAGGAACAACTCAAACCCTTATAATTGGGTTGTTTTTTATATCGAATTTGGCAAAAACTTGATTCGGCCACTCAACAAACATCGCTATTATTAGCTTGCAATCAAACTTAATGTTTTTGTTGAAGAATATTTTATCGTTATATTTATCTTCGAATTTAAATGAAAAACAAATACCATTAATAAAAACTTAGAAAAAATATATGTGTTTGTCAAATTAAAGTTATAATTTTTTTTTATTTTTTATTTTTAATATAATTTATTTAATTAATTTTTTTATATTATGGTTTAAATATATTTAGATTTAAAAATGGGGATGCAATTATTTTACTTTTTTAAGGTAGAAAATTAGTAGGACTCCATTATTAGTAAGACTCCATGTTTGCTATGTTTGAACATGTTACCAGTTAGTTTTTTTCTTTTTGTTAAATATAAGTGTTCGGATAAGCTTATACGTACCTTACTAATGGAGAATAGTAACGAAATCCTAGTGACTTAGGAGGACACAAACTAATTAGCTTTGTGGACGAACCCCCAAATGCCCAAACTTTATTATCGTTAACTCCTTAATATTGTTATTAGTTAGTTTTCTTAGGTTTATACATGGATCCTTAAGAAATTGAACGTATTCAGTAAGTTATAAACTTGAATTTTAAAAGAGTATGAATTAATAAGTTATTTTAAAGAGTTTTTGCTAAATGTTATATACTATAGTATAAAAATGTGTCTATTTATGAAAGTGTTAATCAACAATTCAAATTTATGCCTAACATCTAAGGTAAGTGTGATTAAAAAAATTCATGCAATTTAAAATAAAATAAATTAAACAAAAAATTTAAAATTCTCTATATTTGTTGGAATTTTGAAATTGAAGCTTCGATTGATGAATTTAATTTGGGCTTCACTTCAAGTCCGGGAATCTGTATAAATAAAAAATTATGTACATTTTCTTAAACATTTATATTCTTGAATATAATCCCACCTTTTCATTACTGCTTAAATCATATTTCATTTTGCTTTACATCAAAGGGCCAAGATCTCTTTCTTGTCATAAATCAGATATACTTAAGATTTTATGAATCTTCAAACACCTCACCATGATCCTTAGCCCTAAAAATATGATTAAGAGATTTGGTTTGCATAGACATATGATGATTATTGTTATGATCATTAATTTGGCACCTGCTAAAGAACAACTCTAATTTAATGTATGTTGTGGATGTTATCTTCAACTTCTGATTTTTTGGGCTACAAAACTCAAAGTCGGGTTACATATTTCGGGAATTTAGTTGTGAAATGTATAACTTGATGTATTAGTTTTCATACAATCAAAACGACATATCTATTCAATTTTTGTTGAATTTGGAGAAATATTTGTCACGACCAAATCAATTCTACTTATTTAGTTATGAATTATGAGTTTGATGTTCTTGATAATTTAATTTTGGTACAACCATTTGATTTATTTAATGTTTACAAATGCAAATTTGAAACAAGGGTTTTGTACTATTTGGTAATTGGTACTGTATCATATCATTTAGTATCAATAATGATGATGGGTAGATGGATTGTTGGTGTGAACTTTGATTTTTTTTTTTTGAACGGCAAGTTAACACACGCACACGTTCCCGGGGTATCCGGGCTCCCACTTAAAGGTGTCACCCGACTAATCCCCGTCGATCACGATCCAACCCAATTAAGGGTATCACTATGTGGTATATAGGCCCATGATCATGGATGTTACACAGGATGCTCACCACGGGGTTCGAATCTGGGTAGTCAGGGATACCATCCACTGACCCCCCCAGGATGTTACCTTACCACTGGACTACAACATAAAGGTTGTTTGGACAACAACGATGGTAATGATGGTGTTGGTAGTTGTAGTAGTTTTATCATATCCATTTGATTCGTTTGATGTTGTGGTGATGGTTTTAGCTATTTGACTTATCTATAGTTTTATTCATTTGACTAGTATTTACTTTAGTTTAATTTTATTGATTGATCCATCTGATTTTTATTTAATTATCTTTACAACAATTATAACCATTGTTCTAAAAGATATGCCATGGCGGGCTGACGGCTAGGGGTTGCGGTTGCTTATTGTGGCACAAGGTTCACACTACTAAACATTGGGCGGATTTTCGGCTGATTTGTTTTTGTAAATTTAAAAAAATTAAAATATTCGTCGAAAATACAAAAAATTAACCAAATATTTATTTTTTAAAAAATAATAATAACCGCCAAAAATCCGTCAGAATTAAATAATTATTTTATTAAACGAATTAAAAATATTAATACCCAGTTGGGCTTAATGGATCCGGTTGATTTTAACGTACCCAGTTGGGCTTTAATAGATCCCGTTGGGCTTTAGTGGATCCAGTTAGGCTTTAACGTTCCTAGGTGGGCTTTAACGGACCCGGTTGAGTTTAATGGATCTAGTTGGGTTTTAACGTACCCAGTTGGGCTTTAATGGATCCAGTTGGGCTTTAACGTACCCAATTAGGCTTTAATGGATCCAGTTGGGCTTTAATTAATCCAGTTGGGCTTTAACGGATTTAGTTGGGCTTTAACATACCCAGTTAAGCTGTAATGGATCTCGTTGGGCTTTAACGTACCCAGTTGGGCTTAATGGATCCGATTGGGCTTTAATGGATCCGGTTGGCTTTAACGTACCCAGATGGGCTTTAATAGATCCCGTTGGGCTTTAATGGATCTAGTTGGGCTTTAACGTACCCAGTTGGACTTTAACGGATCCAGTTGGGTTTAATAGATCTAGTTGGGCTTTAAGGTACCCAGTTGGGTTTTAACGGATCCAGTTGGGCTTTAATGGATCCAGTTGGGCTTTAACGTACCAAGTTGACCTTTAATAGATCTAATTGGGCTCTAATGGATCCAGTTGGGTTTAGTGGATCCAGTTGGGCTTTAACTGATCTAGTTGGACTTTAATGGATCCCGTTGGGCTTTAACGTACCCGATTGGGTTTAATGGATCCGGTTGGGCTTTAATGGATCCAGTTGGCTTTAACATACCCAGATGGGATTTAATGGATCCCGTTGGGCTTTAACATTCTCAGTTAGGCTTTAACGTACTTAGTTGGGATTTAACGGATCTGGTTGGGTTTAATAGATCCAGTTGGGCTTTAAGGTAACCAGTTGGGCTTTAAGGTAACCAATTGGGCTTTAACGGATCCAATTGGGCTTTAACGTACCCAGTTGGGCTTTAATAGATCCATTTAGGCTTTAACGTACCTAGTTGGGCTTTAATGGATCTAGTTGGGCTTTAACGGATCCAATTGGGCTTTATCGGATCCAATTGGGCTTTAATAGATCCTGTTGGGCTATAGTGGATCCTGTTGGGTTTAATGGATCTAGTTGGGCTTTAATGGATCCAGTTGGGTTTAATGGATCCAGTTGGGCTTTAACGGGTCTAATTGGGCTTTAACATACCCAGTTGGGCTTAATAGATCCGATTGGCTTTTAATGGATCCAGTTGGGCTTTAACGTACCCTGTTGGCCTTTAATGGATACGGTTGGACTTTAATGTACCCAGTTTGTCTTTGACATACCCAGTTGGGCTCTAACGAACCTGGTTGGGTTTAATGGATCCAATTGGGCTTTAAGGTACCCAGTTGGGTTTTAACGGATCCAGTTAGGCTTTTAACGTACCTAGTTGGGCTTTAACGGATCTAGTTGGGCTCGTACCCAGTTGAGCTTTAATGGATCCTATTGGGCTTTAACGAACCCAGTTGGGCTTTAATGGATCCGGTTGGCTTTAATGGATCCAGTTGGGCTTTAACGTATCCAGTTGAACTTTAATGGATCCAGTAGGTAAAGTTTAATGTACCACTATTTAATGCGAATTATTTAAAATTTCTTAAAAACAACCATTAAAACTTTATGTACTACTTTTTAATGTTATTTATTAATTTTCATTTTTTATCTCTAACCATTTCAACACCCCTAAAATCACTCCCCACATAACTAAATACTGGATAAAAATCAAATTTTAAATATAAAAAATCTAAAATAAAATTAAGATAATCATTGAAATCTAATAGAATATTTAATGTTTATTTTATAGAAAAAATATATTATTAAATCTAAAATAAATTACATTATTATTAAACTTAAATTAAATTATAATTAAAAATTAAATAATTTTTTATAAAAAAACATTATTGCCTTTTCAAAATACACAAAAACATATTATAAAATCGATAAAGACAAAAAGTAAAACGAAACATTAAGATCGATATGTATCGTATTGCACGTTTCTAGTATTAAATTAGAACTCATTAATTTAAAACGTTAATTAATTTTTATTATTTATAATAATATATTTTTTATTTCTAAAAACTTCCCCCCATTTATTTTATTCTCCCGCCCCAATCCAAAATTTCCCCCCTCATTTATCCCCTAAAAAATAAGAACCCCCCTCTTATATGAAATCTTAATATCTAGTCTCTCTCTCCCCCGTCGTCGCACCCCATTTATCCCCTAAAAAGTTAGACACCCCCTTTCATCAACTTCAGTTCGATTCTCTTCCCTCTCGATTCGATTCTCAGATCGATTTATCTCCATCCACACCTGCACCGTTGCCGTTCTCAAGCCACACCACCACTGTCGCCATTCTCCAGCCATGCCATCACCGTCACCGTTCTCCAGCCATGCCATCACCATCACCGTTGCCATTCTCCAACCACACCACCACCGTTGTCGTTCTCCAACCACACCACCACCGTCGCCGTTCTCCAACCACACCACCATTACCGACTTATCTCTCTACCCTTCAATCTGAACGAATCTGGACCCAAACAAACATAGTGATTAACAGATCTTGACCCAAATCGTTAATCCTCAAGGTATGTCGATCTTCCATCCTGTTTTGATTTCGTCCTTGTGTGGTTCATTCCTGTGGGTTTTCATCCCAGTTTTGATTCTGTTTTGATCTCGTGGTGTTCGTCCCTGTTTTTCTCTCTTCATGGCCGAGGTTCATAAAACCTTAACTGATTTTGAGTTTCAATTTTTGTATCTTTCACACACACAAAACACATATAAACACACACACACACACATAGAGAGAGTTTTCAGATGTGTTGGATTTAGATCCTTGATTTTTGGTTTGGTTTTTTATTTTTATTTTTTCTTTTTCCTTTTTTAATCCATAAATTTATCAGTGTTCTTGAGAAATTATTATTTTTTTGTGCTTTTCTTTATGTTACTGTTTGTTTTTTTATGTTGCAAACAGGTTTGATTGTCTTTCATGAGAATTAAGCTTCCAGAAGTATGAAGATTTTGAATGGCAAGAAAGGGAAAGAAAGTGAAGATAGGGAATCTGAAGCTTCTATCAATAAATGTATAAATGTATATAAATTTGTATAAATGTATATATAAATATGTATTTGTATTGGAAATTTTGAATAAAATCAATAGTAGTTTTAAATTATTTTTTTTTGATAAAAAAACTAGAATTACCGACGGATGAATCCGTCAGTATATTTATTTATTTTTTTAAAATAACTTACTGAAAAATCACTACAAGAAAAAACTTAGTTATTGACCAAAATTTTAGTGACGACTTGTATTTTGGTCACTAATTGTGACGTTAGTGACGATGACATAGGTGGTCAATAATTTTTAGTCACTAATATGAAATTTAGTGACAAAAAATCAATTTGGTCACTAAGTGGTCACTAATTCTCATGCAAAAAAATAATAATTTTCATATCGATCTATTTTAATGAGTAAATTTGTGACGACTATGTTTTTCGTCATTAATGTTATAAATTCATGTGTTTTTTGACCAAAATAATGGTCACTGAGTTGAAAATTTTAGTGACAAAAAAATGATGGTCACTATGTTAGAAGTTTAAGTGACCAAAAATAAGTAGTTGCTAATATGATATGATTAATTACCAAAAATAGTGGTCACTAACTAGTTGATGTCACTTAGGAATGTTAGTGACAAAAAATGGTGGTTACTAAATTGAATATATTAGTAACCAAAAAATAGTGGTCACTAAATGAGATTCATTAGTTGTAGGATTGTATTGAGTTGGATAGGTTAGTGACTAAAAAATATGATCACAAAATTAAATGTGTTAGTAACCAAAAAGTAGTGGTCACTAAGTAAGATTCATTGGTTTTAGGATTGTATTAAGTTGGGATGGGTTAGTGACCAAAAAAATGTGGTCACTAAATTGAAAGTGTTAGTGACCACCAAAAGGTAGTCACTAAGTGGTATTCATTAATCTTATAGTTGGAAGAGTTAGTGACAATAAGATGGTGGTCACTAAATTGAATGTGTCAGTGACTAAAAAAAGTGGTCACTAATTTCAAAGTGTTAGTAACCAAAAAATAGTGGTAACTAAATGCTATTCAATACTTAGATTAATTATAGTGAGTTAGAAGGGTTAGTGACCAAAAGAAGAGTGGTCACTAATTGGAAAGGTTAGTGACCAAGAAATTGTGGTCACTAAGTTCGAAAGGTTAGTGACCAAAAAATTGTGGTTACTATATATTAAAGTCGTGGCATAAATATAATAAATAGAATTTTAGGGGCTAAAAATGCCAATCTGTTAGATCTTAGTTTTGAGTCAATTTGTAATTGTGTTTACTTTGTAATGTTGACTTTTCAATGTATGCTTGTGTAGAGGTCAAGTCTATGTTTGACCCTATATAAAGCCTTGTTTTGTCTTGTTTTTGTAAGATGCATGTTAGTACGTTTTCATTAATTGAGCCATTGTAACCATTACATGTTAGATATATGAATACGACAAACTTATGACTTAATCTCTCTCATCTTTGATCTTTGATTGTTAATTGTTTGATTGTGATTGATATGATTGCTTGAAACCTGGGATCACACAATCTCGTAAACGTTTTTTAGAAACACGCAGGTCCTTTCCTGGTCTGACCCACGCCATGACCCGATCGTCACCACCCGGTTTAAAATATTTGGGTCAACTTATGTGGTTTCCCTTCATCGATCGTCAAAAACCCTAGCCCTAACTCCCCCGGTCTCTCTCTCCATACCTATCGACTTTTATTGTATCAAGTGCATTGCCCTCAGAGAATCGATTTAATCTTTCAGGAAACAATCAAACAACTGATTTTGGTGTTGTGATCAGTTGTTGCTCGAAATTTGGATACTCACCGTTGCTGATATTGTATAACATTTTACTGATTTTTGGTGTTGTGATCTAGTTGTTAAACGTCTTGAAACGGAGAACGCTGAAATCAGAGCAGAGATGGAGGTTTCGAAATTAAGTGATTTGGAGTCTGTTAATACATGTTTGGAGGTTGGCAGGAGGGAGAAAAAGTGTCTCAAGAGGCTCTTGGCTTGAGAAAAACAGAGAGCCAAGCTGCAGGATTATATTGCAGCTGAGAATCGGAGGATCATAGAGTTGCAAGAAGAGATGCTTCAAGTTGAAGAAGCAAAAAAGGCGGCTGAGGTATGCTTTTCCTATTTGCTTATTAGTTTGTTTATGTTATTGGATGCAAACTATAAGAAACTATAAGAAACCAGTGTTAAGTGTTAAACTTATGGAATTCCACTGTTGCATATGGATTTTTTATTTATATTCTTGAAGTTTATCATCCTGACAATGGAAGGGTATATGACAGTAATGGTGTTGTTCTCACCTAAAAGTGATATCTCATTGTTATTTGATTGACAATATCTTGTTTACTTCTTAAATTATCCATGGTTTTAAGAGTCTTGGGAGGTTAGTACTTGGTAGAGTCTTGAGTTTATGCCTAATTTGGGCTACACATGAATGAAGTTTACAATCTCTTTATTCCTTCTGTCCTTTTTTATACATAGATTACAGATAAAGGCTTGCACAGGATGGGGAAGCAAACCAAAGTAGTTCTTCTTAACGTTGGAGTCTTGAAAACTATATTGATGCTATGGCTGAAATATGAATATCATGATGAGGCAAAAATAGGTATAACATTTTACTTCCCCGTTCCATGGAATTGCATACATGTACTTGCAAGTGGTCAGTTGGATTTTACTAACATATGTGAATTACATCATATAGATTTCTTGAGAGTTTGCAGAGTCTTCAGTATTTAGCATGCTTGTGTATGTAGAAGGATTACATAATCGAAACATTCTAAATCATGGGCCGAGATGATGCATAATTATGATACAAACTTATTGATTATATTTATATTAACAGTATGCAGTCCGATGATGATGCTATAAAACACCTTTTGCTTTGTTCTGTACGGATCTTGTGAATCCTTTTTCGACACAATGTCATCTGAGTTCGGAGGCTTTTCAATCGGGTGTTTATAACTTAGTGTCTCCAAAGAAGTTTGTTGTGTGGAGCAGTTAGATGAACACTCATATATTGCCTGAATTCGTGATAAGCTTCAAGACGTTTCTCTGTGGATTCTGATTCCACATCTCATTGCAGCACTTTCTAAGCTTTTGCCTCCTAAAGCCATGAAGAAATCACACAATATCATCGCAGTTACATTGTAAGTGCTAACAAATCGTATATTTTTGTATTTTTGAAGCTTGGATTCGTTTTCTTGATCGTAATGGATTTTGTTATTGCAGGAGCATAAGATATATAGACACGGTATAATACAAGAAATCAATGAATTCACCGAAGACAGACTGTTGCTGATGGTCCTAAAAGATTTCACAGAGCAGGTATGCATTCGTCTAATGTAAGAATTCGATTTTTATGGTTGGAACTGTGGAATTGTGATCAAGAAACAGTCTTTTCATTAAAATTGTGTTGAGACATATCTTTGGTAGTTCAAATTTGTCTGTTTGATGTGTAGTTGCCAATAGGCATGGTTGTTTACTTGTTTTACACCTCTTGAAGAGAGATTTAAGAGCTTCAACATGAAATGAGATAATTAAAAATATGCATTAGAATACTGAACTTGAACCCATAAAAGAACACCACATAAAAGAGCAGCTCAGAACTGGTCTCTAAATCCTAACTTTAGGGTGCGTTTGAACTTAATGTGCCATGTTTGGCACAACATTCGACTGGACGGGACTGGACTGGACGTGGGATAAAAATTCATTTTTTTGTCCCACTAAAATAGGCGGAATAAAAAGCATGGAAAGTATGACAAGATTGGTAAATTACTAAACTACCTATGTTAGATTGCCTCCTACAATTTTTCCACCCACTCACCTAACTTTTTGCCTGTCATGGTCAGTCTCGTTCAGTCCTATATATTTCAAATTTGCGTACTAAACGAACTCTTGGGAGACAATATCAACAACTTTAGACTGTTCAGAAGTGGCTGCTAATCTTGTGACCGGTGGTGATGTTCTTGGTGTTTAATTTTGCAACTCTAGACTATGCAGAGGTTTGCTTTGTTTCTCATTATTAAGTTAGCTAAAATTATGTTAAACACACCTTCATATTCGTCTATGTGGAATGGATTTACAACAGACTTCCAATTCTAATGGCATGATATATGTATATTGCTGTGCACCATGTAAAAGTCCAAAGTAATAGAAATCATGTAATAATTAATTGAACTATTGCGCGACAAAAGTTAATTAAAAATATGAGACAGAAGCTCTTTTTTTCATTTTGCTTTTTAGCTGGACTTTTATAGGGTTTTTAGTGGCTCTTGGCTGTTAAAATTGGTTTAATGTTTTATAAATAAAAAATGGCATTAAGAAGGCTTTAGATTATCATGCCTATGTGGTCTGTGTATGGGCTAACCATGAAAAAGACGACTAATATCCAACTGTATAAGTGGGAAGGTCGTGAACACCTGCATGACAAACTCCTTTTTCAACCTGAGGAATAAACGCAAGATAATTTAGAAGTAGCAAAAGGACCATAACTCTTTGCTATTAGTTTACGAGTTTTGGTATGTTATTAGTTTACAATTATGTATTCAATTACATATTGAATACTTAATCCTCTTGTTATTAGTTTTGGTATGTTATTAGATTGTTTGGGCACTACTAAGTCACTTACATAAAAGTATATATAGTACGATGAAATATATACATTTTAATTTGGAGATATTTTTTCATATTTTTGCTTATGTATTATATGGCCTGCAGTTGCTGTCTATTCCAATTCAGATCTGCCCAGTTGCTAGTTATAGTATCTTGTGAATTTCCCCTGTTTTTTGGTTAACTTCATGCTCTGTTTCCAATAAACATATGTTACGTACTTCATTATTGAATGATTTATACTTGTTTCGGTTAACTTCTGCTTTTATATAACTCTTTGTAAGATGACCCTGTGGGAAAAATGAACATGAAATTAGCAACTGTAGCACAAAGATAGCGTATATAAAGGGGTTCTTTTCATTTTTGAACTCTTGGTTTTCAATTGAAGTAGATATTTTGAAGTGAAGTTTCAATCTTCATATTGTTTGTTTTGCTCTCGTGACTGTAGATTCGTGTGAAAATAACAGGCAAGTGTTTGTTTTTCAGACAGACTCGCACGTTAGTACTAATACTCAGTGTGGTCAATCTGTTGGTGAAGAGGTCTTTCGGTCTTATACAGGTAACGTCATTATATCATTCATTTTGTTTAAATTTTCATTGTTTTATGTGCTTAAATTTTTATTTGATGCTTAAGTGCTAATGACGGAACCACTAGGCAATCGTTTTTTTTAATCTCATCTACTCTACCTACATAACTGCATGTATCAAACTTTCCCTCTTGGTTGTTGTTATTTAGGAGTAGTGTTTTCGGTTTCAAATCTTTGTGATCAAAT
Source organism: Arctium minus (assembly GCA_954870635.1). NCBI lineage: Eukaryota > Viridiplantae > Streptophyta > Magnoliopsida > Asterales > Asteraceae > Arctium > Arctium minus. Next base: position 42,744,314 of record OX941085.1, read on the forward strand.
TTTTGGAATCTTTGGTTTCAACTTTCAAATATTTGGGATGGTTATGTTCTGTTTTCCAGGTTGAACTTGAAGAGAAGGATAAGAGTCTGGACGAGGACATGTAAGTTGTGAAATGCTTAACTTCTTTACTGATCCTATTTGTGTGTCCCTGATTCAAGATTCTTATCACAATTAAATCAATACAAACAAGATTATCACAATTACCTGTTTAATTCAAAATTCAAATTCAAGCTTTATAATTTCAGTTTTCACTTTCTCTCTCTAGACGAATCTCTCTCTACAATTCTCTCTGAATACGTATACTTCAACTAGTCATCTATCTGTTAAAGAAAAACAACTCTATTTATACCTATCATCTAAAACAAGGAAATAAAACAAATACAATTGACTTTGACTTTATTACAAAATAACTTTGACTTTCAATGAGAGTTGACTTTCCAGCTTTAACTTCTTGTATCTTTGACCTCTAGTCTTCATGATCTTGTATCCAACATATTTCTGCTCTAACAATCTCTCCATTTGGATTCAAGATCATCTTTGAAAGATTTAGCAAATCAATCTCCCTTTTTGTTTCAATATGGACAATGTCTTCCTTTTTGTTTAACTTTATTCTTCTCAAGTCTGTCTTTGAACAAAATTAACAGTCTCCCCCAAATATGGTAGAAACGATCTCAATAATCTCCCAAAATTATCATAAGAAATTATCTTCAGATTTAGCTCGGGTTGCTTCAGCAAATAATCTTCAAAGAAAATTTCAGTGAAATCAGCACATCTTCAGAATTTCTTTGTACAAAACTTCCAAACTTTCAATCTTTGAACTTTGTCTTCTTCAAATCTATAACTTTGAAATTTCTGACAAGGACATTTCTTCTTTAAATCATCTGCCCCTTTTTGATGAATAGAGCATCGATATCATCAAAACTTTCACCAAGAAATGTCTTTGACCATTCTGACCGTTTCCAGAGCCACTGATTCAATGATCCAAAACCATGTATTTATCTAGATCTTTGCAAATATAGACAAAACAGGAAAGTAACACCTGAATCAACAAATGAATCAGTTAGTATGCCTGTCAGTAACACAAAGTCACTGTGTGTAACGAATACACATTGTAAAGGAGCTTTTGTTATGATCACTCCCCCAGGGCTTCCATCCAATCATTGAAACACCACAAAGAAAATTTCTATGAATGTTATGACAAGAAAACAAATTCCTTGTGTGTTCGTGCTAGTGTAGAAAGAATTAAGCATATGATGATTGCTTTTATAAGGCTCAACATTGTGTAAACCATTGAGACAACAATAGATAAACACAGACTCAATGTGCATGACTGAAGTGCGAAGGTGGAGCATACTTCCTTCTGTTTCAATATCCAGATTTTCCAAATGAAAACCAGATAGATTATATGTTGTGTCCCCAGAAAAATATGAAACATTTTCATTTTTAGAAAAAAATGAGTGGCTGGTGGGGTTATATCAAGAGTTGGCTTGGGCTAGTTGCCTATTTCAATAATGTTCACCAAGAATTGTGAAACATTAGTAATGTGTCTACCCGGCTCAGAAGTAGTTGGTGCAGAGTTTGATATTCTTTTACTTTGATCGCACACCCTCTTTCTTTTAATCATTAAGCTCACATCTAACCAAACTCTCATTTCCATTTTACCTCAACGCACAACCAACACTCATTTCTTTTCGACTCCTCACACTCAATCACGATGGAGTAACTTCTTGTGTAGGAGACACTGGTTATCGTGAATCCATAGAAGTTCATTTAAGTCCTAGCACAAAGAACCCATATTCCTATGAAGCAAATGTTGCTCAAGATGGTTTAACTTGAACAGTTAAAGCTCAAATATACAAATGTCGGATGTATATATGCTCATAATATAATCATGAAGATATGAGCATTTTTAAACATTGAAGTATTTTCAAACAAGTAAATTGAAAGAATAATCATGAAGACAAGAGACTTGTTTGAAAATATGACATTGTATAAAAAATGATCAGATAAGAAATGATATAACAGTTAAGGCTTATGGTCAAGAATAACGGATATTGTCCATATGAATAAAAAATATAGACATTCTTGAACAAACGTTTCAAAATGAAATAACGCTTAATATTCAATGAAGTACAAGCAGGGTGTCTTACCATCGAAAAATATGTTTCAAATTTGAGATATGGTAAGAACGTTTTGAACAATAAGTCAAACCGGTGTATGTGAATACTTGAAAGTATATAGAAAAGACAATACACAAGTATTTATCTTTGGAAACACACGGTTTGTTAATCATTTCAACACATTTAAACAATGAAAAACATTTAAAATCACACTTCCAATTCATGAAATCTGTTTAAGAATCGGGAAGTGGTTTGAACGTTTAAGAACATGTTTGTCCATCTTTCAGATACTTATGAGATTAAGATTAGAAATTAACCTTTTTCCGATTAGCTTAAATCTCATCAAGTCAAACTGCAAGTCATATAAGAAATATTATCTTGTAAGCATCCTCTCAGTCTGCATCATTCAGAAAGTCCATCCAAGCAAAACATTATTCACAAAAATTTATTGAAATGTAAATGACATAAAGCAGTAAAACATTGAATGTACGAGTTTTGATCTGAAGTAATCAGAAGTCATAATCCTTTACTCCCCCTGAAAATATGCATCTGCAATTGGTCAGTGAAAAAGTATATGATAGAGATCTACAACTCCCCCTAAAGTGTAGTTCGTCATATCTTCTGTTAGCGCACAAATATGTTGGATTCAAGATCATAAAGATTGAAGATAAAAGATCAAGAAGTCAAAGCTGGAAAAGTCAACTTTCATCAAAAGTCAAAGTCTATTTGTAATAAAGTCAAAGTCAATATTATTTGTATTTGTTTCCTTGTAATTGATGTGAGGTATAAATACCTTGTTGTCATTGAATCGTTAGAACACTCATAATACGAATCAGAGAAGAATTGTATAGAACATATCATTCTAGAGAGAGAGTGTTTGTAGAGAGAGAAAGTTGTGAATTTGTAATAGTTGAGATTTAATCAATGAATGTGGTTACGAAATTCTCATCTTGAATAATTGTTACTGATTTAGAACTTGATATTGGGAATAACAATTGGTATCAGAGCAGATCCAAAGTGAAATCAGATCAAGAAATTCAAGAAGTTGTTGGTTCATCACTGTTCTTGAGCAGAAAATCGAATTATGAGTTTGAGTGTGTTTTTGGAGCAGATTTTGATTAGGAATTGTTCCAAAAGTGTAATAGATCGAGTCTATGTACTTTAATTTCTGTATTGCACTGTAATATTCACGAATTTGTGATTTTGGTTGAGTTCGAAGTTCACGAGTCCTGTGCACTGTATTTGAGTCGATTTTTACATTTTTGTGTATGTGATCGAATTTTTGTGTTAGTTTTGTGTTCGAATTGGTTAGACGAGTGAATTGTCGAAGTATAGAGTTGAATTTCAAGGTCTAAATGAGTTTTTGGTGCAATTTAGTTCGATTTTAGAGGTTTGCGGGTCATTCATCAGGTTTGCGGGTCATTCATCAGGTTTGCGTGTGTTCATAAAAGTTTGCGTTTCCTTCATTGAGAGTTGAGAATCGAGAAGTTTAAGTTTGCGTTTCATTTGAGAATCGAGAAGTACAGGTTTGCATTTCAATCAAGAATCGAGAAGTACAGGTTTGCGTTTCAATCAAGAATCGAGAAGTAAGAGTTGCGTTTTGAAACAAACGCAAAGTGAAAAACGCAAAGTAGAAGTGCTTGCAAGTAGAGACGCAAAGTAGTGGTTTGCGTTTCCATCTTGAATCGCAAAGTGGTTGTTTGCGTTTCTCTCTTGAACCGCAAAATAAGGGTTTGTGTTTCCCACATGAACCGCAAAGTAAGGGTTTGTGTTTCCCACATGAACCGCAAAGTAAGATTTGCGTTTGTCACTTGAAACGCAAAGTAAAGGTTTGTGTTTGCCTCTTGAAGCGCAAAGTGTGGAGGACTTAGACAAATTTTTCAAAACTATAATATGGTCTTTAATAGTGAAAATTTTTTCTCTAGGGGGACAAAAGTTCTTTCTGTGATCAAAATCTCTGAATTCTTATTTCAAGATTTTTGTATTTTTCTTGTGCTTTCATTTGGATTAACGATCATTTTTGTCAAGTTCTTTTTGTAACAGATATTCAAGATGGGATATTTTGCTGATGATGAAAAGAAGTTTAAAGAATTCAAAAAGGAGAATCAAAATCTTACTTCCTTAGTTGATAATTACACAAAGAGATCAAAGAGATATAAAGATGAAAGAAATCAACTGAGAGAAGAAGTCAACAATTTAAAGAAGATAAATGAAGATCTACTAAAACAGACTTCTGGGCTTAGTGAAGATAAGGTAATAAGTTTGGAAACTGAGAACACTGAGCTGAAAAATAAAATCTTTGACTGGGAATATCAGATTATCCAAATCCAGAAACAAGCATCTATTGAAAGTTATGAAGAGACGATTAAGAGTCTGGAAGATGCTAATGCTGAACTTCAAATGGAAATATCTGATCTGGAGAAAAAGATGGTCAAAGAAAGATCTGATTTTGAGACTGAAAAGACTTCATTTGCAAAGAAATTCTCAGACTTTTCCAGAAAATGTGCTGACGAGAAGAAAACGGTTGAGCTTAAATGCATTAAGCTTTCTCAACAGATTTCTGAGTTTGAGAAAGTACTTATTCTGGAAAGAGAAAAGTTTGCAAAGGAAAGAAAGACCATAGAGCAAAAGAATGTTGGGATATTCAAAGAGATATCTGGTCAGAGAACAAATGCTGAAATGGGCTTTGAGGAAGAAAGAAGCTTATTTGAAATAGAGATAAAGAAGCTAACTGCAAAGCTATCTGAGCTATCTACAATTGCATTGAAAGATCAACAAGTGAAGTCTGAATTCAAGAGAGAGATTGACCTTCTTGTAAAAGAAAGAGACAGTTACTCTTCAAAGGTAAAAGAGCTTGAAAAGATTGTTTCAAAGGTGGTGGTGACTGAGCAGACGACTCCAGAGTCAAAAATCCACACACCTAGAAATAATTCAGCTGACTTTAAAAAGACAGCCTCAAGCTCATACATGAAACCTGTTTCTTCAAGAAGGTTAGTCAATTCATTCAATCAGATTCGTACTTCTAATATTTTCTATGATCAAAATGTAGATGGTTCGGGTACACAAAGAAGAAGAAGGAAATATAATGAAGAGAAGCTGGTATGGAAAGTAAAACCAGTAGATGAAGAGAAGAATAATGAGAAAAAGAAAGGAAAGAAGGAAGAGAAGAAAAGTAACAAATCATTTGTACATGCATCAACAGCCAAGAAGAACAACGTGCTGAAAGGTAAACCTGATCATGCTTACTCGAGAGATCAAATGTTCAGGTTATCTAAAAAGAGGTATTGTTCTTACTGTAATACATATGATTTTGTACATAAAGCAAGTGATCATTACTGGTATGGTTCTTACTCAGTTACTCCCATTCGAACTGCAACTAACACACATGGACCCAAATACCAGTGGGTACCAAAACCGAAGATTGATTATGTGTTGCAGGCACCACAAGTAAAGGGGGAGTAAGAGAACAATGGCTCTTGAATGACACAGTTCAAGACCCGTACCTCAATGTCAAGAACGATGGCTTCTAAGTACATCAGCTTAGAACCCGTACTTCAACGAAGTTTGACTTCTAAACATAACAGTTTAGGACTCGTACTTCAATGATGAAAAAGAGAAGATACTCCCGGGATGATATGAGAATTGTACTCCTAGACTCAAATGAGGAAATCAACCTTCAAGGGGGAGTACATAATTTTCTGAAATTTATGCATTGGATAGATATGACGAACTACATTCCCAAAGGAGTTGTAGATCTCTATCATGTGCTTTTTCACTGACATATTTTAGATGCATAATTTCAGGGGGAGTAAAAGGATTTTTTTTTATGATTATTTCAGATCAGAACTCGTACTTTAATCGTTTTACTGCTTTATGTCTTTTATTTTTTGTGAATAAAAGTTGTTTTTGACTAGACTTTGAGACTTGCAGGATGAGAGAAGCTGACATGATTATATCTAAATGACGACATCTTGACTTTCTGAGATTTAAGATTGAGCGAAAAGGTAAATTTCTTATCTTAATCTCAAATATATCTGAAAGAAGGACAACTTTCAGATATAGAAAACATGTTCTTAAATGTTCAAACCACTTCCCGATTTTTAAACAGATTTTATAATTTGGAAGTGTGATTTTAAATGTTTTTTATTTTTATTTTGTGCTTTATTGTTTACAAACCGTGTGTTTCCAAAGATAATTACTTGCGTATTGTCTTTTCTATATACTTTCAAGTATTCACACACACCGGTTTGAATTTTTGTTCAAGTTGTTCTTACCACGTCTCTAAATTGAAATAGTTTTTATTCGATGGTAAGACACTCCGCTTGTACTTCAATGAATTTTTTGAGCGATATTTCATTTCGAAACGGTCATTTCAAGAATGTCTATATTTTGTTTCGTATAGACAAATATCAATTATTCTTGACCATAAGTTTTAATTGCTATATCATTCATTTCTGATCATTTTCATTCAATGTCAGATTTTCAAACAAGTCTTTTGCATTCATTTTCATTCATTCAATATACTTGTTTGAAAATACTTCAATGTTTAAAAATGCTCAAATCTTCATGATTATTTCATCTGAGCATCCATTTATCTGACATTTGTATATGAGCTTTAAATGTTAAAGTTAAACCATTTGAACAACTCATGCTTTATAGGAACTATGGGTTCTTTGTGCTAGGACTTATCTGAAACTTCTATGGATTCACGTTAACCAGTGTTTCCTACCCAAGAAGTTAATCCTTTAGTGATTGAGTGTGAGGAGTCTAAAGAAATGAGTGTGGGTGTGATGAGGTAAAATGGAAAAGAGAGTTTGGTTAGTAGTGAGCTTAATGATTAAAAAGAAAGAGGGTGTGCGATCAGAGTAAAAGAATATCAAAACTCTGCACCAACTACTTTCTGAGCCGGGCAGCCACATTACTAGCGTTTCACAACTCTTTGGGGAACGTTATTGAAACAGGCAATTAACCCATGCCAACTTTTGCTTAAACCCCACCAACCACTCATTTTCTTCTCAAAAAGAAAATGTTTCATATTTTCTGGGGACGCAGCATATAATCTATTTGGTTTTCATTTGGAAAATCTGGATATTGAAAAAGAAGGAAGTTTGTCCCACCTTCGCACTTCATTCATGCACTTAGAGTCTGTGTTTATCTACTGTTGTCTCAGTGGTTTACACAATGTTGAGCCTTATAAAAGCAATATTTGTGCTTAATTCTTTCTACACATGCACGAGCACACAAAGAATTTGTTTCTTTGTCATAACATTCATAGAAATTGCCTATGTGGTATTTCGATGATTGGATGGAAGCCCTGGGGGAGTGAACATCAAAAAGCTCCTTTATATTGTGTATTTGTTACACACAGTGACTTCGTGTTACTGACAGGCATGTTAACTGATTCATTTGTTGATTCAGGTGTTACATTCTTATTTTGTCCGGATTTGAAAAGATCTGGATAAATACATTGTTCAAATTAGCAAAGAATCAGAGGCTCAGATCAGAATGGTCAAAGACATTTCTTGATGAAAGTTTTGATGATGTTGATGCTCAATTCATCAAAAAGGGGGAGAAGAGTTCAAATCAAGAAATGTTGGTTGAAAAGTATGAAGAAATGTCTGAAATTCAAGATATGGGAGAATTATTCATGATTGTTGAAAGATGAAAGATTTCAGTTTGTTGAAGATAATTTGCTGGAGCAAAGTGTGCTAAATCTGAAAATCTTAAGATATTTTTCTTTTCAAGTCTGAAAAAGGTTTGTGTACAACCTTGGGAAAGATTGTTACTATTTTTGATGATCAGACGTTGGGAAGATTGCTGAAAGTTTTTGAAGATACTGTGCTTATCAGAGAAGGGGAGATTGTAAAGATTTCATACAAATAGGGGGAGTATGAAAGTTGGTTGAGAAAGTTATGTTTGTATCAAAAGGGGAGATTTTAAGAGAAGATACAGATTGAAACAAGGGGGAGTTTACTTCAATCGAGCTTAATCAAAGAGAAGATCGCATTGCTAAATCTTTTAGTAATGATCTTGATCCAAAGGGGGAGATTGTTAGCACACAAATATGTTGGATTCAAGATCATAAAGATTGAAGATAAAAGATCAAGAAGTCAAAGCTGGAAAAGTCAACTTTCATCAAAAGTCAAAGTCTATTTGTAATAAAGTCAAAGTCAATATTATTTGTATTTGTTTCCTTGTAATTGATGTGAGGTATAAATACCTTGTTGTCATTGAATCGTTAGAACACTCATAATACGAATCATAGAAGAATTGTATAGAACATATCATTCTAGAGAGAGAGTGTTTGTAGAGAGAGAAAGTTGTGAATTTGTAATAGTTGAGATTTAATCAATGAATGTGGTTACGAAATTCTCATCTTGAATAATTGTTACTGATTTAGAACTTGATATTGGGAATAACATCTTCCGAATACATATTTCCAGAAACATATGTACTCCCCCTTGAAGGTTGATTTCCTCATCTGAGTATCGGAGTACAATCCCTTATCATCCCGGGAGTATCATTTCTTTCAACATTGAAGTACGAGTCCTAAACTGTTGTGTTTAGAAGTCGAACTCCTTATCATTGAGGTACGGGTCCTGAACTGTAGTATTCAGAAGCCTTCAGTTCTTTCACTCAACCTAGACTTGACATTCCTGTAACACAGATTCATCATTTTTCTTTGGTATCCATTTGTATTTGGATTCAATAGTGTTAGCATATGATTTTGCCACCCATTTAAATTTGGGTCCGCTTTTCTTTTGAAAACCATATGAAGAACTAGAACGATAAGAGTATACATGATATGTTCCAAACCAAACATCAGAATATTTCCAAGAATCATAATCATTTCTATCATAATTGGAAGACTTTCTAGCAGACGGACTTTCTAGCACACGTAAATAACTGGAATAATTGTTGTCTTGAATATTTCTTGTAAGAGGATACAAGCTTTGTTTAGAAATATCAACATTCACAATCAAATCATCTTTACTAATAGTATTCTTATTACAATCAGTACTAGAAAATGATGTAGTATTCTCATCCATCTTCTTCTTAGGTTGCCACTCAGACTTAACACCATACATTTTCCTTTTCACATCTGAAAATTTTGAAACTTCAGAGTTAGAACGGTGAGAAACAAACAAATGCTTCTGCTTTGACTTACCAGTGTTGATTTGTTTCTGTGAATGCCCAGATTTCTTCTTTTTACCTTTGGCAACTTTGGCTTTCACAGAAACTGATACTTTTGATGATGTTTCACCTTTTTCATAAACACTTGGTAATCCAAAAGAATTAATAACAAAAGATGAATGATCGGGAAGTTTAGTATTAAAATCAAACTGAGCAATACAGTCATCTATCACCATCAGAGTTTAAGAAATCAAACCCATCATTAAGTAAACTGGAGATATCATCAGAATTTGAAGTCTTAGAAGAGTTAGAAAAATCAGAATTTTTCAACACAGTTAAGAACACAGTTTGTTCTAAATCTATCAAAATTCTTTCTTCTGTCAGAGTATTCTCGAGTTCATAAATTTTACTTTCTAACACGAGAGGAGGAACGTAACTTTTACCTTCGATAGGCTTTTCCCCCAACTCTTTTAAAGAGTAACTCTTAAAATAATCATCAGAAAGAAATTTTGATTTATCAGAACTATAACTATTATTCAACTTCTCATAACGAAATAGAAGTTGAACTTTAGTTGTGGTCTTTCTTTTCTAATTTTCCTTGGCTTCATCCTCTTCAGATAGTTTAGTCCACTCAACATGAAGGTCAGGGTATCGTGATGCTAGGCTTAAAAATGTAAAATCATAAAGTGCAGGCACTTCAGATATACCCTTTTTAAGATAGTGTGGATTCTCATAACCGAGTCCCCAGCACTCTTTGTTCTCTTTGGGTTTGTTTAGATGAATGGTTTGTTCAGTTTGACCCAATGTGTATAATTTTCCTTCCAAAGCATTCACTTTGTCAAGTAAAGATCTGTTTTCTTCTATAAGCGAAGAATACATTTTATTAAGTTCTTTTGATTCAAACTCACACAATCTATACTTTGAAACTGTTTTAGATCATTCTTTGTGAATTATAGTCTTCTCTTTCGCACTGGTGTCAATATTCTTATGTAAAGCATTAATCAAAACATTTTTCTCAGCAATATCATTGCTAAGTTTCTGTATTGATTGAATTTTATCCTTAATGACACCTTTTTCACGCTTAAGTTTAGCCTCTAATTCTTGGAGTTTAGTTATCATATTGTTATATCAGTTTTTATAGTAATCATTGTATTTATTTTTACTGCTTTCTTAGTATTATCTGTTATGTTAGTGCCTTGGGGTATTTAAGTCCCCTTCGCTTGTTTGTTTTGTAACGAACTTACACTGTTTGAATCTGAATATACTGTTACTTTCAAGAGCACACTTTCTCTCTCTAGATTCTCTCTCTATGATATTGTGATCTTGGTTCACCAATTGGTATCAGAGCCTCCAAGATCTTGAGAGGATTGAGATTTAGTGTAATTGCTACTGATTTGTGTGATTAATTCGGAAAATTTGATCGAATTTTTTTGTTTTTCAAGAAAATTCTCGTTTTCTGGATTTTCATCAATTTCACTCTGTTTTGTGATTGAATTGTTTTGAAATTGATGTTTTTAGATGCGTTTTATATAGTCGATCTATTTTGTTTCTTGTTGATTTGCATAAAACGTGATTTGGTGCTTCGATTTTGAGTTTGAATATAATCTGAAAAATACGTGTTCTGTTGTCTGTTTTATGTGAGTTTTTGAGTTTTAGAGTGTTTTGATCGAAATTGTTAATTGAATTGTATTAAAATCTTGTTTTCGTTCAATTTTGTGCAATTTGTTTGTACTTAATTTCATTGTTTTGATCAAATTAGCAGATTTGTTGCTGTTTGCTGAAATGCGGGTTATTCATATGAAATGCGGGTCATTCATATGAAATGCGGGTCATTCATATTATTAGTATGTGTATTGTTCTTAAAATCGTATGAAACTAACTTTTGAGTGATGGTGTTTTTCTCAGGTTGTTGATTCTTTGGAAAAGCGTTTCTACAAGTGCGTGTCAGCCTTAACACGCGTTTCTACAAGTTCGTGTCAATCTTAACACGCGTTTCTACAAGTGCGTGTCATCCTTAATACGCGTTTCTACAAGTGCGGATCACTCTAGACGCGCATTTCTCTTGGACGCGCATTCTTGAACACGCATTTCTCTACAACTTCGAATTTCTCCAATATGTCTCTACAAGCTCAACTTTACAAGAACGATCTCATGATGTCATTGGGATCTGAAACTCGTCCACCTGTTCTGATTAATGAGAACGAATTTGAACAATGGCAGGACAGGTTTGTTAATTTCATCGAAAGGCAATCAAATGGTGAAAATATGATGAAAGCTTTGACTGAAGGTCCCATGGTTAAGCCAAGGAAAGTGATACCAGCTGTTGGTAACACTCCAGCCACTGAAGTAGAAAAATCCCTGATAGAATATGATGCTGATGAACTTCTGAGATACCAAGCTGACAATCAGGCCAAGTCGAATTTGATACTTGCTCTACCAAATTCCATCTACAACAGAATCGATTGTTTCAAACACAATCCTATGCTGATGTGGACACAACTGGAAAAAATCATGCTTGGTACTGCTATGTCTACACAGCTTCGTCAGACAAGATACATGAACAATTTTGAAGAGTTCAAAGCAAAAGATGGGGAGAGTCTGAAAAGTGTCTTCGACAGGTTTTGGACTGTAATTAATGATCTGTATAAGATCAAGGTAATAAAGAATGAACTGGAGACCAATCTGAAGTTCCTTAATGCACTCAAACCAGAATGGGAAAAATCCTGTCATCGCATGAGAAATGATCCCAGAATTTCCAAAATGCCCATTCAGGAAATGTTTGGAATTCTGATGTCTGATGAAACAATGGTTATGAAGAAGAAAGCTAAGCTAGATAAGCAGAAGCCAAAGACTGTGGATCCAATCGCTCTTTTAGCTAGCCAAATGGCTGAGCAAGCCTTAACTGAGTCTGCTTACGATGGATCAACAGATGACGATGGCGAAGCATTAGAAAAATCCATGATTCTTCTAAGTCAGCACTATCAAAAGAAATATCAGAAACGGACAGGATCAAACAATCTTCGTTTTTCTTCTGGATCAAAGAAGATAGAACCCGGTTCTACATCAAAGCCTTTCTTTCCCAAGTATGAGTCTGGTAAAGCAGCTGAACCAAAAAAAGAAGAGAAAAAGGCTGTGACTTGCTACAACTGTGGCAAACCCGGGCATATTTCAAAGGAATGCAGAACGAAGATTGTGAAAGATGTGGATTTCTATAAGAAGAAATTAGCATTGGCTGAAAAGAAAGCAAGTGGAACAATTTTGTTGGCTGAGGAGGAATATTGGTTGGACCATTCAGATAATGAAGCTAACAATGTTGAGACTGCTGCGATGTGCTTTATTGGAGACGACAAAAGTGATGATGAGGATGAGGACACATCAACTGATGAATCTGAGGTACCATCTGATTTTGATTTTAATTTCATTTATTTGCAAATGAATGTCATCACAAATGCTTTACATGACTTTCATTTAAAGCTTCTATCCGAAAAACGCGAAAATCAAGAAAAGTCTGTTTAATTTGAAAAATTGAAGATTTCTCTGAGAGATGAAAAAGCAATTTTAAAATTTACAAAAGAGAAATTTCAAGAAAAAATTGAAGATTTAGAATTTGAAAAACAGACTTCTCATGATTCTTTGACTGAATTGTCAATTTTAAATCAAGAGTTTTCGGATAAAATATTTGAATTTGAAGGAAAGTTATATAAACAAAATCAAACTGAACAAACAATTCATATGCATAAACCAAGGAGCTATGAGTCGATAAAAGAAAATTGGGGTCTTGGATTTAAAAATCCTCAGTTTTTAAAAAAGCTAAAATTGAGATTCCCAATTTCTATGATTACGACTGTCTTGGTCTTTCAAAATATGGCTCTCAATACAAACCGTTTTGGACAAGTGCTAAAGAGTCTACAATTGAGGAAGACAAGAAACGGATAAACAACAAGAGAATGGAAGTTCCTTTCGTTTACACTCAAGAAAAATGCAAAATATTTTCCTGAGAAAATAAAGAAGAAAAGGCAAAAGTTAAACATTGTTTCTTCTACTAAATCTTCTAGATCGAATGATTTTTTTGATTTAAATGAAGATAATCCTAATAAGAACAAAATATCTCCAGTACCTTATGATACTAAGAGATATATACCTCCTTTAGTTTTAGAATGCCAAATCTTTGATCTAGAAGAACAATTGAAAACGATGTCATTTTTTCTTTTATGACATCGAATTTTAAAGAAAATAGTTCTGGTATTATCAAATCTTCCATCAACTTGTGTTCATCTGATGTTTCTTGCTCTGAGATTTATCCAAATAAAATATCTGATCAGTTTGATTTTATTGATAAAACTTCATCTTCTAAATCAAATATTTTATCTAAAATTGTTGATGACACATTTACGCTAAATGATCATTTCTATAAAACAAAGCGTAAAAGAAAAAGGTCAAAGAAGAAAAAGAAGAAAGAGTTTGATATTTCTGAAAATTCTAACTTTTCTGGTTCATCTATTTCAGATAGGCCTTTGAAGAAGTCTGTAAAGTCTGTTTGGCTAAAGAAACAGAGATCTGAAGAATTTGTTTCTATAGAGGATAAATGTGTAGATTTTCTTTGTAAACAAGACTCATTTGCCTTTTGTAATAAATCTACAAAATATTCTGTGGAGCAAATGTTTCAATTTTCGAAGAATAATTCTGATTCTGATGATTGTGTTTCTTCTTTAATATGTGATGATGTTCATGCTTTATTTGATCAATCTCAGATGTTTTGTAAAAATAAATTTTTTAAAAAGAAAAAGGAAAGGACTAACAAGAAGGGACCCATATTTATATGGGTACCTAAATCTCAGTAATTGTTGATTGTGTAGCTAAATCAATTATGGTATCTGGATTCGGGGTGTTCCAAACACATGACTGTCAACAAATCTCTACTTACAAATTTTAAAGAAAAATGTTGCGGTCGTGTCAAATTTGGAAACTGCGAGACGGCTCCCATTCTTGGTTATGGTGATCTTGTTCAAGGTAACATAACTGTCAAAAGAGTAAGCTATGTCGAAGGTTTGAGTCACAATCTATTCAGCATCGGAAAGTTCTGCGATAAAGATCTTGAAGTCTGTTTCAAGTCTAAAAGGGTTGCTGTAAAGAATAGTAGCGGCATGGATTTACTTGTTGGAAGGAGACGATCAAATCTTTATACCATTAATCTTTCCGAAGTAAAGGTTCCATCAGATGTTTGTCTTTTATCAAAAGCCTCTATTCATGAAAGCTAGGTGTGGTACCGTCGACTAGCTCATCTCAATTTCAAATATATGGATCGCTTGGTCAAGAATGATTCAGTAAGAGGTCTTCCAATCCTCCGTTTTCAGAAAGACCATCTCTGTCAGGACTGCGAGAAAGGAAAGATGAAGAAAGCATCTCATAAGCCAAAGCCTGAACATTGCACTACGGACATTCTAGATCTAATTCATGTTGATTTATGTGGACCAATGAAGATAAAGAGTATTGGGAAGAAGAAATATGTTTTGATTGTTGTTGATGACTACTCCAGATACACATGGGTGAAATTTCTCAAATCTAAAGACGAGACACCTGAAATTCTCATCAACCTCATCAAAACCATTCAGACAAATAAGCAAAAGCAAGTCAAAGTTGTGAGATCAGATAATGGCACAGAATTCAAGAATTCAACTCTTCAAGCATTCTATGATGATCAAGGTATACAACAACAGTTTTCTGCTGCAAGAACACCGCAACAGAATGGGGTTGTTGAAAGAAGAAACATAACGCTTGTGGAAGCTGCTAGATCTTTGCTTGCTTATTCAGGTCTCCCTTTGTCTCACTGGGCCGAAGCTATTTCAACTGCTTGTTATACTCAAAACAGATCAATTCTACACCGCTGGTTCAACAAGACTTCATATGAATTGATGAATGGTTTCAAACCCAACATCAAATATTTCAAGTCTTTCGGGTGTAAATGCTATGTTTTGAATGACAGAGATAATCTGAACAAATTTAGTCCAAAGGCAGATGAAGGCATATTTCTGGGCTATTCTTCTAACTCTGCTGCTTACAGAGTATTTCTTCTCTCTGCAAGAAAAGTGATAGAGTCAGTAAATGTCAAATTTGATGAAGCTGCCAATTTGGCTTATGGACAACACAGTTCAGAACCCGCTATTACTGGAAATTCAGCTTCTGAACAAATTAGTTCAGAACCTGCACTTCAGTCGACAAATCAGGATACTTCTACTTCTCTGTCTAATTTTTCTGATCTTGATTTTCTGTTTGAAAATTTTTATGATGATGTTCCTAAACCAAACACTGATAATGTGTCAAATGTTTTGAATCAGGAATCTGTGAGTGCATCAAATCCTAATTCCGCTGCATCAACCTCTGAACCTGATGCCTCTTCAGAATCTCCTGAGATTCAAGACATAACTTCTGAACATCATCCTGATCAAGTCTTTCATGAACCAGAAATTGCTGAAACTATTCATGAGGAGTCTGTAGGAGATGAAGTTGTTCCAGAAGAAAATGTTCAACAAGAAGTACAAACTACATCTGGTCAACAAGAGCATGAATCTGATGTCATGGAAATACCCCCTCCTCCAGTTGAAACCATATATGTGTCATCTTCTGACATTATTCCTTCTGAAGATCCTCCTCAACAAATAGAAGTGGTTCAAGAAGTTATTGATCCTCTCCCTCATACAACAAAATGGACAAGATCTCATCCAATCCATCAAATCATTGGGGATCCTCAAGCTAGTGTTTTTACACGCTCCAAGTCGGCTTCTTCCAACGAATGTTTGTACACTTGTTTTTTAAGCAAGATTGAACCTAACAAAGTATCTGAAGCATTGGAAGACCCGGACTAGATTTTAGCAATGCAAGAGGAGCTCAATCAGTTTGACGCACTCAAAGTGTGGAGACTTGTACCACGGCCAAAGGGTAAAAGCATCATTGGTACAAAGTGGATATTCAAGAATAAAAAGGACAAAGATGGTATCGTCGTTCAGAACAAAGCAAGGTTAGTAGCCAAAGGATATCGACAAGAAGAAGGTATTGACTATGATGAAACATTTGCACCTGTCGCCAGATTGGAAGCTATCAGAATGTTTTTAGCCTTCGCTGCTTATCGCAACTTCACATTATATCAAATGGACGTCAAGACAACATTTCTCAATGGCAAATTGAAAGAAGAAGTATATGTATCTCAGCCAGAGGGATTTGTTGACAAAGATCGCCCTGATTACGTTTATTTTCTCGATAAAGCTTTATATGGTCTGAAACAAGCTCCAAGGGCATGGTATGACGAGTTATCAGCTTTCTTGATCAAATCCGGCTTCACCAAAGGCTCGATAGATACTACTCTTTTCATTTATAGAACTAATCTTGATATTTGCTTAGAACAAATATACTTAGATGATATTATTTTCGGTGCGACTAACAAATCTCTGTGTAATTGGTTTTCTGATTTAATGACCTCTAGATTTCAGATGAGCATGATGGGAGAAATCAACTTCTTCCTCGGCTTACAAGTGAAGCAGCTTTCAGATGGAATCTTCATCAATCAGTCAAAGTACGTATTTGACATTTTGAAGAAATTCAAGATGGACAAATCTACTTCGATCGGCACGCCTATGGCTCCCGGTGCCAAACTCGGATTGGATCCAGATGGAAAAGCTGTGGATCAAAAGACATACAGAGGGATGATCGGGGATCACTGATGTATCTTACTGTAAGCCACCCGGACATAATGTTTTCAACGTGCCTGTGTGCCCGTTTTCAAGCTAAACCAAAAGAATCTCATATTTTAGCAGTCAAACGCATTTTTAGATATATTAAAGGAACTCCTTATTTAGGATTATGGTATCCTAAAAGTTCTGACTATAGTTTGATTGCATATTCTGATGCAGATTATGGTGGTAATCAATTGGACAGGAAAAGTACTTCTGGTCATCTCCAGTTTTTGGGTGACAGACTGATAAGCTGGGCGTCGAAAAAGCAAAATTGCGTTTCAATATCAACAGCCGAAGCTGAATACATCGCTGCAACTATTTGCTGTGCTCAAGTGCTTTGGATGAAAACGCAACTTCACGATTACGGGATGCTATACAAGACTGTGCCAATATATTGTGACAGCAAGTCCGCGATTGCGATATCAGTCAATCCTGTCCAGCACACCAAGACCAGACACATAGACATGCGATATCATTTTATAAAGCATCGCGTGGAAGAATGTACTATTGAATTATATTTTGTACCAACTGAATATCAACTTGCTGATATATTTACAAAAGCTTTAGATGAAAAACGATTTAATTTTTCTGCTTTCAAAACTTGGCATGTTGAATTTAAAAGTTTAAATCTTTACAAATTTTATTCTATAAAGTTTAATATTTCAGATTTTCTTTCAGTTGAATAAAATGTGTGTCTAGGATCTTTGACAAGTTGCCTTGTTTATATTTAAAGTTTCATATGTTCAATGTTCAAATCTTTCAAACATCGAAAAGTCAGCAACATGTTTGACGCTTTAGATACTGCTTTAAAGATATGTGAGTCGGCATATTTATGGTTTACTTTGCTTGAACAACCTAAGTGATCGAAATTGTAGATTGTAATAAAAATATGGGCTAAGTTATTCGATATAGATATGAGTTATTGAGATGATTTTATTTTTAAGCATTTAAAATACAGAAATCCTTGAGTTTAAAAGTTTGTACCTGTGACCTTTCTGGTTTGGGAAAGTATGTTCCGAGGGATGCTCGACATCTGGTCCCCTAAGGTCAATTGATTTGGGAGTGATCGAACAGAAATCCTGCAATAGAACCAGATCGAAAGTCATGTTCTACTGTTATGAATGGGTTTAGGATATGTCGATGTAGCCTTTCTGATTCGGGAAAGTAAGTTCCAAGGGGTGCTTGACACCTAGCCCCCTAAGGCCAACTGGTCTGGGAGTGGCTGACCCAAATCCTGCAATAGGGTCAGATAGAAATTTATGTTTACGGCATGTTCTTTACTTAATGAACTCTTTGATTAAAAGATGCCAAAGAGCACAAAGCTTAAAAGATGCCAAAGAGCACACTCATGTGAAGATGCCAATGTGCACACAGCTAAAAGATGCCAATGAGCACACATCTCTTGATACTTGGTGATATATTTTGAGCTGCGATAAACCTGTAAATTTGTGAAAATATTAATTCTTGATGACTTAGTGTTTGTATATGCAAAGTTCTTCATTTTATGTTTAGAATTACATTTTTCTTGAAGCTAATCAGAGATCGTATGCGAGCACACTGAATAGATACCTACAAGTGTTTAACTCTGAACATGTCTTAACTTGATATACAATGAAACATGTTTCTGTATCCAACAACTCACGTTTGATTTAAACTGATTGATAAATCTGGAATAGTCTACTGAGTAGACTTTAATTTGTTTAGTGTTTAAAAAATTTCTATATTCAGTTGTTACAAAATTTATATTCAATATGATCATCTTTTAATATTGATGTATCTATGTTTGTTGTCTGTGTTTTTTGTCATATGGTTTGTGCATTTTTCGAGGGGGAGTGTATATCTGAGTTTTTTATCTGAGAATATTCTATTTTTGAGGGGGAGTGAATTTTTGCTGATTAATTACTTCATGTGCTGATCAGAAATTCATAAGGTAAATATTTCTGAATTTACTATGCAAATGCTAAACTAATTTGATAAATTTTGTGCATTTGTGTAGGGGGAGTAATGGGGGTTTATCAGGTATTTTTTTTTAGTAGTTAATATTTTTTTTAATAGTTATTTTTTTTAGTGTTTTGTTTTTTGTTTTTTAGAATATATAGGTGTAATAGTGTCTTTTCTTTTCTTTATTATTTTTGAACGTGTCAGACTTTTCCCCTTCCCTCCATCTTCTCTGCGTATTCTTCTTCTTGTTTCTTTTCAGATTGTGATTTTAGAAAGATCAGGTATGTTTTGTTTTTTCATTCTATGTTTGTAGTTTGTTTAGTGTTATTCATTCTATGTTTGTAGTTTGTTTTGATTTTTTTTGGCTTTGTATTGTGAGTTTTAACTGATATGCGTTATTTTCACTGTTCATCGCTTTCTAAAACTCAGATTCGAGTTGAAATAGATCGATTTGCTATTTGGGATTTGTTTAGAACTTATAATCGACATTCATGTATGTTTTCTTTTACTTTAATTTCGTGTTCAGTGCTTCGTTTTTTAGTTTTTGTGGATTTCGGGTTCGAATAGGTGTTTTTCTAGGGTTTTGTTTTTAAACAAGTGAAGAATGTGTTTCACCTGTGACACGCATTAGTCAAAAATGCGTTTCACCTGTGACACGCATTGTAAGAAATGCGTTTCACTTGTGACCCGCAGGTCACATTGTAAGAAATGCGTTTCACTTGTGACCCGCATTGTAAGAAATGCGTTTCACTTGTGACCCGCATTTCTGAACAATGCGTTTCATTTGTGACCCGCATATGTGAACCCTCATAGTATATTTTGTTCTTAACCCGAGACCCTCAGTATATTTTGTTCTAGTATATGTTGTGTATTTGTTTTTATTTGTTTTGTTGTATCAAGTATGCAATGCGTTTCATTAAGGACACGTATTTCCTTCTATGCGTTTCCTTCAGGATACGCATTCCTCGTAAATGCGTTTCCTTCTTCACCCGCAATCCTCAAAATGCGTTTCATGAAGGACCCACATTCCTCGTAATGCGTTCCTTTCTTCACACGCATTCCTCAAATGCGTTTCCTGAAGGACCCGCATTTCTTCCTTCGTGTCTCCTTAAGGACCCGCATTCCATACTTAGTATTTTTTTTTCACTCTCATTTTTTTTCTTCTTCTGTTAATCTTTGAATTGTGTTTTGTTTCAGAATATCATGACTTCTCAAACAAATACTGATCCAATGATTCAAGATGAGAATGTCATTCTTCAGGATCCGACTGATCAGGCATCTCATGATACTCCAATGTCGTCTGTTCCATCTGTTGGGGCTGATCTTTCTATATCAAGGAGAAATCCAAATGATGTGTTCCCGAATGTCATGTACATGCCTTATAAGCATAACAATTACTTTGTTGATTTTGATCGCATCAAGATTCATCCTGTCATACGCACTATTTTTCGTGGACATCCGCTTTCTCAAGCTCTCTGTTCAGTTGCTGATGTTCCGGAAGTCTACGTCCAGCAAGTATGGCACACTATCACTAAGAATGAACTGGCACGTCCTCATCGATTTGATCTCCAAATTGATCAATTTGATTCATATCTGTCTTACAAACGGTTAAGATTGATTCTTGAGCTTCCTGAGCCTGATTCTAGACCTGGAAGGACAACTTATGATCAGTTTCCATCTGAAGAAGAAGTGTATGAAGGCATCAAACGACTAGGCTATGTTGGTCAACTGAACAGGGTTGTAGACTTTAACAAGTCTAATCTTCCTCCTGTCTGGTATTCTTTATTTTCGGTCATCAACAAGTGTTTAACGTCCAAACATACTGGCACGGATAGTTCTAGTCTTCATTATCTTCGACTGTTCCATGCAGTAGTCTATGACTTGCATGTCGACTATACGATTATTTTCTGGAGCGAGCTGTCTGAAATAGTGCAAGACAAGTTAACCAACAAGCGACGAAAGTTCATTCCTTTTATCAGGTTTTTAAAGCTGATTATTAGAAGCATGTTTCGAAGCAATCCGACAATTCCTTGAAGATTATCTTGGCCGCAAGTTCAGGATACTGAGATGCTTTTTCTTAAGAAACAGAAGAAGTCATTCACATTTTCTATGACCATTCCTTATGGTCTTATTGCCAATTATGCTGACATGACAGATCCTAGTGTCATTGAGTATTGCTTAGACAATGAATTTGAAGAGCCTGAATAGGAAGTACCTTCTCATGGTACTCCAGCTGGTACTACTCATGAAGAGCAAGTTGAAGCTTCTACTCAGGAAATAGTTACTACTTGTTGGGAACTGAAGAATTCATCAAGTGTGGTTAATGCTGCTAGTTCAGAATTACTACTGCTAGAAGACTCAATGTTAATACTGCTGAGTGTTACTACTGCTAGTGTTAATTAATACTGCTAGTCAAAGTTAGTGCTGCTTGAACAAAGTTAGTACTGCTTAGCTAGTTAGTACTGCTAGTAGTTAGTACTGCTTAGTAGTTAATGCTGCTAGAAGGAAGTTAATGCTGCTGAAGATTAATACTGCTTATATGATGAAGATTCGTATGAAAGGATATTCATGGAAGCTTAGAGATAATGATGGAAGATATTCTGAAGATATTTTATTAATTGTAATTAGCTTTTATCTTCAGTATATATATTGTATTGTTTAGAATAGTGAGATAACTTTTAATTTATCATTCTATAGAGAGAAATCAACCTCAAGGCATAGATCCTAGTTCTAGAGAAGTAGAATTCGTATTGGTGAGCCTGTTCATTAATATTGAGGTTGTGTGTTTAATCTTGTAACTTCAAGCATTAAATACAAGTTTACAGTTTGTTCTTCATACTTTCTGTATTGATTTACTGTTTGATTGAATATCAAAGTGTTATTCCGCAAACTTCTTTGATATTGTTTCTGAGAATTAATTCTTGTTGAGAATTCGATCCTGACAAGTGGTATCAGAGCTTAACTCTCTCAGAAACAGTTATTCATCATGGAAAATCTTACAGAATCAAGCAGTACTTTGGTCTCAAAAGTTCCAATGCTCAGATCCAATGAATTTGACATGTGGAAGATCAGAATCAAGCAATATATTCTTCTCACAGATTACTCTATGTGGGACATCATTGAGAATGGCCCATCTGATGGAGGAAAGATTGGTGAAGATGGCAAAAGAACTCCTCCAAAGACAGATGCAGACAGGAAATCAAGACAGACAGAGATGAAAGCCTTGAGCACACTGCTCTTGGCCATTCCAAATGAGTATCAACATCAATTCTGCAATTGTACTGATGCACAGATGCTCTGGAATGCTCTAGAGAAGAGATTCTCAGGTACAAAAAGTACCAAGAGAAACCAAAAGGCAATCTTAAAGCAACAGTATGAAAACTTCATCTCAACTAAGAATGAGTCCATGACTCAAACTTTTGACAGGTTTAATAAACTAATTGGTGAACTAGCTACTATGGGAGTACAGATTGATCAAGATGATGTGAACAGAAAGTTCTTAAGGTCCCTTGGAGATGAATGGACCATATACACTGTGTCATTCAGACAGAATGATCAGTTGGAAGAAAAAGAACTTGATGATCTGTATAATGATCTAAGAGTATTTGAAGCTGAGGTGGAGGCAAAGAAGAAGCCTTCTGGATATGTTCATAATGCTGCACTCCTATCAGCATCAATTGATTCTACTGCTAACCCTGAATCAGTTAATGCTGCTAATGGATCAAATCTAGATAAAGGCACTGATTATGTGTTTGAAGCACTTCTTTCTAATCATGGAAATTCTTCTTTGATCAATGATGACTTAGAACAACTTCATCCTGATGATCTGGAAGAGATGGATATTAAATGGCAGATGGCCAGGCTTTCCATGAGGGTTAAGAAGTTTATAAAGAGGACTGGAAGAAACAACTTCTCACAAAGAAGAGAAGATGGAGCAGGATTTGATAAATCAAAGGTAGAATGCTACAAATGCCATCTGAAGGGACATTTTGCTAGAGAATGCAGAAGTGGAATGTCTCATAACAGCAACCATCAACAAGCTCAATCTGGAAGCCTCAATAACAACAGAAACTCTGCTCAAGCCCTTGTTTCTCAACAAGGAATGGGGTTTGATTGGAGTGATCAAGCAGAAGAAGCTATTCAGAATCAAGCTCTTATGGCTAAAGTATCTGATCTCCCATCTGAGGTAAGTTCTAATCTCTGTTCTAAAACTTGCATAGACACTGTTAAAAGGTACAGGGATCACAATCAGAAGATGAGTGATGACCTTAAGAGATTAGAAAAGGATATAAAAGACTATGTGAGGATTGTAGAAAGATTTGAAGATCAGATCAAAGGTTTTCAAGCCAATGAACTACAACACTCATATGACACCAATTACTGGCAGTGGGAGAAAAAGGAGTTAGAACTTAAACTGACCAAATCTAAAGAGGAGAGTGAAAAACTGAAAGAGGAGTTAACCAAGGTTAAGCTTGATGTAGAAAAGTTTTCCAATGCTTCTAAAGCAATGGACTCTTTACTACAAAATCAGATTCATGATAAGCTGAGAAGAGGAATTGGGTATAATGCCACACCTCCACCATATAACAACAATTACATTCCTCCTACTTCAGACCTTTTAGACACCAAAGATAGGAAGGACTTGCCTGAGGGAGCCACTGAAATAGATCCCTTAGATGAGGTAATTGTTGAGGATAAGACTGAGAAAGAGGTTGGCAAGAGTAAGGAGAACAAGGTAAGTGGTGAGATTTCTATAGAAAACAACATTATCACCAATGAGGATTGTGGTAGGGCTTGGATCAAATCCAAGAACATAGAGAAGACAGAGGAAAAGTCTGGTAAGGTCCATTATAAACAAACCACAGTTGTGAATCCAGGTCCTTGCAAACAGTGTGCTTGTAAGAAGAATGAGCCCCAAAAACAGGACAAAAAGAGGGGAAATCAAAGAAACTGGAATAATCAATGGGCACATAAACAAGGGGTTGATCTGAGTAAAATCAATAGACCAAAACCTTGTTTTATCTGTGGCAAATTGAATCATCTTGCAAAATTCTGCTATTTCAATCCTATGAACCAAAGAATGAATTTCCAAAGATCCATGCAAAAACCCTTTGGTTATAAGAAAATTAAAAAGAACCATGTGACTAAGGAAACTGTTAAAACTAAAAGCCACATGAAGAAAAAGTATTCTGTTAAAGAAAGTGTCAATATGTGGATTCCTAAAAGCACTAAAACTGTTAATACTGCTACCACAAATAGTGCTGCTGACAATGATAGTGCTGCTAGAAGTAATACTACTGCTAACAATGTTAATACTGCTAACAAGGTTAGTACTGCTAAACCTGTTAGTAATGCTACACCTGTTAGTACTGCTAACTCTGGTAGTACTTCTAAGGTTAGTACTGCTTCTAGTGTTGATTCTGCTAAGCCAATCATATTGACAAAGTACTCTAATAAAGAGTGCTCTGAGTTTAAAAACCTCATTAAAAAGGAATGTAAATACTTTGATGAGAAAGGAAGACCCAAGATCACTTTGGCTTGGGTCCCCAATCATACTAATTGATTTATTTAATGTGCAGGGCAACCAACAGCTCAAAGGAACAGGAAAGAGCATTTGGCATGTTGATAGTGGTTGCTCTAGGCACATGACAGGCAACATGTCATGCCTTCAGGATTTCAAACATATTAATGGAGGACATGTTGCATTTGGAGACAATCTTACTGGTGGTAAAATAAGTGGAAAAGGTAATGTCACCAAAGGTAAGATGACATTTGAGGATGTCTACTATGTTGATCAATTAAAGTACAACCTGTTAAGTGTATCACAGGTTTGTGACAAACAACATAGTATATTATTTTCTAACACTGAGTGTATGATTCTTGCTCCAGGGTTCAAGGTAGTTGATGAGAGCATGATACTACTGAGAACTCCAAGAAAGGACAATGTTTACTGTCTTGATTTGGACAATGTTGATAGTGATTCATCTTTAAATTGTCTTGTTTCAAAAGCTTCTGTAGATGAATCATCCCTTTGGCACAGAAGGATGTGTCACATGAATTTCAAGACTATGAACAATCTTGTTAAAAATAACCTTGTAAGAGGTTTACCTTCAAAAGTCTTTTCATGTGATGATCATTGTGTTGCTTGTCTTAAAGGCAAACAACACAAAACTTCTCATAAGACCAAAGAGTTAAATTCTGTTTCTTCTTGTCTTCAGTTATTGCATATGGATCTGTTTGGTCCTACAAATGTTATGAGTATAGGCAAGAAATCTTACTGCTTGGTTATTGTTGATGATTACTCCAGATTTACTTGGGTATATTTTCTAAGGACAAAGGATGAAACTAGTGATCTTATCAAATCCTTTATTCTAAGAATTGAAAACCAAACTAATCAAAGAGTAAAAGTCATTAGATCAGATAATGGAACTGAATTTAAAAATCATGATCTAAACACCTTTTGTGAAGAAAAAGGTATTGAGAGACAATACAGTGCTCCTAGGACTCCTCAACAGAATGGTGTTGCTGAAAGGAGAAACAGGACACTAATAGAGGCTGCTAGATCTCTGTTGGCTGATTCAAAATTGCCAATTACCTTCTGGGCTGAAGCAGTTAATACTGCTTGTTATGTCCAAAACAGAGTTCTAGTGGTCAAACAAAAGAACAAGACCCCATATGAACTTTTAAATCAAAGAAAACCTTTTATTGGTTTCCTCAAACCTTTTGGGTGTCCTTGTACAATTCTCAATACCAAATCTCACTTAGGTAAGTTTGATAGCAAAGCAGATGATGGATTTCTTGTTGGATATTCATCTCAGAGTAAGGCCTACAGAGTGTTTAACTCTTCCTCTAGAATAATTGAAGAAAGTGACAATGTCAAATGCAATGAGAACACACCAAATCCTGTTGGGTCTGGACCTCAGTGGCTATTTGACATTGATTCACTAACTAACTCTTTTGGTTTCAGTAATGAGTATACAGGAACAGGTAGTGGAGAATCAGATATCACACAAGTTCAAGAAAGTATATCTAAATCTGTGATTTTTCCCATACCCACAGTAAATGAAGACTGTGAAAAGGAATCATTTACTGAACCAAGTCAGAGTGAAGAAGACACTAGAGATGAGGAGACTCAAGAATCAGAAGTGACATCTGAAGACACTTCAGTTGAATTGCATGACTCTAATCTAGAGGCTGAACTGAATGAAGAACCTAGTCATAACACAAGAGTTCAGAAGAATCATCCTCCACAGTTGATAATAGGAGATATCTCTTCTCCTATGATGACTAGACATCAAAGCAGACTTCAGGAAATGCAAGATCAACAGTATACAGTGCTTTCTTGTTTTCTATCACAGCTTGAGCCTAAAAAGGCACATGATGCTATGAAAGAATCTAGCTGGATAGAAGCAATGCAAGAAGAACTGTTACAATTCAAGCTCCAAGATGTATGGGATCTAGTAGACCTTCCTAAAGGTCACAGAGCAATTGGCACAAAGTGGATTTTCAGAAACAAGAGAGATGAAAGAGGTATTGTCATAAGGAACAAAGCAAGGCTGGTGGCACAAGGCTATACTCAAGAAGAGGGTATAGATTATGAAGAAGTTTTTGCACCTGTGGCTAGGATAGAAGCAATCAGACTATTTCTAGCCTATGCTTCTTACATGAACTTCAAAGTCTACCAAATGGATGTAAAAATTGCTTTTCTCTATGGATCAATTGAAGAAGAGGTATATGTCTGTCAACCACCAGGGTTTGAAAACCCAAGCTATCCAGACAGGGTATACAAATTAAAGAAAGCACTTTATGGACTACATCAAGCCCCAAGAGCATGGTATGACACTCTGTCATCCTATCTCTTGGAAAATGACTTTGAAAGAGGAGTCATTGATAAGACTCTTTTTATCAAAAGAAAGAAGAAAGATATCTTGTTGGTCCAAATCTATGTTGATGACATTATTTTTGGTTCTACAAGAAACAACATGTGCAAGGAGTTTGAGGATTTAATGCATCAAAGGTTCAAAATGAGTTCCATGGGGGAACTTACTTTCTTCCTTGGACTCCAAGTTCAACAGAAGTCAGATGGCATTTTCATTTGCCAATCCAAGTATGTGCAGGATATTCTAATCAAGTTTGGTTTCACAGAATCAAAACCTGCCAGCACACCTATGGAAACACACAAGCAGATCACAGCAGATCTTGAGGGAGAGGATATGGATGTTCATCATTATAGATCCATGATTGGCTCTCTCATGTATCTCACAGCATCAAGGCCAGATATAATGTTTCCAGTCTGTGTATGTGCAAGATTTCAAGTTAGGCCAAAGCAATCTCACTTTCAAGCAGTTAAGAGGATATTCAGATATCTCAAAGGGCAACCCAGATTGGGATTTTGGTATCCTCATAACTCACCTTTTGACCTAATAGCATACTCAGACAGTGATCTAGGTGGGGCAAACTTGGACAGAAAATCTACTTCTGGAGGATGTCAGTTTTTAGGTGCTAGACTAGTCTCATGGCAGTGCAAGAAACAAACCACAGTATCCACATCTACAACAGAGGCAGAGTACATAGCAGCTGCAAGTTGCTGTTCTCAAGTCTTATGGATTCAGAATCAAATGTTGGATTATGGGGTAACCTTTCTACACACTCCAATCTTTATAGACAACAGCAGTGCTATTAGCATTGTAAATAATCCAGTCAAGCACTCAAAGACAAAGCACATTGAAATCAGGTATCACTTTATAAGAGATTGTAATGAAAAGAAACTTATTCAAGTTGTCAAAGTTCACACTGATAATCAGTTTGCTGATTTATTCACTAAAGCTTTTGATGTGGGTAGATTCACTTTCTTGGTAACACGTGTGGGAATGATAAACTCTGAATAATCTTCTTCTCAAAAAGTGGTTTTATACCTGTATTCTGTTATTCTTGGTGTTACTAATCTTCTTTTTCAGGTCATGCATAGCAGTACTCTGTGATTAGCAAGTTTAAAAGGAGTAAGTAGTTAATACTGCTAGTAGTTAATACTGCTCTCAGTTAATACTGCTAGTGGTTAATACTGCTTTCAGTTAATACTGCTAGTGGTTAATACTGCTTTCAGTTAATACTGCTAGTGGTTAATACTGCTTTCAGTTAATACTGCTAGTGGTTAATACTGCTTTCAGTTAATACTGCTAGTGGTTAATACTGCTTTCAGTTAATACTGCTAGTAGTTAATACTGCTAGTGGTTAATACTGCTTTCAGTTAATACTGCTATAGGTTAATACTGCTTCTATTAAAAATTCTATAAATACTCTTTGTCCGCCTAAAAGTTCATAACGACTCCTTGTATACTGTTCACTTGCGCTCTAAACCCTTTCTCTCTCAAGTTCAAAGTTTTCAGGAAAGAATCTTCAAGGTCAATGGCATCCATGGCGTTCATTGATGAGCACAATGAAATAGCGATGCTCCAAAAGCCAAAACAATCTGAAGGTTTTCATCAGATAGTCGACTTTCTGAAGACTAGCCACATTGCCCATGCTCTCACTATGTCTCCAACTATCTACATTGAGCACCAAAGGCAATTCTGGGCACATGCCACCATTGTTACTGAGGATGGTGTGCGAATGATCAAGACGACAGTATGTGGCAATCCATTGACAGTTACTGAAGAGATAGTTCGCATCAGTCTACGTCTAGACGATGCCTCTGGTATAACTTCTATCCCTAATGATGAACTGTTTTCTACTCTGACAAGAATGGGGTATGGAGGCCCATTGGGAATTTTCAAGTTTTCAAAAGCTAAATTTTCACCCCAATGGCGTTTTCTTGTTCATACCTTGATGCACTGCATTTCTAAAAAGACTACTGGATGGAGTGAGTTCAGCAGTACCATTGCTTATGCTTTGGTCTATTTGGCCACTGCCAGAAGGTACAATTTTTCCCAAATGATTTTCAATGATCTTGTCTCAAACATGGGAAACAAAAAGAGCTTTTATATGTATCCCAGTTTGTTCAAGCAGTTATCAACCATGAATTGACGGATATTCCTCATTCTGATGGAATTTATGTACCAAAACCCCCCAAAGGCAAGGTTTTCTCAAATATGAGAAGATCTGCTGGGGACTCTGAAGGAGTTAACACCCCATTGTTCTCTACAATGATGGGGGTGTCCCAACCCAATGAAGGTATGGCAGCAGGGTCAAGGCCCCCATTAGACCAATCCACTGCTAGCCAAGCCCAACCTTCCCTCTCAAAATCAATTCCCCAGTCTCTTCTTGACAAACCAACTTCTCCAATCACCCAAACTTATCAAAGAAAACAGGTAAAGAAGGCTCCTTCCCTTCTTGTACCATCACCCTCTAAGCCTTTAAGCCCTCTAAGGGAGAATTCTCCCCTAGAGAATATCCAAAGGGAAACCACAAGGGTGTCTCCCAACCCACAGGAGGTGCTCTCTGAGGAGGAGGAAGAGCATATGGGTGATGAGGCTGCCACTACTCCTGCTAGCACAGAGGAGGACAGTGGCAACATCAATAAGACCTCCCCCATGGCAACTTTGAATGAGCAATCATTTGAAGGTCCCTGGTGCCAAGAAACCAAGGGGGTGGATAGTGCTTCTGCTAGGCAGAAGACTTCCACTGCAAAAAGATCCAATGATCCTTCAAAAGAGGGTAACACTTCTGGAGAGGGTGAGGACAGATATACTTACTTTGAATTGATGGAAACAATGGGGAACATCAATCAAGATGTTCTCAAACAAGGCAAAGAAATTGAAGAGATGAAGTTGGTCATTCTGTCACAACAAGAACAAATCATCAAGTTGAAGCAAATGGTAAAGAAACTGATTCTGCAAAGGAAGAAGAAACAATTTGTGCTCAGAAGGAAGAAACCAGTGACTGATGCTCCCAAAAAGGGAGAGTCAGAAGCTGATGCCAAAGCTAAAGGGGAGCCAGAGGAAAAACATAAAGTTGAGGGGGAGAATGAGCATGAGGGGGAGAATGAACAAGCAGCAGAAAAAGTAAAAGAGGTCCTTACAGAGCTTGAGGTTGCAGAAACACTCATCAAAGCAAAACATGATACTCCTAAGGTCACCTCAAAGGCCAAAGGAGTTGTCATAAAAGAAAGAGGTGATGCAACAAAGAACTCCAGCATTGAGAAGGAGATGAGTAAAGATAAAGGTAAGGCAAAGCTAGTGGACTCTGATAAACCAATGAAAAAGCAGAAGCTGATTGAATCAGATGAAGCTCTAGCTAGAAAGATACAGGCTGAATTTGAAGAAGCAGAAACCTTGCAAGTACAAAAGGATAGAGAGATAGCTAAAGCAATGGCTGCAGAGTTAAACAAAGCCTATCAACAAAGCTTAGCAACAGAACAAGCCAAGCAGAAAGCAACATCTTTGAGGAAGCATGAAAAGATCAGAATGGCTACAAGGAAAAGACAACCTTCAAAGACATTCCTGGGTGCTCAAGAGAGAAAGAAAATGATTACTTTCCTCAAGGGTGCAGTAGGTGTCAAAGAAGAGATGTTTTCAAAGATGTCTTTTGAGAATCTCAAGAAGATGTATGATGCTGAGATGATAAAGCTTCAAGGGGATAATCTTGCAAGGGTTGAAATGGAGAAAAGAATGAAAGAAAGCAATGATTTCTTACAAAAACCATTCCCTGATGAGCAAGAAACTCCAGAAAAGGAAACAAAAATTGGTGAAAGTCTAAGGACTCTGAAAAGAACAAAGATGATTGCCAGGAGAAAGCCTACAAAGAAGCCTAAATTAGTGGAAGCAGAGGCTGAAAAGGTTGCTGAAGAAGAAGAGGCACCTGAGTCATCTAAAATGAAAGAACCTGCAAGTACTGAGGATGTCAAGATGTACATGGTTGTGATGGACAAAGTGCCTGAACCAATTGCAGCAGAACCTGTAGGAGTTAAACCTCCTGAAGTCATTCACTGGGATGTTTTGGAAGTAGATGGCAAGGAGTATATCAGACTGAAGAGAAAAGATGAAAAGTATGAAGTCTACAGTACTTGGGCTAAAATTGTCAGAACATGCTCAAGGTCTGATATTGAAGAAATGTTTGATATAGGAATGAAGCTGTATGCAGATAAGTTGAAAGCTCCAGGGATTTCACTTACAAAACTGGTGATGGAGTATCTGTGTATGTTGTTCCAACCTGAAGAAGTAAAGCATTTGATCAAGGATGTCTTCAAATCAGTAAATAGTTGGACTCTATATGAAATTAGTGGAGTATATACAGTGACTTTGGATTTAAATCACACTGAATACTTTCTAGTGGATAGAGTGTATAATCATAGTAGATTGAAGCTACATGCCATGTTGAAGAAAAAGTTAAGGTGTGTTCCAGATTCAGAAATGGCTAAATACTTGATTCAAAGAACCATCAATCAGAGTTTGGGATTGGATGCAAACACAGGAATTTAGACCATAATGGAGTTTTGGGAGCATCTTGAAGAAGATCTGAAGAACTTGACTTCTCTTCCTAAAAGTCAAGTTAGGGGGAGATTGTTGGGAACTGAAGAATTCATCAAGTGTGGTTAATGCTGCTAGTTCAGAATTACTACTGCTAGAAGACTCAATGTTAATACTGCTGAGTGTTACTACTGCTAGTGTTAATTAATACTGCTAGTCAAAGTTAGTGCTGCTTGAACAAAGTTAGTACTGCTTAGCTAGTTAGTACTGCTAGTAGTTAGTACTGCTTAGTAGTTAATGCTGCTAGAAGGAAGTTAATGCTGCTGAAGATTAATACTGCTTATATGATGAAGATTCGTATGAAAGGATATTCATGGAAGCTTAGAGATAATGATGGAAGATATTCTGAAGATATTTTATTAATTGTAATTAGCTTTTATCTTCAGTATATATATTGTATTGTTTAGAATAGTGAGATAACTTTTAATTTATCATTCTATAGAGAGAAATCAACCTCAAGGCATAGATCATAGTTCTAGAGAAGTAGAATTCGTATTGGTGAGCCTGTTCATTAATATTGAGGTTGTGTGTTTAATCTTGTAACTTCAAGCATTAAATACAAGTTTACAGTTTGTTCTTCATACTTTCTGTATTGATTTACTGTTTGATTGAATATCAAAGTGTTATTCCGCAAACTTCTTTGATATTGTTTCTGAGAATTAATTCTTGTTGAGAATTCGATCCTGACACTACTGTTGTAACTACCATAGTGACAGATGTTGATCCTTCTACAGTTTTACAAGATGTTGCTACTCTTCACATAGAATCTGTCATTGCTGATATTGAATCTGAAGTTAATGTTGATATTAGAGAGAATGTTACTCTTGATGAAACGGTTGTTGCAGATGATGATGTGACAAATCCTGAGGTTGCTGATGATGATATGATTGATGTTGATCTTGCTGATGATGATGCAACAAATGATGATTTTTTTGATAATGGTGATAATACAACTAGTGATTCAGATGCTGGTGATGATGATGATGATCAATTGCGCATGAAAGTGTATGAAAGGAAGTCCAAGACACCAGAAGTGCTTGTCTCAACAGAAGTTATATCTGATGATGATTTTGTTCCAGTTAATCCTTCAATTGCACATCTTCAAGTTGATGAATTGGATACAGCTTTTGATCAAGCCACTGCATTGGTTCAAAGTCAAGCTCCAGCAACTACACTTGCAGATATTCAGTCTACCTCAGCAGCTGTAGAGCTTACATCTACTCAAGCTCGGGTTTCCACTGATAAATTCTCAACTTTGAATGATGTAATTCGGCAATTATCGGAGAGAATGGATGCTGAAAAGGAAGCACAGATTATGAAGTTAAAAGCTTTATTCAAAGGGAAGATGCCTGAGATTGATACTTCAGTGATTCCTACAGAGATTCCGTTCAGACGCACATCTGGGGTTGTTTTAAGAGAGCCGTCTTCTGCTGTTCAATCTTCTGCTCCAGCAATTATGTATATCCCTCTACCTCCGTTGTTTACACAGTCAGCTGGTATCTCTTCATCTACTAGTATACCTGTGTCTTCTTCTAGCACTCCAGATCTTTCTATTTCAGAGTTGAAAGATTTGCTCTATGCTCGTCTTATTTCTATATTGCCACCAGAACATCAAGATCAAGATCTCATTTCTCTGCTTCGAAATTTCCAACCTACGTCGCCTCCAGTTCATTCGTCTGAATCTGATAAGATCTATGTTTCATCTACTGAATTTCAGGAATTCAAATCAGAAGTTAGATCCAGTTTATCTGATCTTCGTTCTTTCATGACACAGGCTTTTTCAGATCTATCTAACAAGATTGATCATCTAGATCAATCATGCAGGACTGAGGCTGGCCCGTCTCTTAAACGCCGACATGACCAAGATGATCCTGATCATCAAGGCCATGAGGGGGAGATGGCAAAGAGACAAAGAACAGAAGGTTCTTCTGAAGCAAGAGAAGTTGGTCAAGAAGGAGTGGTTGGAGATAGAGAAAAGAATGTTGATACTGTTCAAGATTGCAGTATTCAAGACTTAATGGATGTCATGATTGACAATGCTGATGTAACTACTTTTCATAATGAATTTAATTTGTCTGAAGCAAATTTTAATAATATGCAAGTTGTAGTTTATGTGGATCCAGATGTCTCAGGTAGAGCTAATGAAGTTGAAGAATCAGAAGCAGCAAATGATATGAGATCTTTCTTCGCAAACTTCATTGAGATCAATTCAGATGATGATGAAGAAGTTAGATTTGAGAAAGTTGCTCAAGTTAAAGAAGAAGATTGCAACAATATCATTATCTTATCTGATACAGAGGATGATTCAGTTTTCAAGGATGCAACAGATACAAAAGAGGCTGAATTGTTATATGTTGATCTTCCAAGTCAAGGTGAGATTCCAGAAGTTGATCAACCTTCGTCTACTCCAGTAACTACTTCCTCTCCGACAACCAATATTCCATCAAGTGCATTTGAAGTTGGTGAGTCATCTAGAACTCAAGTAGTTATTCCTTCTTCTGAACCAGTAATTCCTCCATCTCTTCTAGAAGAAGGAGAAGCTTTAACTAGGCAGCAAAGGCAGAGAAATATACAGCAAAGATATATGGCTTCTAGACTCAGAACTGCTTTTCTTGAAGATATCCAAAGCAATATCTTTGTTTCTAGAAGAAGGACACTTAATATATATGCCATTCTTTGAGTAGAGAAAGAATCAGAAGCCTGTCAGCATGAGTACTTAGCATTTATCAAGTGTCAGCGCAGAAGAAATAACACTGTTAATTCTCCTCATCTGATAGTTCGAGTTCTCAGTGTTACAGTTTGTAAGTTCATGAACATTTGGTATCCAAATCTTGAAGTGGAAAGAAGAGACTGCAAGCGGTACATTTTTTCAGAGGCTGATTTCGTTGATCTTTCAATTGATGATATTGATTTCCTATATGATCACTTCAGGAATCTTTATCACCGGACTCAGGATGTTTCTCAAACTCTTTTTGTTCTTAAACGATTTATTCGACGGCAGATCCGATTTTTTCGTGTTTTTGACTTCCAGATGGCTGTCGAAAGTTTTCAGCCTGTGGTTAATCTTAAAAGGCCCAACCAGAGTTTGCAGAATCTAGAATCATATCCATTATTCACCATTATCGAAGATCCATTCGGAGTAGTTTACAAGAACAACTCAAGTGAAAAATGCTTTCTACAATTTGATGAAGTTGGATATTACTCTGATGGAACTCTAAAGGTGATCAAACTTCAGTTGGAGCATCGTTTGCAAGAGGCTAGAAGAAAATAAATTGGAAACAAGAAAAGAGTCATATTTGTTTGAAAATGATGAAATTCGTCTGATCCGTAGATCTTTGAATTCTATTCAAGACAGACTGAATCTCCGTTCAACTCTGCGACGATTGGAAGTGTTAGTTGGTCTGAACAGACTGCATCAAAGAGAAGAACGTCAATGATCCTTTAAAGTCGTCTAGATGGTCAATGCTGTTTTTGAAGATTGTTTTTGAAGACCTCGACGCCAATGATTACTAAGGGGGAGATTGTTAGATCAGTTTTTATAGTAATCATTGTATTTATTTTTACTGCTTTCTTAGTATTATCTGTTATGTTAGTGCCTTGGGGTATTTAAGTCCCCTTGGCTTGTTTGTTTTGTAACGAACTTACACTGTTTGAATCTGAATATACTGTTACTTTCAAGAGCACACTTTCTCTCTCTAGATTCTCTCTCTATGATCTTGTGATCTTGGTTCATCACATATCATGCATTTGGTTTAAAAAATACGATTCAGTCATATCACATACCTCTTCGTAGTCTTCTTCATCAGATTCTGATTCATATCCAGCTTCATGATCCACTATCTTACCCATTAGACAAATATGAGTTGTCTCTTCTTTCTCAACCTCTTCATTTGAGTGATCTAGACAG
Organism: Arctium minus; assembly: GCA_954870635.1. Lineage (NCBI taxonomy): Eukaryota > Viridiplantae > Streptophyta > Magnoliopsida > Asterales > Asteraceae > Arctium > Arctium minus. The sequence goes on from OX941085.1 coordinate 42,779,607, forward strand.
TACTCATCCTCAGTCATCAGTGGTTTCCCGTCTTCCTGTTGTTTTGCCAAAAGCATCTTGTTTTTGTAGTACTCTGAAGTTCGGACTTTTGGCTTTCTGTAATCTTTAGCAAAATGTCCAAGCTTACCACAATTTTAGCACTTGGTAGATTCTGGCTGTTTCTTCTCTTCTTCTTTGTACGGCTTTTCATCAGATCTCTTTTACTCTATTCTTTTTCCTTCAATCTTCTGCTTATGTTCATAACTTATGGAACCAGATGAATATCTCTGACTATTTGAGCTTGGCTTTTTGTAGAACTTCTTTTGAAAAGCCTTAGGCAACATGAGCATAGCCTGCTTCAGATCTTCACAATCATCAGAGTCAGAGTTATCCTCACTTTCAGCCTCTTCTGATTCAGAAATTATCACTTTCTTTTTCTTCTTAAGACTCACACTCTTCTTTTTCACAACCAGAGCAACTGGATCAACAACTACCTTCTCTGCCTTTTTCTTTTCATACATAATCTCATCAACTTCCTCTTCATTTTGTCTGAGAGTTTCATAGACTTCGTGAAGGGGTATTTCATTTAAGTCCTTCATTTGCTTCATTTGCCTTGTGAATATCTTCCATTCAGGTTGCAAGATACTAAGGAACTTGACATTAAGCTCAATTTGTGACTTCTTTACTTTGTTCTTGCTGAGTTCGTTCAACAAAGTCACAAACTGGTCATAAGTAGCCTCTAGAGAATCACCATCCTTGGCCTTGAATTCTTCATAACTGTTGAGACAGTTGTAGATTTTAAGCTGATTACCAACCTTTGATCCTAACATCATTTTCTCCAATTGATCCCACATTTCCTTTCCAGTAGCATTGTAACTATCAATCTTGACATATATCTCGTTTGGTATGCCTTGAAGAATGAAAGAATTTGCCAATCTATCAGCTCTTGCTCTATTTTTCTCCTCATCAGTGAATTCATTAAACTTAAGTTGATATCCTCTCTGCTCATTTCCAACAGTACGAGTCGTTGTTGGAATTGGCATAACTCCTTCCTCCAAAGATGTCTTGATAAGTTCACCCAATGCATGTCTTTCTATGAAGTCCATGAACCTATCTTTCCATTGCTCGTACTCTCCCTTGAAGAGTGCTGGTGGCTTTGTGTCAATTCCAATAGCGAGAGCTTCTCGTGATGTCATCTTGTTTGATTAAAAATATGCAATAAGAAACTTGAAATTGATCGTTAGTCCAAATGAAATCACAAAAAAAAATCTTGAAATAGGAATTCAGGAATTTTGATCACAATCAGAACTATGCCCCCCTTCGCAGACTTAGCACGGGGGTCCCGCTACCCGGTTAGCGGGTGGGGCCAAGAGGCAACGCCCTTGCGGGGTTTGGGGCAGCGCCCCCAAAGAAAAAAATTTCACATTTAAAAGCCATATTACAGTTTTGAAAAATTGGACTAAGTACAGAAAAACGCAGATCACTAAAGAAGCTTGAAACTCGCAGACGCCTACACATGCATATGACTGTTCACTGAGAAACTCGCAGATCACTAAAAAGACTTGAAACTCGCAGACAGATAAACTCGCGGATCACTGTTCACTTAGAAACTCACAAATGAGTCGTGCACATTTGGATAACTCGCAGATGCCTACTTGCGTGTTTTATCAAACTCGCAAACTTAAACAAAGATGTTCAAACTCGCAAGACTTGAGTTGCGTGTTTTGATAATTCGCAGATCACTTCTTGCGTGTTTCAAGAACTCGCAAAGTAAACTCGCAGACTGAAACTCGAACTCAAACTCGCAGAAGGAAACTCGCAGAAACTAAACTCGCAGATCAAACTCGCAGAATGAAGAATCAAACACAACTTCGATTTGCGCGTTTCTAGAACTCGCAAATAACACTTTGCGTTTTTTTTCAGCGAAAAACAAGATCTTTTACTTGCGTGTTCTTCCGATGAATCTTGCGCGTTCTTCAATCTGGTTGCGAGTTCTTGAGAGTTACGACTAAAAACGTCTCTGAATCAACTGAAAGTACATCTAGACCTCAAATCTCGATTTGAAACTTTGACATTTTGATCACATACACATATAGAACAACTTCCTAACAAAGAATTTCAATCTAAACCACATATTATTACAATTCGATTCAATACAGTGCTCGAGAACTCGTGAACATGAAAACTCAAAATTGATGAGAATTACAGTGCTATACAAAAATTAATCTACACAAACTAAAACATGTTCCTATCATAACCTGATCAAATACAACTCAAAAAATACACTAAAACTCAAAATCGAATTTAAAAAACAATGGAAAAGTGTTCGAACATATTTTCTTGAAAGATTTCAATTGGATCTGCTTTGATACCAATTGTGTGTCCCTGATTCAAGATTTTTATCACAATTAAATCAATACAAACAAGATTATCACAATTACCTGTTTGATTCAAAATTCAAATTCAAGCTTTACAATTTCAGTTTTCACTTTCTCTCTCTAGACGACTCACTCTCTCTACAATTCTCTCTGAATACGTATAATTCAACTAGTCATCTATCTATTAAAGAAAAACAACTCTATTTATACCTATCATCTAAAACAAGGAAATAAAACAAATACAATTGACTTTGACTTTATTACAAAATGACTTTGACTTTCCATGAGAGTTGACTTTCCAACTTTGACTTCTTGTATCTTTGACCTCTAGTCTTCATGATCTTGTATCCAACATATTTCTACTCTAACACTATTGCATTTACTCAAATGTAATTACTGGACTTCTTATTATAGTGTTTTATATCATAACTAGAATTGGTTGTCTTGTTGGTAATGTTGCATATGCATAAAACAATGTCATATTGTTGTCTAATTGATGTTCTGCCCTGTCATAAACAATGTTTCACTCTTTCTTGCACGTCATTCCTGCAAGTTTATCTTAAGGACCACGGTTAGTAAATTTACATACTTTGGGTTTCTTACATTTTATATTTTTATAATTATGTTTTCGCATATATATTTGTGTGAATAAGTTGAAATCTTTTAGTGGTTATCAATGAAAATCATATTCAGAAGTAGACAACGATCGAGCTACAAGGACTACTACAAAAACACCATCAAGAAATCTTAGTATGGGTGTTGAAGAAGGAATGAAAGCAAATGGTCTCATGAAATTGGATGTAAGAATAAGTGGAAGCTTGTTTTTGGTTAAGTTGCTAGAAGATGTGGTGTAAATGTTAATTCTTTTAGGATGTATAGATAGAGATGTTGAAGATACATAGTGGTGATGTGTTTGTTTTTGTTCGGATCAAAGAATTTTACGTTATGAAAATGGAACTTATATTTTAGATTTTCATTACTACAAATTAGTAGATTTTAATTTTATTGCAATACAATTATAGTAGAAATTAGTGATAATTTTTGTACATATCCTTTTAATTAGTGACTACCTTTTTGGTCACTAGAAGCCATTAATGGTTAGTGACCACATATTTGGTCTCTAACGGACGTTAACACCAACTAACGGATCCGTTATCTTGAACCCAACTAGTGACCTACTTTGTGGTGGTCACTAACTTTGGTCACTAATATGAAAATTTAGTGACGACTTTCACTGGTTTAGTGACGACATTTAGTGACCAGGTTAGTCGTCACAAACATAGTGACCACTCTAGTTTTGTCACTAATTTGTGACCATTTTTGTATTTGGTTACTAATACAAATTAGTGACGGACCTTTAGTGACGAAAAGTGACCACCCATATTTTGGTGACTAAAAGGCCTTAGTGACCAAATTTTATATTGGTAGTGACCAAAAAAATTTCGTCACTCACGAGGGTTTTTCTTGTAGTGAATAAATAACTTTCCGGCGAATTAGTTACTGGCGATTTTCGACGGATGAATCCGTCGAAAATCTGCCGGAAACTTAATCTTATTTAGTAATCTGATTAATTAAGTCAAGGAAATGAAAAAATAAAAAAAACGGATTTCTGGCAGCCAGAATCCGCCGAAAACGGTTAATCCGCCGAAAATTTGAGTTTGCGGATTTTCGGCCAGCCAAATCTATCGAAAATCCGCCGAAAATCCTCTTTTACGACGGATTTTTTCGTCGGAAAAAGCTGTTTGTTTTGTAGTGAGATCATCTTTGACACCACATTAACTCTTTAGCACGTGTTGTCACGATGTGAATTTTTGTAAGACGTTATTTTGATCTTATTTTGCTTTTTGTTACTAATTTATTTTTAGTATGGAACTTATTAATTTGTAGGTGGTTTAGGTGGTTTTATATTATAGGGAGGTGTAATCATTGATAGAACATGTTTTGCTATGTGTGCTTGATATAATCTTTCTTCCAAGCCCTTTATGTGAATTTAATTATCCCATATTATAGGCTCATTTAGCTATATATATATATATAATATATAGTGTGTATATATATATAATATAGTGTATATATATATAGGGTTGTTTTATTTGCAACCCTTAAAAATGTTGTAAACCTTGCAACCCACATTTTAACCGTCGGATTCATGATCGGCGGTTACAATAGATATAGGGTCCAATATTTTTAATTAAAAAAACAGAAAAATAAAAATAAAATAACCGCCGATCATGAATCCAACGGTTAAGATGTGGGTTGCAAGGGTTGCAACATTTTTCAGGGTTGTAAAATATCCCTCCACTATATAGCTATATATATATATATGGTTGGGTTCCGCTAAGAAGTTGAGTTAACGTGATAAGCGTGAGAATTGATTATCAATCGTTGGATGCACATTATGATGAGATGCACCGAGATGCACGGATCAATTCCCTTATGAAGTGTGATCAATGGGTGAGTTTAAGATTATAAGTGATCAAGGGTTCAGATTCACTTCTCACGATTCTCACGTGAACTGAACTTCTCACACGATCCTTCACAACACACACACACATATACACACACACACACACACACACACATATATATATATATATGTAGGTAGGTAGGTTTCGTTTATTGATTAGAAATCTGAGAACTGTTCATAGCACGACAAGTGACATATTCATCAGGAATATTATGGGCTTGTTATTAATCATGAATATTGTAACATATTCATCATGAATGTGTGATTCATGATGAATAACACGTCCATATTCATCATGAATATGTGATTCGTCATGAATATAAATCTTGAAGAGGGACACGTGACGTGTTATGAGCAATTCCCAAATTCTTAACCAATTTTAGGTTCCAAATGGAACTTCTCTCCCCCCCCCCCCCCCCCCTCCCCTCTCTCTTATGCGCACACACACATACACACATATTTTTAGGTTCAATGTGAAACATAAAAATGCTAAGAATAAGAAAAACAATATTAACCATTATATTAAAATTTTGATTTCCAAAACTTTTTCCACTAATTAAGATAGCTATGGAAAAAACCAAACATATAATTTATCTAAAAAAATTCTATGATCTTTGGATAATGATAATCATCGATTTTTGATCCAATTTTTCACTATGATATCACTGATGATTTTACAATCTACAAATATAATTGAATCTCATTTGCATAAATATCGTATATGAACATGAATTTCGATGTTATTCATTGGTCATTTGAAATGTAAATAAACGCAAAGTATCCAAACAAACCATTATCGGATGATAATAGTTAGGTGTATATTAGTTCATATATGAACATGTGAATCCTAAAATAAATTTACATATGAATTTTAATCATAATGTGTATGTGAATCAATTTAAAATTTATAACTGAGATTTTGGATTTGTTTAAGATTGATATGTGAATCTTAATATACATATATATAGGGGTCAAATCATATGAGAACCAAAAAAAGTTTGAGAACCATGAGAACCAATCTAAGCTGTAATTTGGTTTTGAACATATGGTTTTAATTAAAAGTTGTTTCACCACATGAAAAGGGGATAATCGTCATTTTGGTAACTGAGATTCAACATATGAAAGACATACTATTTCACCTCATGAAATAAAAACAAAATTTTCATAAATATGATATTTCATATATATGTTATTTCACCACATAAAACCAAATACTACGTTATTTCACCACATGAAACAAAACACTATATGTTATTTCACCACATGAAACCAAACGTAATTTTTTTTGTTTGTTATTTCACCCCATGAAACCACCCCCAAATTATGCTCTGTCAGCCACCATCATCGCCGGTAACCACCCCTCAACAACCGGCGACCTCCTCCATTCAAACACCGACGATTCTGCCAATTTGAAGCCACCCCTATCTTCGTTCGACCGTCCTCTACATCACAATTGTTAGACGCCGACGACTCGCCCACTGTGGTCGCACGCAACCACCACTGCATTCCTCGTATTACCCAGCCACATCCCTTTCGCCTCTGCCCACCATCACATCCACCAGCGATTGATCTCCATTCAACCTCCTCTGCTCACCATTCGACGACCAGCGATTCAGCCACCGGTAACCATTCATTCGAATCAAAAATGATTTTAGCAAATCGAATCAAATCCATGGAAATCGATTTTGACAGTAGCCATGTTAATCGATTTTGTAACATCCCGCCTGCCTCGACAACAATATTGTCCGCTTTGCCCCTGGATTTAACCAACGTGTAGCGCACGGATTTGTTTCTGACGACCTGGTGAGAAACTTCCCAGGGGGTCACCCATCCTAGGACTACTCCCACCCAACCACGCTTAACCTCAGAGTTCCCAGAACCTGACGTGCTTGTGGCCCTAAAATGCGTTGTTGTTAGGAAGGCCAAGATATTACTTATAACACCCAGCATCACTCCTGTCCACGACCGATATGGGATATGCCTAAGGTGTTACAAACACCCCCCCTTGGGACTCATCGTCCTCGATGAGGTTTGCCCCATATCACGAACGGCACAGGAGTGGCTCTGATACCATCTGTAACATCCCCCCTGCCTCGACAACAATATTGTCCGCTTTGCCCCTGGATTTAACCAACGTGTAGCGCACAGATTTGTTTCTGGCGACCTGGTGAGAAACTTCCCAGGGGGTCACCCATCCTGGGACTACTCCCACCCAACCACGCTTAACCTCAGAGTTCCCAAAACCTGACGTGCTTGTGGCCCCAAAACGCGTTGTTGTTAGGAAGGCCAAGATTTTACTTATAACACCCAGCATCACTCCTGTCCACGGCCGATATGGGATATGCCTAAGGTGTTACAGATTTCGACAGTGGCCATGGAAATCGTACCTGGAACTCGAAAATCATGGAAGACAAAAACAATGGAAGACGAAATAGATGAAACTGAGAAATTATGATCGAAACCTAATAAAAGAATCATGGAGATCGTACTTGGAAGTCAAAAACCATCGAAGACAAAAACATGGAAGATGAAAACATGAACTAAGAAATTAAAGTTGAAAACTTAATCGAAAATCATGGAAATCATACCTGGAGAAATCGAGATCGAGACGATGAAGAATCATGCAAGAACTATGATTAGGATGGAAGCGATGAAGAGTAGTCGTGAATAGGATGGAGGCGTAGATTTTGCATTAGGTTTAGTTATCGAATATTCAATAAATGGACATAAATGCCCTTTTAATTCGGCATATATTCAATAAATGGTTTCAACTTTAAAAGAAATCAAAAAAATTCCATTATGTTTGATGTCCATAGATTAAAATCAATAAACGGTGTAGATTGTTTTCACGTTCACATCCTCTTTTTGCTTCTCATTTGCTTACCGTCCTAAATATATATATATATATATAGAGAGAGAGAGAGAGAGAGAAGGAAGATTCAAATAAGAACGCTAACTATTTAAGAAAACAAGAAAATAGCAAATCATGTACAAAATCATATGTGATTTTACATTAACCGGCAAAAACTGGACGCGGGTGACTTTGGCCGCGACTTAAGTCGCGAGGCAAAGTCAAGTGAATCATATATGATTTCGTACGTGAATTATATATGATTTTGTACGTGAATCATATATGATTTTGTTTGTAATCGACTGTTCTCGTGTTTTCTTAAATAGATATTGTTGTCGTATGAACTCACCCCTCTCTCTCTCTCTCTATATATATATATATATATATATTACTGATTATATTTTAGATATTTAATATGAAAAGAAAATGAGTAGTCTAATTTTTATTTAAAAAAGATAGTGGAGCTTTTTTTTGAAAAATGAGTGGATAAGTGATTTTATAGCTGATTTAATTATATAAAGGTATAAAAATGTCTCCTCAACTTTCTTAGGTTATTTAAATTTGTCACAATTTGTATATATTTACATATTTTTCTTTTAAAATCATTATCATTGAAAATTTTCATCTAATCATTGAGATTGTTTCTTACATTCGCAACAATTTTGTGTTTCTTATTTGAACTTTCCCATATATATATATATATATATATATTTATGTATATATAACCTTAGGTTCATTTGAGAATTGGTAAATGTATGAGAAATAGAGAAGTAATCATAGCATTTCATATGATCAAGATCGGATTTGACTGGTCAAATATTGCGTCTTTGACTGGTCAACAATTGCGGTTTTGACTGGTAAAAAGTTGCGGCTATTCCAAAAAAATAGAAGGACAGTTTCGTAATTATTTACAAAACTTGTATGATTCACATATGAAAGTGTGTTGGGATTTAAATTTAATGGGATTTAAATTTAATTTGTACCCGATAAACGCAACGGAAATAAAAATAATTTTTGGTTACAACGAAAGAAATTATTTTTCTAAAAAATTAAAACCCAATCGGATCCAATGATGTATTTAACCAAAAACTCAAAAACGGAAAAACCACATCATAGGGTGTTTAGAGATGTACCTTTTGGGATCTGTTATGGTTGAACGAACTGAGCACTTAGAAACCAATCAAGGTTTCCTCTAGCGGTATCCACACACGAACATACGAAATCCCACCGGGTGCTAGCCCAAAAATAAACTCTGAAGCTAATATGTGTATGAGTGTATTACAGATCCAGAGAATTGAATTAAGTGATTAAACTGTCTGGCATATCACCTTATTTATATAGACTGGTGTTCCAAATAGTCTATAACTCTAATAGGGTTATTGTTTTATCTGTAATTAATTAAATAATTATTTGAATTTAGATAATCATCAAAATTTAAATAATTATTTGAATTTGAATAATTATAATTATTCATATTTACAGATAAAACCTTGTAATCATCATAATTACATTATTTACACATATTGTAATTATCCTTCAAGAATAACCATTTAACCGTCAAACATGACTTTACCCAGTTTATTTCTAATGGAAGCAAACATATTATTTGTGTGTGACCCTATAGGTTTACATACTCGTTGGTAGTGTTCATGTGCAACACGTGTCATGGGCATACATTAACCTTCAGTCTCTCACTTGCACATGATACACAATAGCACAGACGGTGGTAAGCGTCTAGCAACACGTCACCGCCCCCAAGGCTATGTAAATGTGCTTTCACTTTCAAGCAATTCTATTGATCCAATCAATCATATAGTAGAATCATTTATTATCCTTTTGTTTCACGATATTTTATTTTGAACTTAGGGCATAGATCTATCTCATCATTTATAGTTCAAAGATTATGTTTCCCGATCCCAACATATTTGATTATACAAGTGCCATTAGTCCAACTAATCCACGTGTTCATGCAGTAAATCAAACTATGTCATCGAGGGGCCCAAAATATCTTTCTCATCTTGAGAGGAGCAAATCCCTTATTGCATGTAGACGACTATCTACACAATTCATGTTGTACCTAATATAGCCTTTATGATTACCCGGTTAAGGGTAACGTTATACTACACCAAAGTATAACACTCCTCGTGCATTAGGTCCCAATGCACATCTCAGGTCTGAGGATAAATAGTGTTGTACAATTTCAAGACTCACCTTATGACGCCGATCTATGAGGTGATCTTGACCGTGGGTCTTGTCCAACGCCTTGTTCACCGACAAACGCATGTGACTCTGACTGCACCTAGTGCACTTACAGATTGGAATATTATCAGACTTCACAATGATCTTAATTTATTGTTAGTCCCCTAATAATAATCGATCAAGGACGGTTTAAAACAATATGATTATCATATTTGTTTAAAGATACTTAAACATGCCAAAAAGGAACACATAAATGTTTAATGAAAATACTCATATCCAATATGCCATAACATGTAAAACATAACTGTTTTAATGTTCATAAAGTAAAGATTACTAAAGTTTTACAAATCAAACTAAATTATTACAAAACCTCAAGACAATGTGATCATCATGCTTGCTTTGACTCAAAGGCTTGGTAAGAGGATCTGCTGGATTGTCTTCTGATCGAACTTTACATATTTTTATGTCACCTCTTTCAACAATCTCTTGAATTAGGTGATATAGTCTCATGATATGCTTGGAGCGCTGATGTGACCTTGGTTCCTTTGCCTGAGCAATGGCACCCTCATTGTCGCAATAGATCTCGACAGGGTCACATATGCTAGGGACTACTCCCAGATCTGTGATGAATTTCTTCATCCAAACAGCTTCCTTTACGGTGTACGGCGCTGTAATGTACTCTGATTCTGTAGTTGAATCCGCTATTATGCTTTGTTTCTAGCTCTTCCAGCTGACAGCACCCCCGTTTAACACAAACACGTATCCCGACTGTGATTTATAGTAATCTCGGTCGGTTTGGAAACTAGCATCTATGTATCCTTGAATACACAGATCTCTTTATTGACCGCCGTAAAGTAAGAACATCTCTTTAGTTCTTCTCAGATACTTCAGAATATTCTTTACTGCTACCCAGTGAGCATCACCTGGGTTTGACTGATATCTGCTCGTCATGCTTAGGGCATACGATACATCTGGTCTAGTACATAACATTTCATACATAATTGAACTGATGGCCGAAGCATAGGGAACACCCTTCATACGGTCCATGTCCTTTTTAGATATAGGACTCTCTGAGTTTTGCTCAGATGTATACCATGTACCATTGGCAAGTTTCCTCTCTTAGAACCCTCCATCTTGAAACGTCTTAAGATCTTGTCAATATATGTACTTTGGCTTAATCCAATTAAGCGTTTTGATCTATCACAATAGATCTTTATACAAAGGATATAAGCTACCTCTCCTAGATCCTTCATCGCGAAACACTTCCCTAACCATGCTTTTACACCTTTAAGGGTAGGGATGTCATTTCCGATGATCAATATATCATCGACATATAGGATCAAGAATACTATTATGCTCCCACTGACTTTCTTGTATACACAAGGTTCATCTTCGTTCTTTAAGAAACCAAATTCTTTAATCTTTTCATCAAAACGAAGATTCCAACTACGAGATGCTTGCTTCAGTCCATAAATGGACTTTTGCAATTTACATACCTTTTCAGAAAAATTTGGATGTTTAAAATCTTCTGGTTATACCATGTACACGTCCTCGCTTAAAGTTCCATTAAGGAACACGGTTTTAACATCCATTTGCCATATTTCATAGTCATGAAATGCAACTATGGCAAAAAGTATCCTGATGGATTTAATCATGGCTACTGGAAAAAAGTTTCATCATAATCTACTCCATGAGTCTGAGTGAAACCTTCAGCTACCAACATAGCTTTATAGGTATGTACAATCCCATCCATGTCAGTTTTCTTTTTGAATACCCACTTATACCCTACGACTTTACAACCGGTAGGTGCATCTACCAAGTTCCAAACTTGGTTATCTAACATGGATTGTATTTCAGCCTTCATGGCATCTTGCCATTTATCATATTCTAAACCTGATACGGCTTCCTGGTAGGTTATGGGTTCATCGTGAACCATATCGTCACTGCCAATGAGATAACCATATCTCTCAGGCTCTTGACGATTCCTACTCGATCTTCGGATTATTTGTATCTTGTCATTACCTTTAACAACTTGTTGAGGCTCAACATCATGTTGATTGTCAGTATCAACCATTGTTTCATCTTGTGGTTCTTGAATTTCTTCAAGATCTACAGTATTCCCCATTGTGGTTCTTGACAGAAAATCATTTTCTAAGAACTCACCGCGGCGCGCAACAAAAACTTTGTTCTCACTGGGTTTGTAGAAGTAATATCCAACTGTCTCTTTTGGATATCCTACAAAGATGCATTTTTCAGACCTTGAATGAAGCTTCCCAGAAGCTTCTCGCTTAACATAAGCTTCACAACCCCATATTCTCATATATGATAGTTTTGGGATCTTCCCAGTCCATAGTTCGAAAGGGATTTTATCGGTCTTTTTGGTTGGCGCACTATTTAGTATTCGGGCAGCTGTTTCTAGGGCATAACCCCATAAACTTTTAGGTAGAGTGGTACAACTCATCATAGAGCAAACCATGTCCAACAAGGTTTTATTCCTTCTTTCGAATACACCGTTATGTCGCGGTGTTCCGGGAGGAGTTAATTGGGATACTATCCCGCTATCTTTTAGATGGTCAATAAACTCTTGGCTTAGATATTCTCGACCCCGGTCCGATCGAAGTGTCTTTATATTTTTGCGAAGTTGATTCTCTACTTCATTCTGAAACTCTTTAAAAAACTCAAAGCTTTCAGATTTGTTTTTCATTAGGTAATCATACCCGTATCTACTTAATTCATCAGTAAAAGTAATGAAGTAGCGATGACCATTTCTTGTGGTTGAACTAAAGGGCCCACATACATCAGTATGTATAATCCCTAATAGTTCTGTTGCCCTTTCGGGTTTGCCTTTAAAAGGCGCCTTTGTCATCTTGCCCATCAAGCAAGATTCACATACATCATATGAATCATCACATGATTCCACCACTCCGTCCGCCTAGAGTTTGGCTATGCGTTTCTTGTTTATGTGTCCAAGACGACAATGCCACAAATAGGTCTGGTTTAAGTATCGCTTAATTCGTTTATTGTTTACATTATACATTGATTCATAATTACAACTATTTTGCATATCAATATCATAAATACCATTGTGTGGTTTGGCCACAAAATACAAAACATTGTTAAGATAAGCTGAAATTGAATTATTACTGAAAGTAAATATAAATCCAGTTTGTTGCAACCGAGAAAAAGAAACGATATTCCTAGTAATGTTAGGTACATATAAACACTTGCTAAGTGCTAAAATAAGACCATTTGGTAGCTTCATGTCATAAGTCCCCTGAGCAATTGAGCTACCTTAGCTCCATTCCCCATTCGAAGCTCCATCTAGTCTGGTTTCATTTTCTCTTCACTTCTTAGTCCTTGAAAAGTAGTACAAATGTAAGTACCACACCCAGTATTTAATACCCAGGAATCAGAGTCAGAAGTGAATAAATCAATGGTAAACATACCTGCAAGTCCGACTCCATTAGCCTTCTACTTCTTCATTTCTGCCAATAGGGCAGGGCAGTTTCTCTTCCAGTGTCCCTTCTGGTTGCAGTTGAAGCAAACTGCTTCCTCAAGAATCTTTCCCTTACCCTTTTCTTTGTTGGAGTTTCCAACTTTTCCTTTTCCATTGCTAACCACCCTTTTCTTCTTGTTTATCCGACTTTTAGGTCTGATCATCAATACCTGTTTTGGTTTGGATAAATCCAACTTGGATTTCATATTTCTCTCAGCAGTTTTAAGCATGCCGTGAAGCTCCGTGAGAGTTTTCTCTAAACCATTCATATTGTAGTTCAAGACGAAATGTCATATGATTTGGATAAATAATTGAGAACGATGTCGGTTGCCAATTCTTGACCCAGTGGGTAGCCAAAACGGGTTAATCGGTCAATATACCCTTTCATTCTCAAAACGTGGGTACTGACTTATGAACCCTCAGTCATCATATATACAAGCATGCAATGCCCTCACTGTATCAAACCTCTCTTACCTTGCTTGTAACTGAAACATGGATTTCAGAGAGGATATCATATCCCAAGCATTCATGTCTTCATGTTCCCTCAGTAGCTCGGGAGTCATGGATGCTAGCATTAGACAACTAACATCTAGTGAGTCATTGAGATGTTAATCATAACTAGCCCTGACCTCAGCTGAAGCATTTCTAGAAGGAGGGTTTGGAGGGGGGGTTTCAATAACGTACAACTTCTTTTCGTGCTTAAGGACAACCCTCAAGAAATGAAACCATTCGACGAAGTTCGTACCGTTCAGTTTATCCTTGTCAAGGATTGACCGTAATGTAAATTGAGATAAGCTGTTTGTGTATACAGTTTGGTTGGAGGCGTTAGCAGCCACATACAAAATAAGTTCAATTTTAGTAATTCTTTTAAAATCTCACATTAATTAATTTAACCTTTCAAAATATTTAATTTGAGTTAAGATCCATATATCACCTATTTCCATAAATGGCCAAGCAACTGTTTATGGAACTAGGTTATTTAGGTAGGCATGATCTAGTTATGTTCAACATAACTCTTAGATATCGTGGGATTTCTATCAATATATCATATATTAAAAGGCATGTTTAATCCCACTACAACGCCTTGAAAATATTCATAGATGGCTAAGCATTGTCTATGATATTTTCAACTAAACTAACCATACTAAGATATCATGATCTCACCTAAAGTCTTAACTTAGGGTTTATTGGGATCAATCGTCCAAAATACGACTATTTAAGTGAATGGCCAAGCAACTGTCCACTTAAATGTCGTTATCCTGGTGCCTTGTCTTACATTACAATCATCCGATATGATTGTCTAAACACTGACCATACCGAACTCTTGTAAGTTTAACAAATATCGTAAATGGATGACACATAGTTTACATTTGTGAAAGATTTAATTTTAGAAAACATTCTAATTCTTTTAAAACATTCGAATTTATCTCTAAAAATCTTGTTTTAAAAAATTATTTTATTAAATCGGTTTGAGTTTGATAAACATATCAATTTTAAAATATCATATTTTATTTACCGATTTAAAATTTTTTTTGTGTTTGATTTTTATTTTAAGCGTTTGAAATTATCATAACAATAATAAATCAATAAATAAAATCAAACATAAAATAAATAATCACAACAATAATAAATTATGGATTTGCCCCTAATGTGGTGTTGTGAGTCAACACAACAACCACGGTCAATTCTAAGGACATTTTCAATCTCTCACTGGCCTCGCAATCTTGGTGAACTCCAGGGTCTCCGTCTTGATTTCTTGAAACTCCATCTTCGGATGAAATAGAAAAATACAACAAATTCTATCTATTTACATTTATCCCTATCTAGAAAATTAAATTAAAAATTACATCACATGCAATTAATACATTTTAATTTTCCGACATAAAATAAAACAACCACGAGTCTTATCGGGGCAATCCATATATTACATAATATTTTAAACATAAAATAAAAATAAAAAAACAAAAACGACCGAAATTTAATTAACATAATTAAAAGGGCCAAGATAATGGGAACAAATTATTATTTGGCAAAATAAAATTATTTGACCTATTTTATAACCCAAAATGAATTAATCCAATAAAACGGGCCTTGGCCCATCCTACGGCCCATCCGTTTAGGGCACAACCCCATTCCAGAAAACAAAAACGATCGGTAGCCGACTAAAAATCTCGACCATGGTGGTCCAATTAGATAGGGCATCGACCCGTCCACCACCGAAACAAGGACCAAAAACATGACATGTCGCGTGGCTCTATGGCCAGCGGCGATGGCTAGACACAAAGACACGGTTTAAACTGTGGCACACGGCGACATAGCCAGAATAGAGTGAGGGCGCCGGTGACAGCAGCCAGCGGCGGCCACTACGACACATATGCCGTCAGTCTGTGACGATGGAAAAAGAACACCAATAGCCGCTAGGACGGCGATTTGAGCAATCGACTACACATCGCACGGACCGTGGTCCAGCGGTGGTCGTAGGCGACCAAAACAACTAGGATTTTAAAAACCCTTTTGGCCGGCGATCGATTAAAAAAAACAGACATCGAGCCATAGGGTAGTCTAAAGTTTTAAAGAAACACAGGTTTGGAACGAGGCCACGGCCTGTAGTCACGGTGGTCTGGTAGCAGCCGACGGCTCCCTAGGAAAACTCATAGAAGGGTCGGTCGGCGATGAGGAGAGCCGGTAGTAGCTGGCTGTGCAATCCAGGTGAGTAGAGGTCGCTTGCGACGATGTTTTTCTTAGGAAGCGATGGAGGAAAAAATAGTGTTTACAACCCTTTTTCCAATGAATGGCAGACCAAAAAGAGAGGATTTTACAAACCCCCACGTGATCAGAGACCATAAAATCCCTTTTGGATTTTTCTAGATCCAATAAAAAAAATAAAAAAATGTTCCAATTAGATTTTAGGGTTAAAAATTAGATTTTAGGGTCAATATTTTATTTTAATTTTGTCATTATAATAATATTGTTCCCACTTTTTGATTAAATAACATCAAAGTGGCTCTGATACTACTGTTGGGATTTAAATTTAATTTGTAACCGATAAACGCAACGGAAATAAAAATAATTTTTGGTTACAACGAAAGAAATTATTTTTCTAAACAATTAAAACCTAATCGGATCTAATCTTATATTTAACCAAAAACTCAAAAACGGAAAAACCACACTATAGGGTGTTTATAGATGTACCTTTTGGGATTTGTTATGGTTGAACGAACTGAGCACTTAGAAACCAATCAAGATTTCCTCTAGCGGTATCCACACACGAACACGCGAAATCCCACCGGGTGCTAGCCCAAAAAGAAACTCTAAAGCTAATATGTGTATGAGTGTATAACAGATCCATAGAATTGAATCAAGTGATTAAACTGTCTGACCTATCACCCTATTTATATAGACTGGTGTTCCAAATAGTCTATAACTCTAATAGGGTTATTTTTTTATATGTAATTAATTAAATAATTATTTGAATTTAGATAATTATCTAAATTCAAATAATTATTTGAATTTGAATAGTTATAATTATTTGGATGATTACTAATTATTCATATTTACAGATAAAACCTAGTAATTATCATAACTACATTATTTACACATATTGTAATTATCCTTCAAGAATAACCATTTAATCGTCAAACTTGACTTTACCCAGTTTTTTTTAATGGAAGCAAACGTATTCTTTGTGTGTGACCATATAGCTTTACATACTCATTGGTAGTGTTCCTGTGCAACAAGTGTCGTGGGCATACATTAACTTTCACAGTGCAATTCACATTTGAACTCTTTTTTAACTGATTCATATATGAACTAATTAACTGATTCACATATGAACTAATTAACTGTAGGTTCATATGTGAATCAATTAAACTAATTAACAGATTCACATATAAATTAATTAATTGATTCTCATATGAACTAATTAATTTATTCACATATGAACGCATAATTCATATATGAATCACATATGTTCACATATGAACTCGTCCCGCGTATTTTATGAAACTACCATTCTATCTTCTATAGATCACACAAGGAATTATCCGGTGTTTCACGGTCAAAGCCACAAATATTAACCAAATAAAGGGCTAGGATCATTTCTCTATTTATCATACATTTAACATATCTTAAATGAAGCTCTCCCTATAGAGAGAGAGAGAGAGAGAGAAATTCAAATGAGAATGGTACCCATTTTGAGAACCAGTAACTATTTTAGTGTATATTTATTGATAAATATACTCATTAATAGAAGACAAATACAAGTGAGTATATTCATTGATTGATATATTTATTGACAGATTATATATTTTAATAAACTTTATATAGTGCACATTTATATCAATAAACCCTCTACTATATATGTCACCATAAGTCATCCTTGAAAAATACTGTGGTTTCTATAGTTTGACCTCACCGTATTAACACGTCTCACAAGTCACACCATTTAAAAGACTGATTATAACATGACGTCAAAACAATTTAATAGATAAAAATAAGTAGATATTTTTTGTAAGATAGTTTGTTTTGGACAACTCTACCAAACCCATATTTCTTGTCATCCATATATAGGCATGCATGTGTATGTGTATGTATGTATATGTGTGTACATGTAACCGATCCTTTCGGAATCAAATTTTGTCTTAATAGTATTTTGGTTTTGACCCATTACTAGTATTAATTGATTTCAACTGGATCTACTATCGTCCTAATCTTACTTTGCAATTGATAATAGGCTTAATATTGATTAAGAAGGTTTAATTGTTTTCTAATCTAGTGTCAATTATACATGGCCCTGTTAGATAGTATAGGGGTTGTTTTTGTACTTTTGTATATTTTATGTTTTCTTTAGAGTTTCTTGTCTCCTTATATATAGTTGTTGTAACCCTTTGTAATTATTATTCAATTCTAGTGAAAACCCTAGCCGTTTCTTGGCAATTCATTTCGTCTCTTAAAAGTTATCATGGTATCAGAGCAGGATTAAACCCTTTTCTTCTCTCAAGTACTGTTCATCTCAAGCACTTTTCTGCGGCATTCGGCGCCTTTCCTGATCGGCGGCGCTAGGGTTTCCTTTGTTCGGCGGTTTTCTGTTCGACGGCTTGTGGTGAGTTTTTTTTTTCGTTCGTTCGACGCTTCTCTCTGGCATACGGTATCTCTATACTCTCTTTTCTCTTTTCCGTTCTCTATTTCTCGTTTGCAATGGCTGGGAAAGATGATTCTCTCCAAGCCATTAGTGTTCGTTTGGATGGAAAAAATTACTCCTATTGGAGTTATGTCTTGAAAAATTTTCTGAAGGGTAAAAAGATGTGGGGTTATGTTTCTGGCACTATTGTGAAACCGAAAGAAGCAAAAGACTTGGACTCTTGGGAAGTGGATAATTCGAAAATTATCACTTGGATAAACAACTCTGTTGAACATTCGATTGGTGTTCAATTGGCAAAATATGAAACAGGCAAGGAAGTATGGGATCATCTTGAGAGACTGTATACACAGTCTAATTTTGCAAAACAGTATCAGTTAGAAGCTGATATCCGAGCACTTGAACAGAGGGATATGTCTATTCAGGAGTTCTACTCAACAATGACTGATTTGTGGGATCAATTAGCTCTTACTGAACCTGCTGAGTTACGTGCTTTTGGACCCTACATTGCTCGTAGGGAAGAACAAATATTGGTTCAATTTCTTATGGCCCTGAGAAGTGATTTTGAAGGGATTCGTAGTAACATCTTGCATCGAACCCCACTCCCTTCAGTTGATTCAGTAGTAAGTGAATTGTTAGCTGATGAAACTCGTTTAAAGACACAAGCAGGAAAGGGTATTCTTCCAACTCCAAGTCCTTCTGTTTTGGCTGTTCCTCACAAACCTTTTACTTCAAATCATAACAAGAGTCGTCCAAGAGTTGGGTTTGATGAATGCAGCTTTTGTAAGAAAAAAGGCCATTGGAAGTCTCAATGTCCAGAACTTATGGGTCGAAATCAATCACAACAGTATGGTATTCCGAGACAATCTCATCGTTTTCCTCCTCAATTTAGCACTGTCGTCGCTGTTTCTCCATCTGGGTCAACTACTAATCCTACTCTTGCATCTATCACTGAACAACTCGAGAAGCTCCTTGATGTTCAGTCTCATGTCATGTCTGTCTCTTCGCCCATAGGTCAGTTAATTAGTAACGAATCAGGTATGCATTCAACTACTTGGATTCTAGATTCTGGTGCTTCTTTTCATATGTCTCCGAATTCTAAATTATTTGCTTCTTTAAATCCTATGCCATCTGTGCCTGTCATGACTGCTGATGGTACTCCTATGCCATTAGCAGGTATTGGTTCTATTGTGAGTTCGAATTTTTCCCTTCCTAATGTATATCATATTCCTAAACTCTCATTGAATCTTGTTTCTGTTGGTCAATTATTTGATTCCGGTTATAAGGTATCATTTTTTCCTGATTCTTGTTGTGTGCAGGATCCACGTACTCAGAAGCTGATTGGGACCGACCGTAGGCGTGGGGGCTTATATGTGTTGGATGAGTTGCGGTTACCAGTAGCAGTTGCTCATAGTGCAGATCTATCTTCTTTTCGTTTGTCGTCTAAGTCATCTAGTTTTTATTTATGGCATTCACGCCTTGGACATGTTTCAGCTTCTCGTCTAAAATACTTAGTTTCTTCTGGAAATTTGGGAAATTTGCAAGTTCATGATATTTCTAATTGCAGTGGTTGTAAACTTGCAAAATTTTCAGCTTTACCTTTTAAATTAAGCAAATCTCTTTCTGTTGCACCTTTTGATTTGATTCATTCTGATGTATGAGGACCATCTCCTGCTCCTACAAAAGGAGGGTCTCGATATTATGTCTCTTTTATTGATGATTATACTCGATTTTGTTGGATTTTTCTCATGAAACATCGCTCCGAATTCTTTGATATTTATTGTCGTTTTCGAGCATATGTTAAAACCCAACATAATTCTGTGATTAAATGTTTCCGATGTGATTTGGGAGGTGAATATACTTCCAATAAATTCTGTGAATTACTTGCTTTAGATGGAACTATTTACCAGACCTCTTGTACAGACACTCCTGAGCAGAATGGTGTTGCTGAAAGAAAACATAGACATATCCTTGAAACCGCTCGCTCTCTCTTGTTGTCCTCTTCGGTTCCTAATCAATTCTGGGGAGAAGCTGTTCTTACTGCTATCAATCTGATCAACAAAATTCCATCCTCAATCACTTCAGGTTTATCTCCCTTTGAAAAACTTTATGGTTGTTGTCTTGATTATTCTTCTTTACGTGTCTTTGGTTGCACATGCTTTGTTCTTCGTCCACATGTAGAGCGTGATAAGTTATCTTCTAGATCTGTTGTCGTGTTTTTCTTGGTTATGGTGACGGACAAAAAGGTTACCGTTGTTTTGACCCTACCTCTCAGAAATTATATGTATCTCGTCATGTTGTGTTTCTTGAGCATATTCCTTTCTATTCCATTCCCATAAATGCACACAACTTGACAAAGTTAGATGTATTTAATATTGATCCATTCTCTGAGTAAGTAGACTCTACTCAAACTCCAGATAGTTCTCCAACCGAAGAAAATGCTACTGGTACTCCAATACCTGACACAGTTGCCCCTCCTCCTACTACTATCACTCAAGATGCACCTGAGACTGTGGATCCTCCTCGACAATCCCAACGCCCTCGTAAGTCCACTCGTCTACCGGAATTTGTTTATTCTACTTATTCTCCCTCTTTTACTTCATTCTTAGATTTTATACACTCTCTTTCTGAACCTTCCTCTTATAAAGAAGCAGCTACTGATCTCTTTGGTAGCATGCTATGAGTGAGGAACTCTCTGCTTTGCAACAGACCCATACTTGGGATTTGGTTCCGCTTCCCAACGGTAAGCGTGCTATTGGTTCCCGGTGGGTCTATAAAATCAAGACCAAATCTGATGGATCCGTTGAACGTTACAAAGCCCGTCTTGTAGCTAAGGGCTTTACTCAGGAATATGGCTTGGATTTTGAGGAAACTTTTGCTCCTGTAGCCAAAATGACTACAATTCGCACCCTTATAGTTGTTGCTGTTGTTCGTAAGTGGAATATTTCACAAATGGATGTTAAGAATGCCTTCTTGAATGGTGACTTAAATGAGGAGGTATATATGGTTCCTCCTCCCGGTGTTCCTCATAAAACTAGTGAAGTTTGCAAGCTTAAAAAAGCATTATATGGGCTTAAACAAGCCCCACGAGCTTGGTTTGAAAAAATTTCTGATGTTATTCTGTCTCTTGGATTTTCTGCAAGTGAACACGATTCTGCTCTCTTTGTCAAGCATACTTCTGCAGATCGTATATTGCTTTCTTTGTATGTTGATGATATGATCATCACTGGTGATGACCTTCAAGGAATTAATGCCTTAAAGTCAGAATTAGCTGCACAATTTGAGATGAAGGATCTGGGTCCTCTTCGATATTTCTTGGGTATTGAAGTTGCTTCATCTCCTAGAGGTTACTTGCTTTCTCAATCTAAATATACAGCTGAAATTATTGAACGAGCTCGTCTTACTGATACTCGTGTTGTGGACTCTCCTTCTGAACTGAATGTCGAGTATTCTCATACTGATGGTTCTCCTCTCACAGACCCTACCTTGTACCGTACTATAGTTGGTAGCCTGGTTTATCTCACTATTACTCGACCAAACATTGCATATGTTGTTCACATTGTCAGCCACTTTGTTGCAGCTCCGACCTCTACTCATTGGACTGTTGTTGTGCGTATTTTACGTTATCTTCGAGGTACCATGTTTCGAAGTCTCCTGCTATCATCCACATCTTCTCTCGAACTACGGGCATACTCTGATGCTGCTTATGCACGTAATCCTATGGACCGTCGATCTGTCACAGGTTTCTGTGTTTTCTTGGGAGACTCTCTTATTTCATGGAAAAGTAAGAAACAATCTGTGGTTTCTCTTTCTTCCACTGAAGCTGAATATCGTGCTATGGCATCTACTTTCAAGGAGATTATTTGGTTGCGTTGGCTACTCGCTGATATGGGTGTCTTCCTTCCTCATCCCACTCCTATGTATTGTGACAATCGCAGCGCCCATTCAGATTGCTCACAACTCGGTTTTTCATGAACGCATGAAGCATATCGAGGTTGATTGCCACTTTACACGTCATCATCTAAAACGTGACACTCTTTCCTTACCGTTTGTCATTTCTACTTTGCAACTTGCAGACTTCTTCACGAAGTCTCACCCGATCTCTCGCTTCCGCTTCCTGGTTAGCAAACTCTCGATGCTTCTTGCACCAGCATCATGAGTTTGAGGGGGATGTTAGATAGTATAGGGGTTGTTTTTGTACTTTTGTATATTTTATGTTTCCTTTAGGGTTTCTTGTCTCCTTATGTATAGTTGTTGTAACCCTTTATAATTATTATTCAATTCTAGTGAAAACCCTAGCCATTTCTTGGCAATTCCTTTCGTCTCTTAAAATTTATCAGGCCCCACTCATAAATTGGTCGTGATTCGTACTCGTGTCACTTTGTGTTTTGTTTAATATCATGTATGAGTAAAGATAAGGTTCAGTTTGAAATGGTGCATGTTTCCCTTCATTTTCCTCTTTGTTAACCACCAAAATTGTGATATGTTGTTTTTGTCAAGGAGACTTGTCTTTTCAAATTTCTATGTACTACTCAAGTCGTGGTCTTCTTGCATTCATATGTTTTAAGGTCTCATCAGTAAACAAAATTTGAGTTTTTGGATGTTTTCATAGGATAATTAATTTGCAATAAAGTGGCTAAAGAGATGATTTATTTTGTTTAAAAGATATTCGTTTTAACTACTTATTGTAATACTTTTGTATAAGAGACAAATTGGTCTTATAAATTTAATTTAAAGTCTTATTAAATACTTTATTAGGATGTTGTAAACATCCTAACAAACCATGTTCTTGTATATTAGTGCATAATTTCTTGTAAAAAAATACGAGTTTCCTAGACAAGATGATTGCGAAAGTGAATCAGTCAGTCATGTGCATTTAATAATTCGCCATCCTTTTCCCTAATTGAAGAAAAAATATGAGTTGTCTTCAAACAAGCATCAACGTTTTACGTTCTAAAAGGTTATACATGCAAAACTATATATATATATATATATATATATATGTTATTTTGTGCCA
The DNA here is from genome assembly GCA_954870635.1 of Arctium minus. Taxonomy (NCBI): domain Eukaryota; kingdom Viridiplantae; phylum Streptophyta; class Magnoliopsida; order Asterales; family Asteraceae; genus Arctium; species Arctium minus. Next base: position 42,803,131 of record OX941085.1, read on the forward strand.
AATACTATTGAAGAAGAAGCTCAACATGTACTAGGTTAAGTTGGATGTGACTCCATTGGAACATGATCTTGTCTAATGTACCCAGTTTCAAAGATAGAAGACCAACCAATCGCGTTGCTTTTTGGGTGTGGATTAGAAGTTATAGCAACCAAATGAACTTTCCAATGGGACCAAAGTAAGTTGTATGACATGAGTTAAAGTGATATGGGTAGACCACAAGTTACCTAACAACCAAGATTCAATAAAGGGCAATGGTGAAATTAAAAAAAAGAATATATATTGATGGGAATGGTTGTTAAATTGGTCAAGAGTGATGGAGAGAGGTGAGGATGAATGGTAGCTCTCATGTTTTAATTAAGAGGAAGACTACTATTGACCACTAAAATCCTTCTACTGATCATTTAATTGGAAGAGGAGGAGTCATTTTCTAACCTTAATTCTACAACTAATATAATCAATCAAAGTACTGTTTTCATATATTCCTATATATCAAATGCCATTTTCATAATTAAGAATCTGTATTGATTAATTACGTATTGAGAAATTCAGTTCTTATCTTCATAAATATCATTAATGACTTAAATCATGTAAAACAATATTTTCGCTAGTTAAATAATGCAGTTAGGGCTGGCAATGGGTATGGATAAATTCGTTACCCGTTATGTTTCGATCCGTTGGATAATGGTATGGATAAAGAAAATTTTATCCATTACCCGTTTACCCGAAATTTTAGTGGGTAAGGTATGGATATACGATTTTTCGTTATCTATTTCCCGTTACCCGTTACGATATAATATATATGTATGTATAATTATATAAAACTAAATATTAGTGTATATACACATAATTATATTAAGTTAATTATTAATATTTTTTTATAATGTTGGCGTATATGAACGTGTACTTTAATTTATTTTTTATATTTATCGAGTAAAAAATTTCATTCTGATTAAATGAGAAACAAGACGGATTTAGAAAAATAAATAAAACAAAAAGTGTTAGTCTTAAAATTTTCATATTGTTTTTAAAAATATTATACTATGATTATATTTAGAGTAATAAAATGTTTACAACAACAAATTAGATATAAAATAATAACTGTATTTATGAACTTACGTTTTACTTATATGTTTGAGGTTTAATAATATTAATTATAGTTCAAAATGAAATTTTGTTTTACCATTTATCCATTACTCGTTTCGTTACCCACAACTTTTAATGGGTAGGGTAGGATACGGATATAGGGTTTTATGAGATGGATAATTACGCGTTTTGTTACCAACTATTTTAAATGGATTGGATAACGGATTAACCCTTACCCTACCCTTTCTCTACCCGTTGCCAGCCCTAAATGCAGTAGACAAGACTTTAAGATCAATCAACATGGACTTATATTATCATCCTTTAAGCTTGATTAGTTTTGGTCTATGTCTTGGTGATGACAGTGTTACATCATTTTCCTATGATGCCGATGGAAGAAAAAGACGACGGTGTAGTTAATCATTATTCATTTGAAAGGTCCCAAATGACATGAGGCGTGACATGGTGGCAACTCTCAAGCCTTAAAAGCCATAACGTTATTAATTATATGGTTTAAGTTGGCATGTTTGTGTATGTATTCGTGTGTTTGTCTACACACACATGTATATGACAAGGTTCAAATGAGAATGATAAGAGGTTGAAAATATGACAATGAAACAGAACGGATGAAAGACTTCAATTTTGGTTATATTTCCTTAATTTTCGAATTAAAAATAAATAGGGGGATGATTTTTTTTTGTTTTAAAGATATACAATTGTAACCACCTTTTTAATCTTATCTATTGGATCATCTCATATAACAATTGAGATATACTCCTACCTTGTCTACTTTTTTTTGTCATTTTCATTTGAACATCTGTCTGTCCATCGACACACACACACACACACACAAAACACACCCACACAGATATATATATATATATATATATAGTGGAAGGATATTTTGCAACTCTTGTAAAGGTTGCAACCCTTGCAACCCACATCTTAACCGTCGGATTCATGATCGACGGTTATTTTATTTTTATTTTTATTTTTTTTAATTAAAAATATTGGGCCTCATATCTGTTGTAACCGTCGATCATGAATCCGACGGTTAAGATGTGGGTTGCAAAATATCCTACCCCTATATATATATATATAGGGCCTAATCAAATGAGAACTAGATAGTTTGTGGTAACCGTGAGATCCAATGTGAGCCACTCATTTAATATAATTAATTTTGTTTTTAAAATAATGTAAAAGGATAATTTGGTAAATTGATAATTTGAATTTCTTTTAATAAAAAAATTAATTCCTTATTTGACTCATTCCAAATTTAAATAATTTCAATTTACCGTAATTTATTAATTTAAACCTAACCGTCGACCACAATCTATTGGGTATCACACTCTGTATCATAGTCATATAATGTCTTGCTGCTACAAATTATTGGGTATCATAGTGTGTATCATAGTCATTTAATGTGTTATTGTTATAAGTTATTGGGTATCACATGTATCATAGTCATTTAATGTCTTACTGTTCAAAGTTATTTTGGTATCACAGTATGTATCATAATCATTGTAATGTCTTACTGTTAAAAGTTATTGGGTATCACAGTGTATTTTTCTTGTTTTACGAAGTGTATCACATAGTATCAGGTAGTGTTTTGCTTTACTAAGTGTATCACATTATATCTTTTCGTTATTTTATTAAGGGTATCACATTGTGCATCATGTTTTTACCGGAATAAAGTTCGCCGGGAAAAAGTTCGTCGGAGAGAAGATAGAGGAAGGAGGAGAGAGACTATTTTTAAAATATCTAAGTTGTCCTTTAATTAAAATCATAAATTAAAGAGTAAACTACAATTTTGGTCCCTGTGGTTTACCACTTTCTTTGAAAGTGGTCCCTGTGGTTCAAAAACTGCAATTATCGGCCCATGGTTTGCATTTTGCTTTGAAAATCGTCCCTCATCGTTAACGCCGTTAAAATTTTCCATTAGAGTCAGGGGTATTTTGGTCCAACCATGATTTTTTTATCTCCATTTGTAATTTTTCATTGTTTTTTTTTACTTTTGTTTAAACCATAAAACAATAGGGACCAATTTGTAATTTGTCTTTGTTTGTATTAATATTATATTAATATTAATTCATATATATATATATATATGCAAATATATACGCAGACGAGGGACGATTCTGGCGAGGTCGTCTTCTCCGATGAGCCTCCGACGAGGTATCTCGATCTCTCTCTTCTCTCTCTCTCTCTCTCTCTCTCTCTTTCTGTATCTCGATCTCTCTCTCCTTTCATCCTCCAACGCCACCAACAGAAGTCGTCGGTCAGAAACCCATCGCCACCAACGAGAGCAACCTGCAACCCCCACCTCCACTGCTGGACCACCATCTTGACAAAAATCGTGAAAATCGCAGACGAAAATCGTGACTTCGTGAGTTCTCGTTGGTGATCTCACGCGACCTAACTCGGCGACAATCTCATGCCGGCGATCTCCGACGACCTAACCCTCCTCAGGTGAAACCTCCGGCGACCTAACCCTCACACGCCATCGTCCCCACCCCCTGGTGAAACTCCGTAGAACCACCACCACCTCCACCCCATCTGATTCAAAGCACAACGGTCGATTCCAAACCACAACGATCGATTCTAAACCAGATCGATCGATTCCATAAACATAACGGTCCAACCTTTCTTCCCCAACCCAACTTCTAGACTTGCAAAATCGAAACTGGTCGCATCCCTTTCGTCACCATTTTCATCCTTTACGTTTTTGGGTTTTTGTACTTGAGTATCGTTTGGCAAATTGCTAGCGTCGTTTCTGTTTTGGAAAACTTTCAGGGATTGAAATCGATGGTTGTTGCTTCAATTATTCTGAAAATCTTGAGTTTATTTTGTTCCAAGAACCAACATTGGGGATGAGTTGAGATTTGTTTTCCATTTAGTGAAAGGGAAAGTAAGAACATGAGTTGCCATTTTTGAGTTACACCTGTTAATCATGGACACAGGACACTTGCAAGTCTGAAAGTTGGGTTGGGGAAGAAGGTTGGGCCGATGTGGTCGCCGGAGGATGGTGCCGAAGAAGAAATAAATATAAATAAAATATCAATATAAATATAAATATAAATTTAAGTAAATTACAGTTTGGTCCTCGTAACTTAATCAAAATTGTGTGACTAGTCCCTATAAAAGGAAGAAGACGAAAATACCCTTGACATAACGAACGATTTTAACGGAGTTAGCGACAAGGGACGATTTTCAAAGCAAAATGCAAACCATGGGCCGATAATTGCAGTTTTTGAACCACAGGGACCACTTTCAAAGAAAGTGGTAAACCACAGGGACCAAAATTGTAGTTTACTCTAAATTAAAATTACCAAAATTAATAATTTCCTAATTTATTCATTGATTTGTGGTTAAGATTGGATCTCACGGTTATCACAAACAACCAAGTTCTCCCTTGAATGGCCCCATATATATATATATATATATATATATGTGGTTAGGTTACGGTAAGAATGAAAATTACGATGAGAAGAGTAAGAAGGGGTCTTCATCCTTGGATGCACATTAGGATGAGATATACTGAGATGAGATGCATCGGACCAATTCTCATATCAAACACGATTCATGGGTGAGTTTGAGATTAAAAGTGATCAATGGTCTAGATCCCTTCTTACCTTCTTCCCTTGACTCTTCTTCTCACACAATCCTTCGTGTATATATATAGAGAGAGAGAAAAAAAAGTTCATATGAAAACCAATTTTTCATTGTAAACCATGGGGACAAATCTTGGCCCTACATCATCCAACAACTTACATTAGATATATTTTTTAATCAAAATTGTTAATTAAAGTGATTAGGGTAAAAAAAGAAAGTCGATTTCAATAATGGTCACGTCTTAATTATATGATTTTTTCTTTTATTTTTTTAAAACTTTTACCCCCTTAATCTTTAAACTAAACTATCTTAAAAATTAATAATATTTTAATCAAACAAATTACATTAAAAAACATAAACATTCCATTCTCTTCGATATGACATCCATTTCGATATTGTTTTTTTATATTAACCGTTTTTACGTGAAATGCTATATATGTGTAATATTCGTTATGAATATTCATGTATGTTCAAATGTATACGATAGCTCACTCAACATCGTAAGTTCGTAACTCGAATGATCACCTTTTTCAACATTTTCTTCATCGTCATAAGTCATAACCTGGCACAACGTTCTTAATAACCATAACCCAACACCCATTGTGACCAATCTAGAACCCATACAATAACTCTTAGTATCTATATATTCATCATAAATGTTATAGCGAAAATGTATTAATAATCAATATCTTATTAATGTATGAATACTAAAGAGTTATTGTATACACGTGAACGTATATATATATATATGTATATATATATATAGTGTTTGGTTCATTTGAGAAATGGTAAATATATGAGAAATAGAGAAGTAATCCTAGCCATTCATATGGTCAAGATCGGATTTGACTAGTCAAATATTGCGGCTTTGACCGGTCAAAAGTTGCGGCTTTGACTGGTCAAAAGTTGCGGCTATCCCAAAAATAGAAGGACAATTTCGTAAATTTTACAAAACACACGGGCTGTGTTCATATATGAACATGTATAATTCACATATGAACTATATGTTCATATATGAACCAGTGCAATTCACAACTGAACTCTTTTAACTGATTCATATATGAACCTTTGTGATTCATATATGAATCAGTTGAACTAACTAACAGATTCATATATGAATCTGTATGAATCACAAAGATTCATATATGAATCTGTATGAATCACAAAGATTCATATATGAATATGTATGAATCACAAAGATTCATATATGAATCAGTTGAACTAATTAACAGATTCATATATGAATCTTTGTGATTCATATAGATTCATATATGAACTCATCCCGTGTATTTTACAAAATTACCCTTCTACCTTCTATAGACCACACAAGGAATTATCCGGTGTTTCGCGGTCAAAGCCGCAAATGTTGACCAGATGAATGACTAAGATTACTTCTCTATTTCTCATATATTTACCATTTCTCAAATGAACCTCTCCCTATATATATATATATATATATATATATATATATATATATATATATATATATATGGGTGGTTTCAATTGGAAACCAAATTTCATTGGAAACTTTGAAAACCAAATTTCAACCACTGATCTTTTTAATCAATGGTCAAGATTTATTTGAATTATATGGTAATAAATTAATTAATTTACTAATAAAAGATAATAATAATATGTTAAAAGGGTAAATGTGACTCTTTCTCTTGTGTTTCAAATTTGGCAACAAAGATGAAATATGATAATAAATTAATTAATTTATTAATAAAAGATAATAATTATATATGGTAATAAATTAATTAATTTATTAATAAAAGATAACAATAATATATCAAGACTACCTTTTTATTACATGTTCATCAATATGCAGTATGTAAAAACCCAATTAAGTTTCATTATTTTTCCATTATGTTTCACTATATCAAATATGTTTCATCAGATTTCACTATATTAATATTTTGTTTCACTATATCAGGTTTCACTATATTAATATTTTGTTTCATTACCTTTCCATTATGTTTCACTATATCAAATCCATTATGTTTCACTATATTAATATTTTGTGCCTGAAGGTAATACACTACTAAATAAAAGACTATTTTCGGCGGATTTTTCCGACGGATTTTTCCGCCGGAAATTTTCGGCGGATTTCCGACGGATTTCCGACGGAAGTCAAACGGGTCAACCCACTTTGACTTTCGCCGGAAATCCGCCGAAAATCCGCCGAAAATTTTTTTTAATTTAATTTTATTAAAAAAATCAATTATTTTCGGCGGATTTCCGACGGAATATAATTTTTTTTAATTTTTTTTATTAAGAATTAATTAACTATTTTCGGCGGATTTTCAGCGGATTTAATTAATTAATTTAATTAATTAAAATCCGCCGAAAATCCGCCGAAAATAGTTAATTAATTATTATTTTTAAATGAATTAAAAAAAATAAAAAATAAAAATCCGTCGGAAATCCGCCGAAAATCTTATAAAATTTTCGGCGGATTTTCGGCGGATATTCTATATTATTTAAAAAAAATAAAAAAATAAAATCCACCGAAAATAGTTAATTAATTATTATTTTTAAATGAATTAAAAAAATAAAAAATAAAAATCCGTCGGAAATCCGCCGAAAATCTTATAAAAAATAAAATCCGTCAAAAATCCGTCGAAAATAGTTAATTAATTATTATTTTTAAATGAATTAAAAAAATAAAAAATAAAAATCCGTCGGAAATCCGTCGGAAATCCGCCGAAAATCTTATAAAATTTTCGGCGGATTTTCGGCGGATATTCTATATTATTTAAAAAAAAATAAAAAAATAAAATCCGCCGAAAATCCGCCGAAAATAGTTAATTAATTATTATTTTTAAATGAATTAAAAAAATAAAAATCCGTCGGAAATCCGTCGCAAAATTTATAACATTTTCGGCGGATATTCTATATTTTTAAAAAAAATAAAAAATTAAAATCCGCCGAAAATCCGCCAAAAATAGTTAATTAATTATTATATTTAAATGAATTAAAAAAAATAAAAATAAAAATCCGTCGAAAAATTTATAACATTTCCGGCGAATATTCTATATTATTTAAAAAAATAAAATCCGCCGAAAATAGTTAATTTTCGGATCGGGTTGGGCTTTAACGTTCCTAGTTGGGCTTCAACGGATCCAGTTGGGCTTTAATTGATCCAGTATGACTTTAATGGATTCGGTTGGGCTTTAATGGATCCGATTGGGTTTTTAATGGATCTTGTTGGGCTTTAACGTATCCAGTTGGCTTTAACATACCCATTTGGGCTTTAACCCACCTAGTTGGGCTTTAATGGATACAAATGAGCTTTAAGGGATTTAGTTGGGCTTTAACTACATAGTTGGGCTTTAATGGATCCGGTTAAGCTTTAACGTATCCAGTTGGGATTTAACAGGTCTAGATGGGCTTTAATGGATCCGGTTAGGCTTTAACGTATCCAGTTGGGATTTAACAGGTCTAGATGGGCTTTAATGGATCCGGTTGGGCTTCAACATATCTAGTTGGCTTTAACGGATCTAGATGAGCTTTAACGTACTTAGTTGGGCTTTACCGTACCCCGTTGGTCTTTAATGGATCCAACTGGGCTTTAATGGATTCGGTTGGGGTTTAATGTATCCAATTGGGCTTTAATGGATGAAGTTGGGCTTTAACGTTCCTAGTTGGGCTTCAATAGATCCAGTTTGGCTTTAATGGGTACCCGGTTGGGCTTTAATGGATATAGTTGGGCTTTAACGTACCCAATTGGGCTTTAACGTACCCAGTTGAGTTTTAACGTACCCAGTTGGATACGGTCGAGCTTTAACAGATCCAGTTGGACTTTAATTGATTCGGTTGGGCATTAATGGATCCGATTGGGCTTTTAATGGATCTTGTTGGGCTTTAACGAATATAGTTGGGTTTTAACATACCTAGTTGGGCTTTGACGTACCCTGTTGGGTTTTAACAGATCCAACTAGTATTTAAAGGATTCAGTTAGTCTTTAAAAGATCCAATTAGTCTTTAAAGGATCTAGTTGAGCTTTAATGGATACAGTTGGGTTTTAACGTACATAGTTGGGCTTTAACGGATCCAATTGGGCCTTAATGGATCCAGTTGTGCTTTAACGTACCCAGTTTGGCTTTAATGTATACAGTTGATCATTAAGGGATTTAGTTGGGCTTTAACTACACAGTTGGGCTTTAAAGTACCTCGTTGGGCTTTAATGGATTCGGTTGAGCTTTAATGGATCGAGTTGGCTTTAACGTATCCAGTTGGCTTTAACGGATCCGGTTGGGCTTTAACGTTCCTAGTTGGGCTTTAATGGATACAAATGAGGTTTAAGGGATTTAGTTGGGCTTTAATGGATCCGGTTGGGCTTTAACATACACAATCGAGTGCTAACATACATATCTGCATACAAACACATATTAAGTCACCATCGGTGTTATTGGGACTTAATAAGTCATGAAAGGTTTTTTTGGTCTATATTGGTTCTTACTAGGTTTTAATGGTTTTAACGTATCCAGTTGGGCTTTACTGTTCCTAGTTGGGCTTTAACGGAACGTTTAGTTGTGAATTATTCGATAGTTTAATAATAATGTAATTTATTTTAGGTTTAATAAAATAATGTTTTTTTATAAAATAAACATTAAATATTCTGTTAGATTTTTAGGTTAGTTGAAGTGAGGAGTGATTTTAGAGAAGTTAAACTTGTTAGAGATAAGGATTAAATAGAAATTTTTTTAATTTTTCATTCTTTATTTAGATTTTAAGTGATTATCATTAAATAGTACAGTACATTAACCTTTAATAATTGTTTTTAAGAGTTTTTTATCCCTAATTTATAATATAGTATTGATAGATATAGATATATACACACATCTACACACAAGCAACACACATATACACACAATTTTTAAGTTAAATCCCTCTAATTTTTCTTTCCCCCTAAAATTTTATTAACCCTTATTTCCCTCCCAAATTTCCCCCCAATTATTTGAGGACTCCCTCCCATCCCCACCCTTTGACCCTAATCGACATCCTCTCATCCCCTTCATCCTCTCAATCTCTCATCGATCCTCTCGTCCCCTTCACACTTCTCGACGCCAAGCCATCCTCTCATCTCCATCTGCGGTTCTATGCAGACGCCGGCGAGAATTTCAGCGGTTCTTTGCAGACGCCGGCGAGAATTTCAGCGGTTCTTTGCAGACGTCGACGAGAATTTCAGCACTTCTTTCTCCGACTTTCTCCGACTATCTCCATCTGCTATCGTTTGTTCGGCGGCCAAAGGTGGTTCTTCAAACAATAGGCCAATTACAGGTGGTTCGTCAGGTTCGATTTCTATTTCACAGGTTCGATTTCCATCCCTTCCACCTCTCGTTCGATTTCTATTTCACAGGTTCTGCAGATTCTGTCCAGGTATTGTTTGATTTTGATTTCGTTTTCAAAGTTCCACTTTTCGTTTGATTTATGAACCTGTTATAGAGACTGTGTGTTTATCAAATTTGTGTTAAACAACCCTTTAGACTGTGTGTTCCATCATCTCCTTTTTTCAAATGAAACCACAGTGGCCAACATCGAAACCAAAATTGAAACCAACTTGAAGGATTCTTGTGTAAACTGTGAAGAGAACATAAAGGCTGCAATTTACAAAAAACCAAATTACAAAAGATTCTTGAAATCCAAAAAAATTTACAAAAAAATTGTGAAGGATTCTTGTGTAAACTGTGAAGGATTCTTGTGTAAACTGTAAACTGTGAAGAGAACATAAGAACATAAAGGATTCTTGAAATCCAAAAAACCCCAGTTCTGATAAACCCGTCACTAGAAACCCAATTTACAATTACAAAAGGCCATAGGTAAACCATAAGCTACTGGAAACAGAATAAAAGATGATCATCAAAGTTAGAACCAGGGACCAAAACAGGAACCACTTGACAGAAGCAAAATACAGCAGCAAAATTCTGCTATTCTGAGCTAAACTGATTCTAATTCCCCTTTGAGAACCAATATGAATTTCAAAAACATTTAACATAACATAAGCAATTAGGCCTCTGGCCATTGCCATCCAAGAATTAAATAGAAATAAACCCAACAAGGAATTCTGATCATAAGACAGCAGCCAAAATTTGGTTCCAAATCCAATACTCATCCTTTCTTTTATAACTTTCGGTTATACTTTCTTATAAATCATGGTTCTTATGCATGTAGATTGGGTATTGACATATTGATTGTGCTCAAATTTATGGGAACGAGAAGGAGGTACGCAGTTACTCACCTTTGTTCATCGGAATTTCTTGTTGTTTGGTTGCTATTTGTGCAAAAGGTTATAGGATGGATTGTTACTTATGTGACTAAAGTTATATATTTATCGAATTACAACTCTATTGTGCGTCGGTTAAAAAAACATCGAGGTGAGTTATATATTGAAACACATATATTGATGAATACATTGAGCTACCATTTGAACTAGGCTATATGCACTTGTGCATATAGGCTATATGCACTTGTGCATATAGGCTATATGCACTTGTGCATATAGGTGGGTTGGTTGGTGATATCGCCCATTTTAGCGTCTCTTTCTTGACATTTTACTTCAAAGTTTGTGCAAGTGTTCGGTTTCGATCGTCGTCTCGGTTAAAGTTTAAATTCCTCGTTTGTCGTCATCGAGGTGAGTTTTTCTTTTAACCATTTTCGAACTGAAACACATATATTGAAACACATATATTGATGAATACATTGAGCTACCATTTGAACTAGGCTATATGCACTTGTGCATATAGGCTATATGCACTTGTGCATATAGGTGGGTTGGTTGGTGATATCGCCCATTTTAGCGTCTCCTTCTTGACATTTTACTTCAAAGTTTGTGCAAGTGTTTGGTTTCGATCGTCGTCTCGGTTAAAGTTTAAATTCCTCGTTTTTCGTCATTGAGGTGAGTTTTTCTTTTAACCATTTTCGAACTGAAACACATATATTGATGAATAAATTGAGCTACCATTTGAACTAGGCTATATGCACTTGTGCATATAGGTGGGTTGGTTGGTGATATCGCTCATTTTAGAGTCTCTTTCTTGACATTTTACTTCAAAGTTTGTGCAAGTGTTCGGTTTCGATCGTTGTCTCGGTTAAAGTTTAAATTCCTCGTTTGTCGTCATCGAGGTGAGTTTTTTTTTTAACCATTTTCGAACTTAAACGCATATATTGATGAATGATTATTATTTTGATGTTATACCAAATTGGTATGTTTGAATTATTACCGTTAACTGTGTACGGTTGTACTAGAATCTCGAATTAATGATTGATTGTTAATTGGAATAATTCAAGATCTTATTTGATTAACATAGATATCCTATTTTTGTGGTTGCAGATCGATTGGACGTGTAAAGCTAAGAATGAAGCTCATAACGAAAGAGAAGACCCGAAACACCACTTACCATTACCAATGTTTTAGTTTACAGACTACATTGAATTTAGTTCACAGATTTGAGATGATATTGTATTAAAGACAACAGTGTTTTGTAATGGTTTTTGCATATGAAATATCAATGTTTTTTAATAGGTTTTTATACAGATTTTTTGTATTTTTAATTAATTTTTTTAATGTTCCGTCGGTAATCCGTCTATAAACGTCGCTGTCACGTAGTCGTTGTTAATCTGTCGCTAAAATCCGTCGATAATACTGATCGTCGATAAATAACGTATCGTTGGTATTCCGCTGAAAATAATAAATAAATAAATAAATAACTATTTTCGGCGGAATATTCCGCCGAAAATCCGCCGACATATTTCGCCGAAAGTTTTTTAAATAAAAATAAATAAATAAATTAAGTACAAATAAAAATAAATAAATAACTATTTTCGGCGGAATATTCCGCCGAAAATCCGCCACAAATAGTTAAAATTAATTTTCTTAATTAATCAAATCATTTAAATTTTAAAAAAAATCGGATCCGTTTCCGACGGCCAAATCCGCCGAAAATCTCAATCCGCCGAAAATGCCGCCGAAAAAAATGATTTGCGGCGCCCCTGTTTCCGACCGACCAAATCCGCCGAAAATCCGCCGAAAACGCCGATTTCTGGCGGATTTCCGGCGGATTTGGCCGTCGGAAAAGGTCGAAAATTTTGTAGTGATATTGAAGATTTCATATGAATATAAACTTTCATTCATTGGATGAATCAATCACTGATTCATAAGAATCAGAAAAAATAATTTGATTTGTAACTTGCGTATGAATCAATTTGTGTTTACCTATATCAAATATGTTTCATCATATTGGCATTATGGTTTCATTGTGAATAAAGATTTATGTTAATAAGATCAATGGTTGATATATGGTTTCCAATGTAATATGGTGGGAATCTCGATTTGTTTCAATTAAAATACAAATAAAAAAATTTCAATTAAAGATATGCATCTTTCGGTTGAAATCAAACAAATTTTTTTACCTTAAATACTCCAAACCACAAACAAAATGAAACTGAATTCGGATTCTATATGTCGTTTTTAAATTAATGTGAATAAAAAAAGTAGTTAAAGTTTAAGTAAAAAAGACTAAAAGGAGTTGAAGTTTGAATAAAAAAGTAAATATATGATCAATAATATCATATATAAAATACATTAAAATTGAATAGGTTTAATATTATAATAATAATACTTACCATATATATTACGAAATTAGGTAAAAGACTAGATTACCCTTATCAATTAAAAAAAAGGGAAATTCATTGATTGGTCGAAATTGGTTTCCAAAGTTTTCAATGTAATATTGGTTTCCAATTGATCTCTCTCTCTCTATATATATGTATATATATATATGTAGGGGACGCATCTTTTGCAAACCAGTCAGATTGTGCAAACTTTGTGAACCAATCTTAGCCGTTCATCAAGTCTAATGAATATATGATTTTATTATGTTTCCTAATTTAAAATCATGATTATAATGAATAAACTTAACATTTTCCATATATATCACAATCATTATTAATGAATCATAATCATTATCCATAAATATATCTATTGTTTTCTAAAATAGTGGTTTACATAGTTTGTACAAATTGTTTGGTTTGCAAAAGATACACACCCTATATATGTATATGTATATATATGATGAATGTTATAGTGAACCCGTATATTCATGATGAATATCATCTTAATATATGATATTGAAGAGTTGTTATATATACGTGAACACACATGAATATTCACAATGAATATTATTTATATTAATGATGAAAATGTTATAGTAAAATTTATATTAATGATGAATGTTATAGTAAAATGTATATTAATGAAGAATATCATAGTGATGTATGAATATTAAAAATTGTTGAATATACGTAAAAATACATAATTATTCATGATGAATGTTATATTGAGTTGTATATTCATGATGAATATCATACTGATATATTAATATTAAAGAGTTGTTGGATGCATGTGAGCGTACATAAATATTAATGATGAATATTAAACAGATATACCATTTCATGTAAAAAACGATTAAAACAAAAAAAATTATATCGAGATGGATGTCAAATCGAATAAAATGAAATGCTCGTTTTTTCGATTTAGTTTGTTTGATTAAAATATTAGTTATTTTTAAGATAATTTAGTTTAAAGATTATGAGGGTAAAAGCTTTTTAGTTAAAAATAAAAATAAAAAAGTCAAATAGGTAGGATGTGATTAAGATTGAAATTAATTTCATTTTTGCCCTTAATCACTTTTTAATTAACCATTTTATGTTTTAGTCATTAATTAGTGTTCTTAATTTTGATCAATGGTCAATATTTGTGCCATGGTTTACAATGAAAAATTGGTTTTTATTTGAACCTAACCATATATATATATATATATATATATATATATATATATATTTAAATAGTATCTATTTGTTCATTTCATATAAGACCATCTCCAACCCAACACAAAAAATACTAAAGAGGTGTTTTCATCTCCAATCCAACACTAAAACACTATAAAATTTTTTATATTTGGAGGCCAATAAATTAGGCCTCTAAAATTAAATATTACTACTTTATTCAACTTTTATAATTATATACACATATATATATATATATATATTAAATAAAAAAATAATATTACTCAATGTGTTAAACTATTAATATATATATATATATATATATATATATATATATATATATTAATAGTTTAACACATTGAGTAATATTATTTTTTTATTATTATAATATTAAATATGTTTTTATTTAATACATTGAGTAATAGTGTGCGGTTGGAGTTGGATTTTTTAAAGTGTTCAAAGGGACCCAACATTTTTATAATAATTACAATAGTTTAATCACTATAAAAAGAACACTAAAAATGATGGGTCATTTGAACACTAAAAATAATCCAACTCCAATCATATATTAAAAACATCTTTAATGTTATAATAACAATAAAATAATATTATCTAATGTATTAAACTATTAATTTATATATATAATGTATAAAAGTTGAATAAAATATCATTATTAGTTTTAAAGACCTACTTTATTGACCTTCAAATATAGAGGTCAACTTTATTTATCTCCATTTTTTTGTGTTTTAGTGTTTGGGTTGGAGAGGAAACCACCTTCTAATTACCTTTTCGACCTTTTTGTCATTTGTATTTAAGTTTTTCTCTCTCTTTCCCAACACACACACACACACACACATATATATATATATATATATAGTCGGGTTCAAGCGAGAAAATTACATATTTAAAAGAACACGAGAACCAACAAAATCACATTTGATTTTACATTAATGCGTGAAAAAAGCCACACGGGCGACTTTGACTGCGTCTTCAGGTCCGCGTGGTTTTTTCATGCGTTAATATAAAACCATATATGATTTTGTTGGTTCTCGTGTTCTTTTAAATATGTACTATTATTGTTTGATCCTCTTATATATATGGGTTTAATCATTTGATAACTCCAAGTTTTCTGAGATCATGGAGAACCAATATTAGTCACAAATCAATTTAATCCAATAATAATTAAATTTATACCTTAAGGGGGTAAAACAATAATTGATTAATTAGGCTACAACTCAACAAATCATGTTATTTTTTGCATTCTAATCCGTTTTCTTAATTTTAGCTAGCATGCCATGTTTATCTTAGTATTTTGAATTTCAAATGTAAATTTTGCTTCCATGTCACACGTCACTTCTTTCTTGTCACAATGACTCTTTCCAATGGTGTTTACTATGTGTTCACCTTGCTCATGTTTTCATATCCATCTCTTCATTTACTATTTGCTAACCTTGTTCAGTATCTGCTCAATGTTGTTCACCTTGTGTGCACAAGTAAAACGAAGTTTTAAGTTTACTTACCTAATTAGTCTACAATGTTCATGTGTTCATATGCATCCCCTTGTTCACCATGTGATCATCAGTGTATATGGTATTGTTCACAAGGTGTTCCTCTTGTGTGCACAAGTGAAACTAAGTTTTTAACTTTATTTAAAATTTAAGTTCAAAATTACCAAAATTACTAATTTCCTAATTTAATGTTTGATTTAATATGATATGTGGTTTATATTGGATCTTGTTGTAGAACAATCAATATAGAGAGAATAACAATATGACAAAGAGAAGAAATCTATAATTCTCATTAATCATAAGCCCTTTAAATAGGGTGAAATTTACAAAGAAAATGAAACCTTTATTATGGTAAATTCTAAGAGTAGGAAAATATTCTGTCAATCACTTCCTTTTGATGATGACACATAATCCTTCAACACTCCCCCTTGTGCCGAGTCAAATGAGTGAAGTGATGGTGCGCAATTGTTGCCTCGTTAAAACCTCACACCAAATTAAAACCCAGTGGGAAAAAAAATTTGACGAAGGAAAGAGTACAACGCATCAACTTCTTTGCAATACATAGACTTTTCCTTTAGTCTAGTTTTTTCTTAGATTCGTACATCAATCATGAGAGTTAGGAAAGCATGATGGTATATAGATTGTTGCCTCACTAAAACCTTACACCAAGAAACAAAACCCAATGGGAAAAATAAAACATTGGTTGAAGGAAAGAGCACAACATACCAACATCACATGTATAGTAGGCTCCCTCTTTTGTCTACTACCCCCCCCCCCTAATTCGTGCATTACTCAAGGGATTTGGAAAACATTTGCATTTACTTTCTACATGCTTCCCAATATATGATTTGGTAAATGTATCATTTTCTCTTGACATCTTACTTGATTCACTTGAATCTAGAGGAGAGTTTGTTCTTGCTGATTGCATAGAAACTTAAGCAGAATATGCTTTGTGTTATCACCCTTGATGTATCTTACTTTCATTTATTCGATACATGATGCATTATTTCCATATATGTAAGTAGGATAGTGGTTGAACTCAAAATCACTAGCTCCTCTAATATGTGTAATAACAGTTCTTAATCATATACATCTCTTGAACAGTCTCATGGAGAGTAATATTATTGGAGTCGTTCAAGGAGGTAGTTATAATGGTTATCTTAGCTTACTTCAAAGCAATCAAAGTGTTCTCTGTGGTAATTCATTATCCAGTTTGGGAACAACCCTTGTATGGATCAGACACATACCTAATATTAGCAAAGACATACCAAGACATTGTTTGGCGTTTTTCTATAAGAGCTAGTACTTTTGTTGCTTATATTCTAAGTAGGTATTGAAATTTCATTATCAATCCCATCTTTCTTTCTATAGGGAAAGTATAAGCCTATGTCAATGGTTCCAAAAGATTAATTAGATATCATTCCAATGACGTTGCATTGACACTGAGCTAAATCTAGCTAACAAGTTCACCGAGAAATACAATATAAGGTCATGTGTATTGTGTTAAGAACAATAATGCGCCTATTGAACATAAACAGGGAATTCCAACTCCCAAAACCTCTTCGTCATCATCCTTTAGACGAAATAGATCTTTTTATATCCAACACTTCGACCGATCATGGGAGTGCTAACAAGATGTGCTTTGTCCATATTAAGTCGCCTGATCATTTTCTGGACATATGCGGATCGGTGGATTAATATTCCACATACTTGATGTTCTAGTTCAAATAGCTAGACAAAACCAAGTTTTTCCAAGATCTTTCATCTCAAATTCTGATTTCAAGTAGCTTGTTGTTTCTCTTATTTCATCAAGAATGCCTATTATATATGTTCATAACATCGACATATAGAGCTATACTAAAAATTTAGAACTTGTTTTCCTAAATAAATACTTAAGGGCACAATTCATCGTTATTATATACTTTCCCAATCAGGTATCCACTTAGGTGGTTATACAACATTCATATAGATTGCTTCACTATATAAAATGAGCGTTTCACTTTTATTGCAAGAGCATTTTGTGGTTTAGAGTTACTTGATTTTGATAATGTAATATTATCGAATACTTTTATATATCTCTGAATCTAGATCCCCATAGAGATATGCAGTAACCACATCCATGAGCTGCATTTACAGTCATTCGAAAACTACTAGACTAATAAATTATTCGGACGTCATAAGATCCATCATGAGAGAGTAAGTCTCATCTTGGTCAATCCAGGGCGTTGTGAGAAACCTTGCGCCAAAGGAGAGCCTTAAACATTAGGACTTCATTATTCTCATTACGCTTTATGACAATGACTTAGTTATGTCCTACGGGCTTTACAATTGGTGGGTTAGCACTACCAGACCAAATACCCGATCCTTTGTCAAAGAATAGAATTCTTTCTGGATTGTTTATTTAGGCCAATTTTCTCTTTGTTGATATTTTTCAACTAAGCATGGTTCGATGTCAACGTGCTTTATCATCTCAAACACAACAATATATGTGAAATGTATCATCAATGAGTATGTATGATCTGTCCATCGACTCATATGCACTCTCATAATTCATTTGAGATTTCTTTAATCTCTGGAATCAATATTAACTTCGGAGCGTCCTCCAGTGATGATTCATGGACATAATTATAATTAGAAATAATCTCATGAGAGTTTTATGTATTGATGATAAATGGACGTGCCTCACTATTCTCTTCCTTTAGAATAGTATCCATCGAACCAAGTAGCTTTCACCACTTCCAGTTGGTAGCTACGACCTCAACCACACCTCCACTATGTGTGACTGCAATGCACTTTCCAACGGCGTTGTGCCCCTGTTGGGGACTTTTAACCTTATGGGTATATTAGCAACTCGTATGTGTGATCTTTTCACTTTTAGAATATTTTTTAACGTATCAGGTATCGAGTCTGATTCGTTTGACTTCAACTTTACGTTATGAAGTTTGGGGATCAAAATAGACAAAGTTGGAACATTACATGACAGTTCCTGTCGTTCCCTTGGAAAATACTTTTTCCTATCTCCCCCTAACGACGGGAAGACTGTCATCAAAGTGACAATTCACAAATCATGCAATATAAGGATTACCCGTAAAAGGTTCTAAATAGCGGATAATTGTTGGAGATTCATATCCAACATATATATTAATAGTTTTTAATGACCCATTTTAGTGCGTTGTGGGGGTGCAATTGGCACATATACTATACAAACAACCATGCATAAATTTAAAAGATCAGGCTTATATCCAGTTACCAACTGATATGCATTATATTGGTTGACTAATAGTGGGTCTAAAAACAAATAAGTAAAGTTGCATGAAAATTTGCATAACCCCAAGTAGATATGGGTAAATTGGTATGCATAACCAATGCCCTAGTTACCATATATTTCCTTTTGATGACATCTTTTGTGAGACCACTTTTATGTATACACATGGGGGTATAGGATGCTCTACATTGATCCCAATACAAATGCAAAGATCATCAGATCCTTATGATGTAAATTATCTAGTATTACCAAGCCATATAGACTTTATGAGATGATTAGGGTGGTGAGCCCTTAGTTGTATAGTTGGTCCTAGGAGTGCAGCGTTTTGTGTAGACATTAATACGACGTGTGTTCATCATGTCGAAACTTCAACCAGAACCATAAAGTACTTGAATGTCCCGCATTCTGGATGTATAGGTCCACAAATATTACTTTGTATTCATTGTAAGAATGGAATATTTTGTATTATGTCCTTAGCTTAGGATTACATTGTTCTTATTGTGGTTTAAGGAGTAAGGTTTGCAAAAGTTCTAGGTATTCAAGAGTGCATGTTGTGATGGTGGTTTTGCTTCTTATGCTGCAGAAGTCAACAATTGCAATTTTGGATCATTTATTTCACTCGAGAAAATGTATCTGTGTATTTTTCAACACATGATCATTATGTCATATCCCAAAGTTCATTATTGGTGACAACATATGATTCAGTGACCTAGATAATCCACTAGTTTGACACATTAGCTTCTCTAATATATGTTTATTTCCATATTTATTAGAGTTTATATAGATATCCATTTCCGTTCGTAATATGGTTTTCCATTTCAAATAAATATTTGAACAAGGTTTGATGTATATAATGTTTTAGGTGCCGTTTGTTTTTTAAGAGGTTTAAAGTCTGAAATCTTAATTTAGTTATGATTAATAAGAGGTGGTGTGTAAAAATGTCTGAACGATTTAGACTTAAGAGAGATTAAGAGATTTTTTTAAAAAACCAAACAACCCCTTAGTGATTGATTTCGTGTCATTAAACAACAAGTGACAGTCCATCGTCTAAGTGTTTGGTTGGAGGAATTAAAAATAATTAATTCAATGAATAATATCTATTTCTTAGGATTGTATGAGATGTCACAAAAACAGTCAAGTTCTCCTCGTTACATTCCTACATGGAACGAAGAACATTGAGAGTTTTATATTTGTTTTTGATGTAATTCTTGACATACCCGAGTGTATATTTGCAGGAGCAATTAATTTGATAGTTAAAACACATTCAAATAAACTTATACTCAGTCAATTTTAGATTTGATATAGTTTATTTTCTACTTGTTCCCCCTATTTTTTTTTGTAAGAAAAAGGAACAGTAGTTAATGTATATCTTCATTGACTATCCCTTATCAACTAGGTAGTAATTGTATCTGCTACAAAGATTCGAAAATCCTTCCTAACTATTGCCATCCCCCTGACACTTTCCTTTATTTCGTTCACGTGGTATATAAATGGCACGTGTGAGAATTTTTCTTTCACTTACGATTCCTTAGAGTTGTTTCCACCTCTAACATTTTCATTATTGATCTCCGGAATTTTCTTTGTCCCAACATATCTGGTGTTGTTATTTGAAAGAATCTTGTCGTGTCTCTCAACCACTTGCAGTAGTTTGATGAGTTTGTCTAAATGTTACATTTCAACTTATATTGGTTCATTAATATTTATTTATACATGAAAGGTGGAAATCATGTTAGGAATCATGTCATCTTATGTGAGTTCCTTGCCACATAGATTGAGATGCGTTTGGGACATAACATTTCTTTGTTGAAATCAATTACCTTTTTGTAATCGAGTAAGTGAGTTTCATTCCACTGTACTATTAGTTTGGGAAGTATATATTCATGAATACTCCCGATTCTCCTTTTCGGGGAATCCCACAATTCTTTGGGGGTTTCTAGTAAAGGTATTTCTATGAAAGTTAGGATTTATACGTCGTCTCAAAACATGATTGTATTTGCTTGTACCTTTTCAAAAAGTTAGTTTTAGGGTCAATAGGGAGTTGATGGACTTTAGGTATATTCTTGTACTTTTTCGACAAAAGTAGTTTTTACATTGAATATTCATGTTTGTACTCAAGTTCTTTTGAGTTTAGGACATTAAATCACAGATGAGTTGTTACAACCATTTACGTATATAAGGGATAATGTATGATTTTCTAAAACAATGAATCATGGGCTATAATCATTATATTATGTATGAAGTTTCATTATCATAATAATATTTTATTATTGTATGCTTACATTTTGTTGATAATATTTCATCAATATTTCAATTTGCAAAAAGAAATCACTCAATCTATTGGATTTCCAGGTAGTAGGGGAATCACATGGATTTTTTAAGTCCCTACAAACCTTAGGGCTATTTACACCCGTTTAACAAAATCCAATCTATATTTTGTGATTTATTTAATTTGATGATAATATTGTTAATTATAGAGCTTTTGGCATTAAGCCAAAATGAATATGAGTTTGGCATATGAAGCCAATTTCAATGTTTTAATACCTTAATAGTGTTTTAAGAGATTTGGTTTTGTAATAAAGCCAAATTTACTTTTAAGGTCTTAATAGTATTTAGGGAGCTTTTGGTAAGATACCAAAATATGGGGGTTGGAAGTGTAACTTCTAAAATTTAATTACAGAATTAAGAATTATGAGTAGAAACTCAAGATACATGTTTAAATTTATATATTAAATTTTATAAAACATTCAATGTCAATAAATAAACTACAAAATATTTTAAGAATTACATGATCCTCAATCACAAATATGACTACTAAGAATTCAAGGGACTTTAAATATACTTAAATACTAATATAATATTTGAATATTACAATATAAATAATAGGAACGTATTTATATATCCATATATAGTTGGTTTAAAATAACAACTAGAATATTAAATAACCCATATCATTGAATTAAATAAATTATCATATCTTAAATTAACTTGTTATAAAACAAACATATATGATAAAAGTGTATATTTTAGGAATATTTAAACAAATATATAAATTATTTGATTAACCAAAATAAAATAATAATGAATTTATAAATTGACATACATATAGAATATTTCAAAAGAGATAATAATGGCAATAGAACTCCATTATGTTTCACAATAAAAAAAATAAAAAAAACGTTTTATGTGCATCATTATAAACCATATTGATTTTGGCTTTTTTTTTTCTCTGCCACGATCAATTGAACAAAAATAAAGGTTTTCTCCTTTTTCTTTTTTTTTCTTTTTCAATCCGTTTACGAGGTGTTTAATCACAAAACAAACAAACTAATGTATTTAAATAAATTAGTAGATGTTTTACAATATTAATTAAGTATATACTTTAAACATGAAACCATAGATGTGCAATAACATAATGTTAATCGGTTTACCAGGGTATCAAAAGTTCATTAGGATATTAAATGTAAAAGAATCAAAAGTATACCTGATTCGATGGAGTAGAAGCATAACAAGGCAATATCTTGATTATCTCATAGCAAAAACAATGACTTATGTTTGACGCCGGATTTGATAATCTTCATATATAGAACGTACGTGCTCAAATCGGTAGCAATACCGTAGAAACCCTAACTTTACTTTGTAAAATTATCTTAGTCGAGCAACGTGCTGATAACGTGTTGTAAAAAAATCAATATAAAGAGAATAACAATATGACAGAGAGAAGAAGTCTGTAATTCTCATTAATCATAAGCCCTTTAAATAGGGTGAAGTTTACAAAGAAAAAGAAACCTTTATTATGGTAAATTCTAATAGTAGGAAAATATTCTGTCAATCACTTCCTTTTGATGATGACACATAATCCTTCAACAGATCTCACGAATTTCACAAATTAGAATGATCTCAAATGAATGCCCTTATATATATATATAACCTTAGGTTCATTTGAGGAATGGTAAATGTATGAGAAATAGAAAAATAATCCTAGTCTTTCATACGGTCACGATCGAATTTTACTGGTCAAATATTGCGTCTTTGACTGGTCAACAATTGCGGCTTTGCCTGGTCAACAATTGCAGCTTTTGACTGGTCAACAATTGCAGCTTTTGACTGGTCAAAAGCTGCGGCTATACCAAAAATAAAATGACAATTTCGTAATTTTAACAAATACACGGGACGAGTTCATATACGAATTGAACCTGTATGATTCACATATGAACTATAAGTGTAATTCACATATGAACTCGTTTAACTGATTCATATATGAACCTTTGTAATTCATATATTAAATGATTCACATATGAACTAATTAACTATAGGTTCATATGTGAATCAGTTGAACTAATTAACAAATTCACATATGAACTAATTAACTGATTCACATATGAACTAATTAACTGATTTACGTATGAACGTATAGGTCATATGTGAATCACATAGGTTCACATATGAACTCGTCCCGCGTATTTTACGAAACTACCCCTTTACCTTCTACAGACCACACAAGGAATTATTTGATGTTTCACAGTCAAAGCCGCAAATGTTGACTAGATAAAGGGCTAGGATCACCTCTCTATTTCTCATACATATACCATTTCTCAAATGAACCTCTCCTTATATATATATATATATAGAGAGAGAGAGAGAGAGAGGTGTTCAAATGTAACCCATTTACATGGTGCAACCCCTCTATCCACCACATATTTTATGTAATTAAAAAAAAAAGAAAAAAAAGGTAAAAGTAAAATGTGTAGTGGATAAAGTGGTTGCAAGGGTTGCACCATGTAAAAGGTTGCATAATAACTCACCCTATATATATATATATATATATATATCTAGGCTTAACCATTTGACTATTTGAGAACTCCAAAATTTGTGATATCCTTGAGGTCCATTATAAGCCACCAATTTATGATAATTAATGTTATTAATTAATGAGATAATTAAAAGGATAATTATCATTATTTATTAAATAAAAATTAATGCATTTAAAAAAAATTCATATATATCTCTTTCTTTCTCTCTTTCCTCTCTGTATAACATACATAGGTGTACAATTAAATGTGCACATGAAATGAGCACATAGTGAAAACAATGTAAATAAGCTTAAGTTTTTATTTTGATGTAGTTGGTGTTCACAACACAAGCTATACCAAATATAGATTTTTAGTGTGTTCATGATGTGTTCACAAATAATAATAATAATTTTAAGAAAGTGTTCACAATGTGTTCACTAAATGTGTATATTCAGTTATGTGTTTACGTATTTGTTATGGAGAGATGAGAGAAAAAAGAGAAGACAGGGGAGAGATAATTTTTTATTTTATATTAAATTTTATTTTTCAACTTTGTGGCTAAATTGGATTTCACAAATTGTATGGATTTCAAAAGAAAACCCATATATACACACACACATATATATATATATATATATATATATATATATATATATATATATCCATGTGAACCCATTACCACCATTAACGACACACACACCTATGAACATACATACAACCTATATAGATTCATTGTGTAACACCCCAAAATGGGGACAAACAAAAATTTCTAGAAATGGAAATATGGTATATAAAATGCCAAAGCACGAGCCTCCTAAAAAGGGGAATATCAAATACCTGTTTAATTATAATTTGTAATATCACGGAAAGAATAAACGACAATCATCTAATCTAAATCCTAAACGGAAATAAGATCACAAAAAGAGATGTCGTCTCTACTCCAAATCTTCCAAAAGAATGTGATCTTCACAAGTATAGTGTCTCAAAAGGTCTTTTCCCAAAGCTCACTCAAAACCCGACTAAGCCTTCTTAGAGTCGGCTTCGCTAAGATCTGAGATACATGTTGACACCAAACAAGTGTTAGACCAAAAAGCCTAGTGAGTTTGAACAAATATACATACCGCAATTAAATAGGAAATAAACAATATGCAAGAATAGACCAAACAAAGAATCAATGGGAGAGACCCAAAACACCCAACAAGTTTCACCTCAAGAGTCGATACACCTTGATATTCACCTGTTAAGGCAACATCGTAAAGGCCCAACACATCGGGGACTACCTCTAAGGCATTACCCCAAATGGCAGAGGTCTAGGCACATACCTCCAAGGTGGCGCCCAAGACTATATCCTCCTAGTGCCTACTTGAGGGTTCATCCCATTTGCATCATGCCAAGAATACATCTTACCCAAAGCAAGGTGTACCAACATTTATACCAAGATTTGTGGTTCAACCACTTTAATAATCCAATAAGCTTTACATGAAATACTAAGGATTTCCACAATTAGCCAAATGAATGTATATCTTCACATATAAATATTCTAAGGTATAAACCTTCTCACTAAGCACATAGATACATAAGTTCACTTTTTGTAAGCACTTAATACCAATAGTCCCACTTAGGATCATATTCCATGTTAGGTCAAAATCATAAAACATATATAATTCTATGAAAGATCAGATATCATTACATATCTTTCAAAACATACTTGCTATGGTTCCCAAGATGTCATTCGACCCTTTTCTCACATAAAACCCAAAAACTTCAATGTTAAGATTTTTGTACAATTCATCCTCTAAGTAGAGATTTCATCCGCAAATACATAAAAAGAGATGAGAGACCCACATATAGACATGTACCTAGTTTTGACAAAGTTTAGGAACTCCCCTTTTAGGTTTTGGAGAAAAACCTAGAAACTTGTAAAACCCTAAAAGATTTGGAGAAGGAGGGATGAGTGCTTGATCCTTAGCTTGGAAGCCTCTTCAATACACCTATAAAGTGTCTTAAATGCTTACCAATAGTTCCCACCAAAACCTTAGATTGCAATAAATGAGGGGAGGTTTTAGGGGAGAAAACTCACCTCTTTAGGTTTGTAAATCGCGTCCTCAAGGAGTAAAAATGAGAACAAAATGAAAGAAAAGCAGGCTATTGGGTTTTACACCCTGGTACACACCCGACGACTATGCCCGAAGACTGTTCCCTTGGCACTCTCGCAGGGCAATGTCGCGATATGTGTACCGATACTCATTCCCATGCGGCGACAGTGATGGGCGATAATGCCCCCTGTCAATGTCGCATGGCATAATCTCTTATGGCGTACCGAGGCCTACTCCAGCCCCGCGACTGTGACTCGCGATAGTGCCCCATGGCATTGTCGCTGTCATTATCACGCACACACCCCCGAGTCTCGAATTTTTCACATTCACGGCGATAACACCACTTCCTTACTCAAAAATGAATTTTCAATAAAGTAATTTCAGATTTAATTTACCTTTAGAAATTAGGGTGTTACACATTGGATATACATATATTACAATAATGATAACTCATACATATATGTACCTAGATATCTCATCTATGCAACCATACATGCATCCATAGATACATACATACGTACATATATATATATATATATATATATATAAATAAACATACACACGCATACATAACTACCATACATTTAGTACATACACCTACACATTGGTACAAACCATACAAACCAATATCAACGGTTCATCTAGTCTAATGAATATCCGATTCAATGAATATCTTGATTGGTTTCTAATATAAAGTGTTGATCATCATATATGGACTCTGATAATCTTCCATAAATATCCAAATCATAATAAATAAATTCTTATCATTCCTATTAATATTTTAATTAATTGGTTTGTATGGTTTGTACTAATGGATAGGTTTGTAAAAGATCTATCATCTCTCTCTCTCTCTCTGACTTCCTCTCTCTCTCCATATATATATATGTATATCTATATATATGGGTACCTAAAACCAGACCATACCGCCATTCCACCGAACCTAACTTGTAAATAAATCAATTAAACCAACTTGCTTAACCGCTAATAATTATTCTATGCTTGGTATGTGGGACATGACAACACAGGACGAGATAAAATGTACTCTTCCACATTTGGCATGTGTAACACCCAGACTTCTGGGTATGTACGATTTCAAGTTAGTACATAAATCGATCTTTAAGAGAAATAGAATAAATAATATTTTAGGCTTAAATCCATGATTTTATAGCCTTGTTAGATAAATAATTCAAAAACGAGTCCAACAGTTCTTTCCGGAGAAAAATCGGAGCTAAAACGAAGAAGTTATGGCCAAAACAATGATTAGGAGTTAGCAGTGTTTGGGGCAACTTCGGGGTGACTTTTCCCACGACCTAGGTCACGTGGAAAGTCGGGTGAGACACTGATGTCTGCATAAAGTCTGATTTTTATTGGATCATCTTCATTTCCTCATCACTTTTTCATCTCAACTCCGATTTTGGTGATTCTTTTTGCTCTGATCTCATTTTTAAGAGCCCTTCAAGATTAGAACAAGCGAATGGAAGTCTATTGGATGATCCAAGAGTATTTTGTTTGGGTAAGCCCCACATCTCTATTATTATTAAGTTAGGGTTTGATGTTTTTCATCATTTTCCCATTCATCCTTCAACTTTGGTGTGATTTTGATGACTTATCTGGCGAAGGTAACCTTGTGGATGTATTGGATCTAAGATCTAGGGATATTGCTTGGAGATTTGAAATCTTCATCAAAGGAGACTCAAGTTTTAGGGGTAAAACCTAGATTTTGTCTAAATCTAGCAAGGTGAGTTCAAGTTACTTTGTGAAAACTATGTACATGCCAAAATGTGTATTTTGAAGTAATAATGTGTTTACTTGAAAAATATCAAATGTGTTGAGTATTTGACGATATTTTCGTATTCGATAAATTTGGGTTGCTAAACCTTGTAAAATGCCTAAATTTGGGTTTTTGAATATTTTGATGAGTAAATCTCAAGAATGTGTTCTTTTGGTCATAAATGGAGTCTATTGGATGATTTATGAACTTTTGGTGTATTTGGTTTTATAAACCGTTTGGAAAATGTACGTTATTGTGTTATGAGGCATTTTGGAAATATAAGGGTATGATTTCATTTGGAGAATGGTTTGTCTCAACCAATGATGAGTTTTTGAGTTAATCATATCTTTGAGATAAGTGTTTGCATAAACGCCAGTTAAATGAGTTTTATTGTTTGAGGACCCTTATTTGAATGGTCAATTGAGTTTTTGAGTTGTTGGCTCGGTTTTGACTTAAAAGAGTCTTGGGGACATTAGTCCGGTTTATTTTGCTCTATAGTGGGTTTTGAAGTTATATGCATTTGAGGCATATTTATTGTTAATTTTATATTTTAAGAGTGTAGAACATTCTTTTGCAATTACATTGCATTTGAGGCATGTTTATTTGTAAATTATTTGTTTTGAGGATGTTGGACATTCTTTTGGAGTCATGTAATTTTAAAATCTGATGCATTGGATCCATAGGCACGTAAGTCAATCTTTATTTGATGGTCGAATGGTTATTGCGGTGTTGGACTCCGGGACCCGTATTTTGTGACCTTAAACTTTTCAAGTAGGCACTAGTAAGGTTGAGTCTGGAGGTGCTACTTGGAGGTAGGCACTAGGACCTCCGCCACTTGAAGGTAATGCCTTGTAGGTATTCTTAAGCGTGCCGGACCTTGTGGTCAAATTCGTAGGAATGGACACTAAGGTCAACTGACTCTTGAGGTGAAACTTGTTAAGGAGTCGTAGGAACATTTGGACTTTTAGTCATGAAGTGTTATACGATTAACGTTGTATGAGTGACATACTTATGTGTTCTCTTTACTCATGATGGATACGAGTTTCCCCCGTTGTTGTTAAACTTTATTTTTTTTGGATATTGTAATGTCCATGCTTTAACATTGCTTAGGTTTTGGCGAGTAACCGGATTTTATGACTTTGACTTATTGGATCCCCTCCATATATCAATGTTTTGAAATAAAGGAATTATTCTCATGTTTTGGTAATTGAATTTTTAATCCTATTGTACTTTGTGTGAGTATTGGGTTTGGTTCCATGTTTATGGGGCAGTTCTATTCAAGCATTTTTATCATGAAAATGGGGTTTTGGGAAATATATCACTTTCTATTCTAATTACATTGTATATTGGGAATTGTGATTTCAAATAATATTCTTTCCGCTTTTCCGTCTTATATAATTGATAAAACTCTTGAATTCACTAGGCTGATTTTTCTAGAAACCAAGTTTGGAATCTCGTTCCCCGACCATCTGATACAGACAAATTAGATGAACATGGGACTGTAACCCGCAACAAAGCTAGAATAGTTGCTCAGGGATACAGACAAGAAGAAGACATAGACTATGATGAAATCTTTGCCCCTGTGGCCAGGCTCAAAGCAATTCGATTATTCTTAGCTTATGCAGTTTACAAAGACTTCAAAGTATATCAAATGGATGTCAAATCAGCGTTCCTAAATGGAAAGTTGAATGAAGAAGTCTATGTTGAACAACCCCCAGGGTTCTCTGACCCTAAGCATCCACATTATGTATATAAGCTGGATAAGGCTCTCTATGGGTTAAAACAAGCTCCTCACGCTTGGTATGACACTCCATCTTCTTTTCTTAACTCTAAAAATTTTGAGCGTGGTAAAATTAATAACACTTTGTTTTTCATAAAGATAAAAGGTGATATTATTCTTGTACAAATATATGTTGATGGTTCTACTAACCCATCTCTGTGTACTCGCTTCGCTGAAAGAATGAAGAAAGAATATAAAATGAGTATGATGGGTGAACTAACTTACTTCCTTGGACTTCAGATCAAGCAAACTGACAAAGATACATTTATTAATCAAGGAAAGTATGTTAAAGATATGCTAAAGAAGTTTGATCTCACTCAAACTTCAGTGATGAAAACTCCTATGGCACCTCCGCTGACATTAAACAAGGATCTTGCTGAAAATCTGTAAATGTCACTGCCTATAGAGGAATGATAGGCTCCCTGATGTATCTAACAGCAAGCCGACCTGACATCATGTACTCTACATGTCTCTGTGCTCGCTATCAATCAGTGTTGATCCATACTCTCTTAGTGATTTGATAATGACCCTCTTCTATACTTAGTGAAAATTGCGTTTAACATTATGTATTAGTGTTTCATCATCAGCGATCATATTGAGTCTGTTCAGTTATCACTGATGATCTTTCTTGTAAACATTCATATGTATAAGTGTTTCACTATCAACAATCAAATACTGAGTATGTTCAGTATCGCTGATGTTTTCTCATGTAAACAGAAATACGTAATCCCTGAAGACAAGTTTTGCGACAAAAGATGTTCACTGCTGAATCGAAGACAACGCTGCTGAACAAAGATAAGTCTACTCATGACCTGATGCAGATATCAGTGAAGCTAAGACAAGTCTACACACGGGAAGAAACCTGAGGAAAAGCTTTAACGATAGCTAAACTTCTTTATATCTCTGAAGGAAGAGATATTCAACGATTGATGATCACTTAGCTTATGCCTCAAGTCTCTTTTGTCTTACCCTTGCAAACATCATACGATTGTCAGAATAGACATACCTTTGCAGCAATTCGTACAATAACTTTGTCAACTACACTGTTCATCATACGACTGAAAGCATGTCTCCTAAAGTCAGACCCATGCAACCAACCAATGAAGGACACGTGTAAAGTGCTCTACCATGCATTTAATGCATAGGGTATAAATAGAAAGATCAACACTCCATCAGAGTGTAGCCTTCATCTTTGTAAATATATAAAAACCCCTGTTTTCTATACTCTCCCAATCCCCCATTCTCTATTTCTAGTGCAACCATCTTAGTGATTCTTAAGTTTGTTTAGATTAGGTTTTACTTAATTTTATTCCATAACAAACTTGTAAATTCTGATTTGATTTATCAATAAACAATTTATTAAACTTTAAAATTATGTGTGTTTGTATTCAACCCCTCCTTCTCCAAACTTGTTAAGCACATTCGGGACCAACAAGTGGTATCAGAGCAAGTTGTTTAAACTCATAAACAAGATCTTGTTTGATTCTCTTCCTTGCTATTCTTAACATGGCACTCAATACAAACACAAACTACTATGATAATGGTTCACTCTCAAAACCTCCTCGGTTTAGCAGAGATAACTTTGCTCTCTGGAAAAATCGAATGATGCTATTTCTAGAAGGTGTAGATCTCACTATACTTGAATATGTAGCAAATGGCCCTTATGAACCTTTCACAATCGTAGCTACCGTTCTAGCTACTGCCACCACTCCTGTTGTCCCTGAACGTTATGCTATTAAGGAAATAAGACAATGGAGTGATGAAGATAAAAAGAAGGTTGGCTTAGATGCACAGGCAAAGACCATTATCTCTATGGCTCTGCCTGATGAAGCTTTTCATTCCATCATGCATCTTAAAACTTCTAAAAAAATGCGGGACACTATATATGTTCAATATGAAGGTGCCACTGAAGTCCAAGAAACTCGAAAGATTAACTTGGTAAGACAGTATGAAAGTTTTATCGCTGGTAAGAATGAATCCTTATCTGATGTTCAACAGAGATTTAACTGTCTGATCATTGATCTAAGAGCTGCTGGTAGGACCTATTCTAACTCTGAGATCTTGACTAAATTCTTGGAATGTCTTCCTGAAAGCTGAGACAGTTACTCAATGTGTCTTAAGCTGATAAAAGACTTAGGGGTTGTTTGGCAGTTGCTGAATGGTTTAGTGCAGAATGATTAAGTGGTCTGAATGATTTAGAGGTTTTTATGATATAGTGTAAAATGAAATATGGTTGTTTGCTAATTGTTCATAATGAAATCAGGGCTCTTAATGGTTAAGGGAGGGTCAGGATACAAAATCATTAAGAGGATTTTGGAACCATTAAAAGGCAACCCTTTTTTTTTGCCAAACAAGATTTACCTCTTAACGATTCAGAGGTTGCCTTTGAATGGAACCATTAAGAGGTAAACAAACAGCCCTTAAATTCTCTCTCTCTTAGCACCTTATATGGAATATTTCTCAACTATGAGCAATCAAATCTCCTGAAGAAGAATCTTGTAAAAGATTCTAAATATTCCAAAAGCACTCTTGTTGCTTTAGTCTCTTCAGAGATCATTCCATCTCAGCGATCTAATCTCACTATCACTAAGTTAGATTCTGACTCTGAGGAATTATCAGACACAAATCTATCAGAGTTTGATGAATCCTTAGCACTCTTGACAAACTCTTTCAAAAGGTTTGCAAGAAAGAGCAATTTCAGAAGAAATAAGCCTCTCTCTATAACTGACAAGCCAAAATCAACCCCTGTTCACAAGGCTACTGCTACTTGCTATAACTGTGAAAAGATTGGACATTTTGCAAGTGAGTGCAGGTCAAAGAAAGTCTTCAAACCTTATACCTCCAGGAAAACCAGTGATAACAAATACCTTAAGCTGAAAGAGAAATATCAAAAGTTCAAAAACTTTAAAAGAAAAGGTAAAGGTCTTATCGCTGAAGAGCATGACTGGGTTGAATCAGAAGAATCTAGTTCTTATGAAGAAGAAGTTGCTAATCTTTGTCTTATAGCTGAGATTAAAGAAGAAGTGGAAGAACCAACAGGAACTTCCATGAGCTATATCTCCTCTCAGGTATCTATCTCTACCAATCCCTCTCTTTCTGAAGATGAGAGAAGTCGCACTTGTTGGTCCCGGAGGTGCTTAACAAGTTTGTAGAAGGGGGGGGGGGGTTGAATACAAACACATAATTTAAAGTTTAATAAATTGTTTATTGATAAATCAAACACAATTTACAAGTCTATTGCGGAATAAGATTAAGTAGAACTCAATCTAAACAAACTTAAGAAAACACTAAGATGATTGCACAAGAATATAGAGAATGGGGATTTGAGAGGTATAGAAAACAAGGGTTTCTATCTAAGTTCAAGAAGAGAGCACACTCTCAGAAGGAGAGGTAATTTTTCTATTTATACCCTATGCATTAAATGCATGGCATGGCAGGGTACTTTACACGTGTTATTCAGTGATTGGCTTTGGGAGTCTGACTTTGGGAGACATGCTTTCAGTCGTATCATGAACAATGTAGTTGACAGAGTTGTTGTATGAATTGTGGCAGAGGTATGTCCGTTCTGACACATCGTACTGGTTGTGCAGGAAAAGACAAAAGAGACTTGAGGCATAAGTTAAGTGATCATCGATCGCTGAATATCTCTTCCTTCAGAGATATAAAGAGGTTCAGCTATCGCTGAAGCTTTTCCTCAGGTTTCTTCGCGTATGAGTAGAGTCGTCTTTGCTTCACTGATATCCGCATCAAGTCACTAGTAGACTTGTCTTTGTTCAGCAGCTTCGTCTTCGATTCAGCTATGAACATCTGTTGACGCGAAACTTGTCTTCAGGAATTACGTACATCAGAGAACATCAGCGATAACTGAACAGACTCAGTCTGATCGCTGATAGGGAAACACTAATACATATTAAAACGTAATTTTCACTAAGTATAGAAGACGGTCGTTATCAAATCACTGAGAGAGTTTGGATCAACAACACTGTAGATGTGCTGACAATTGATCTGTACAATGCACTGAATGACAAAACTCTAGCTGAAAAAAATAATATTGATTTAACCGAACAGCTAGAAAAATGTCATGAAAAGATCAGAGAACTGACTCTTTTAGAGTAAAGTTTAAAAGATCAAGTCATTGTCAATGAAATTATCAGCATTGAACGTGAACAAGCCATAGCTGCTTTAAAAGCATAAAAGGCAACTGTTGAGGGATGGTGTAACTCTTCTACCAAAATCACTGAAATCATCAGGTCTCAAATCCCTGCCAGTGATAAAACTGGTCTTGGTTTTTGGAAAGAACAGGATGAACCTAAAGAAGACAGTTCCATGCTTAAGTTTGGAATGTTTGTCTCTTCTATCCCTGACACCTCTTCTACTCAGTGCTCTTCTTCCTCTAATCCTATTGAGGAATTATTAAAAGGCTCTAAGCTCGCTGATAAAGGGAAATCCATTATTAAAAAGCAAAACTGAAGGTTCCTTTCAAATCTTCAGTAAATCGATCTTGTAGCTCTGAAACAGAAATCTTTGATATCTGTCCTCTAAAGCTGAAAATTGATCTTAAGCCTAAGAAATCCGAAGAACTAAAAATTCCTCCCAGATCTTATGCTAAAGGTATTCTTGGAGCTGTCCCTGCTCATCTCAAGTTTTCAAATCTTACTAGGCATGGTCCTAAAGCCACCATTAAATATAGAAAATGCTATCATTGTGGATTCACTGACCATATTGCAAGTAAATGTCCTAATGCCACAAAAGCTGATAAAATAGCTAAAGTGAAGATGAATGCCCCCAAGGCTGAGAAGGTCACCAAAGCTGAGAAATCTACCAAGGTGAAAAATATCACTAAGGTTAAGAAATTAACCAAAGTGAAGGTTACCACTGAAGCTGAATCTTCAACTGTCGTGAAGATTGTTGAACCGTCCATCTCCACTAACCCCACTGGAACCATTGAAAAGTGGGTACCAATAAAAACTTAATTTTCCTTATGTTTGCAGGGATCAAAGGGTATCTGGTATCTAGATAGCGGATGCTCTCGACACATGATTGGACAAAAAGACCTGCTTACTGAATACAACGAAGAGAAAGGTCCCTCAGTGACCTTTGGTGGAAATGGAAAATGATATACTTGAGGGTTTGGTGTCATCAGCAATGGGACAACTACCTTCAGAAGAGTCGCTTACGTAGAAGAACTTAGTGACCACATTTTTTGGTTACTAACATTTTCAACCCGATGATTAATGAATATCACTTAGTGACGACCTTTGATTGGTCACTAACACTTTTAATTTAGTGATCACATTGTTTGACCACATTGTTTGGTCACTAACATTTTCAACCCTATGATTAATGAATATCACTTAGTGACAACCTTTCATTGGTCACTAACACTTTCAATTTAGTGACCATATTTTTTGGTCACTAACATTTTCAACCCTATGATTAATGAATATCACTTAATGACGACCTTTGATTGGTCACTAACACTTTCAATTTAATGACCACCTTTTTTGGTCACTAAACCATCCAACTATAATGAATATCACTTAGTGACTACCATTTATTAGTCATTAACACTTTCAATTTAGTGACCGGCTTTTTAGTTACTAACCGATCCAACTATAATGAATATCACTTAATTAGTGACTACCTTTAATTGGTCACTAACACATTTCATTTTAGTGACCATCTTTTGTTGTCACTAACTTGTCCAACTCAATACAATTCTATGACTTAGTGACCACTATTATTTAGTCACTAACATATTCAATTTAGTGACCACCACTTTTTGGTCAATAATTCTTTCAATCTAATGACCACTACCTTTTGTGACGCAACACAAAGTTGTAAAAAAATTCTCTTGATAATTAGTGACCACTTGGTGACCAAATTTATTTTTTGTCACTAAAATTAATTGACGACCTTTGTCATTGTCACTAATATCACATTTAGTGACCAAAATTTAAGTAGTCACTAAAATTTTAGTCAATAACTAAGTTTTTTATTATAGTGAATATTTGACAAATGCATGCATGTTTTTTTGGTAGTGTTAAGGCATGAATATAATGAATTTTTGATGGATTCCATGGAATTGTTTCTATCTGATTTTTATCAATGAATTTTTGACATTCAAAGATATATTTTTGAACATATGATTTTGTTGAATTGAAATTATCTATCCTAGCAAATTTATGTTTGATTTCGTTTTCTTTATTGAAGATGAAGACGAAAAAGATTATGATCGTTTTGTTGTTTTCTTTAATTTTGTTACTTTTTGCTTTTGATTTTGTTTCATATCTTGAAAAAGAAGATATATATATATATATATATATATATATATATATATATATATATATATATATATATATATGAAAATGACTATTGAAGGATGAGTATGAACAACCGAACGTATTTTGGTAATTTTATCGTTTTTTGAAAACCCAATTTCAACCAAATCTTGCAAAAAAAATATGTCAGATTGAACTTTTCTTTTATTGTACCCAGGGTCGGTCCTAGGTTTTTTGATGTCCCGTGCGAAAATGCTAAAAAAATGCCCCTATGTCTATTTCTTAAAGCAAATGAAATGACGAAACATGCGGCTATTTAAAGGGTTTGGAACTTTGTCAAGCTAGGTGGCTCATCCTCACATTGATTCTTATTAAATTATAATTTAAAAAAATGCAAGGGAGGGGGGCATAAAAAACAAAACCCCGAGTTACAAAATATAGAATGATAAAAGGTTAAAACCTAAACTAAGATCGTGCTTTGTAACACCCCGAAATTTATGTAATTAGTGTGTATATCTATATCTATACTATATTATAAATATGCCATAAAAAACTCTTAAAAACAAGTCTTAAAGCTTAATGTACCGCTAGTTAATGCTAATTACTTAAAAAACAACCATAAAAGCTGTATGTACTACATTTAATGTTATTTATTAATTTTCAATCATTATCTCTAACCATTTTAACTCACCTAAAATCATTTCTCATTTTAACTCACGTAAAATAACTCTCAGCATATTTTAGATATAAAAAATCTAAAATATAATTAAAAAATCTTACAGAATATTTTATAAAAAAAATTATATTATTAAACCAAAACAAATTACATTATATTATTAAGTCTAAATTAAACAAATTTATATAAAAAAATCATTATCACTCTCTCACAACCATCCAAAATCGTAATGTAAATCGACAAAAAACAGAAAATAAAATGAAACATTAAAATTGTGATGTATCTAGCTGTATTGCGCGAGTACACTTCTAGTATATATATATATATATATATATATATATATATATATATATATATATATATATATATATATAAGTTGAGCCATGGGATTTTACGGCGGACTTAAAAAGCCACCTACCGTGGGCACGATCAGATTTCAGATCAATTTATATTGATTGACTGCCTCCAGTCCCCCCCAGTCAAGAATTGGGGCCTCACAATCACTATTTTATCTCATGCCTTTCTTCGATAAAGGATCCCAGAACAAGGAAACACCACTTCAATTGTCTCACGGATGCGATTTGGAAGGCTGCAATTTCTTAACTGCCGTAGTTTCTACTCCTGTTATTTTCTACTAGGTAATCTAGTATCCGATACATATAGAATTCTGCGGAAAGCCGTATTATATATATATATATATATGTATATATATATCCTGATTAAGGTCTTATTGTGAATTATAGATCAAATGTAAATTTAGTTATTCCTTGTAATCAAAGTTTGCATGATCAGGAAGTAGGTTGTCATGGTGGGCCTCGGTACAACAGCGATTGTGACAAGGTGTCACTCTTGCTGGGCACAATCGTCGGGGAATGGGACCCCGCGATACACCTTAGTGATAGTGCCAGGCGGTAGTGCCTTATTCACTATCGGGGTGTCACTCCCGCTGAAGATGTACCAAGAGTTCAAGGTTTCGGGCGAGTATGTCCGCAATAGTGACAACTGTCACTATCGCTCGTCACTATCGTCGGCGAGCTAATTCGAGTATAAATAGGGCCTGGTCGGGATTTTAGCAATTATTTCTCATTTGGGCAGCTTAGACCCCCGATTTTTCTCCCTAAGGTTGGTAAGTTCTTCCTCAAGTTTCCCCTTAAACATTGATTACTCCCATCTACCATCATCTTGACCATTTATTGAATCTCCTAGGGTTATTTAAGCTTTAAGTGGAAGAAACTCCAAGTCTCTCAAGAATCAAGCCTTCTGTCATTACCTTCTCTAGTCCTTGAATTCTAGGGTTTTGAGCTACAACCCTACAAGGTGAGTTCATTCTCATTTTTATAAACTTTATACATGTGAAATGTGGGTTTTTAACTTTCTAAATATCTCCATCTTAATTATTTCATGATTTAGATGAGTTCTCATCAAAACCTAGTTTTGGAGATTTTCAGGGTTACTTTTATGGTTATATTTGCAAAGTTGAAAGTAAATGTTCTTGGGTTATTTGTGGTTCAATGTGTTCCTTCAAATTTTGAGTCAAGTGTTTTGGTTCAAAACTAGGGTTTCGGAATTATGGGATATTTGGAATGAAAACTTGTGAAAATTGGGTTATTATGTGGAAATGGTATTCAAAGGAGTATATTGGAATCCTTGGAACCTTATGGGGATTCATGTATAATCTTGATTTATGTCATTGAAGACATCTTATTGTTTTGAATGTCTTGAATGGTATTTGGTTAAATAGAATTGAATAATGGGTTTGTATTTGAGTGTAATGGATCCATAAACACTAGAGTCATTATGTCCGATGATGGAACGCTAGTTTTCCAGATTGAGGCACGACTAGGCATCGACAATATGGTATAAGTCTTACGTGCTAGTACATTTCATTAGATGAAGATATCTCAACGTAAGGGCATAGAATGGTTGATGTTGGCATTCCATGAGTGTACGCTTTAAATAGCCGAGCCCGACATCCAATGCATGTATTTTTATGTGATTTGGTTTCACTAATACGATAAGTGACTTACTTTTGTGTTTCGTCACTTGTGTTAGTAAGCGGGACTCCTCCGTCAACCCAAGAGGTATTCGTGTAGAGAAATGTTTTATTTCATGTTTATGTTGCTTACTTACCCCATCTATTTTGTTGAAAACTTATTGTTTTTCTAAATATAACTGTTTGTTCTCACTAGGTTTTAGCCTAACACTTTTTCTTAAAATGACATGTATAACAGGTCATTCTAGCAGTGGGACTTCTCGGGTTTAAGTGGAGAGTCTTGAAGGGAAGTAGCATTTTTGGAGACACATAGAGGCGTCCTTTTTGTATAGCAATAGAATACTTTTGGAGGTGAGATAGAAACACATGTTCATACTCTAGATTCAGTCAGTCTAGATTAGTAGGTTGTTGGGTTTTATTTCACTTGATTCTTGTGATGTAAACGCCATACATTTGTTCCCCTCTATGGGTGATTTATTTATGATATATGAATTGTTTCGCAAATATTCAGGTTTAAATTAGACCCTATTTTTAGGGTGTTACAGTACTTCCATCTTTTCCAGTTTTCTTTTCCAAATTGAAATTAGCACAATAGAACCTTTATTTCAAGATATGGAACTTAAAACTAAAAGATAAGAAAAACTGTAATTAATTTTAACTAAAATAGTAAATTACATCGAAGTTAATGTTATAGTAAGCAAAGAGCAAAACTCAGAAAGTTACAGGTCTAAAACTAAAGTCTAAATCTAATGTAGTAATTCCAAACCTCAAAGTAAACAAAAGTCAAAAGAACAATGGCAAATTGTAAAATTCATAATCTATGCCGCTGTGCATTACAAAGAACAAGTGCCCAATAAGTTAATATCACAATATGTTGTTATTGTTGTGCAACGTGCTCTTAATGTGTTGATACAGTGATGTGCTCATGTTCATTGCAAATTCAATATGCAAAAAGAACCAAATGAACACGAAAGGATGATTGTTCACGTTCGTTCGTTTAACTTAACTGTACAAAAAAACAAACAAACATGAACTATAAATGAAATCAAAGTTTTTGTGTTCTTGTTCGTTTAACTTAACCGAACAAACAAACGAACACGAACAGTAAACAAACGATTTTTTTTGTATTTTTGTTCATTCGTAAAGAAAATGTGTTTGTTAATGTCCGTTTGTTAAGATGCTAAATCAATGAACGTAAATGAACGAAACATTTTGTGATCATATTCATTCATTAAAAAAATTTGTTTGTCCGTGTTTGTTCGATAAGATGCTAAATAAAAATCGGTTTGAGTTGTTGAAATGTTGGACATTCATCAGTTCTAGATGCACATGCATTGATATGTTTTTATAGTTAAAACTCAATTATCCAATTCCCAAATTATTAAACCCAAAATTAGTAATAGATGACAACTTGATGTCCCCTTGGACCTTGATACCTGTGCGGTCGCACGGGTTACACGTGACCGGGGCTTGTACCCTACATGTGTGATGGTATAAGTATATAAACTTTATGACTGATTTATTAAACAAAAACAAAAAGAAGAAGAAGAACGTAAAGTATTGATCAGTTGTAAAAGGCACATGATCATTTGAGATAACAACGTACATGTTGATGTTAAAAGCTTATTAATTTGGCCTTATGCCACTTCTTTTTACCACAAAATAATTATATGTTCGATTTTCCCAAAAATGATGATTCATGAACCTCAAATTTCTCCCCTTGTGTACATCACCACCAACACAATTTTTTTTTTTTTACGACAACTTGAGCTACGCCCACACACACATGCATTCGCGGTATCCGGGCATCCAATTGGGCAGCACCGACTAATTCGCGGCGACCCGGCCCAGTCCCAAGCGACTGGACCCGCCCAGGTACGACTAAGTCCGGTCAAAACCGAACCCGCATACCCATAGACATAGACTGGTATGCCCGTAAACCTTGACCCGAAAGCCGACCCAAGGTCTGGGTATCGCCGAAGTGCATCCCCCAGGATTCGAACCCTGGTAGATAGGCATACCATGCACTATCCCCCAGGGCCTTACCACTAGGCTAACACCTCTTTGATACCAACACAACTTTCTTTGATACAATAAAAACATATTTCTTTTCCCACGAACAAATTATTAAATTTTAGTTTAAAAAGGAATTTACAAATTTAAACGTCGGTCTATTTTTCATAATTATGATGCAAAAGTTAGAGCTACTTTCCTATTCAACTGAAATATCGATTTAATCACACTAAAAATGACTGGAATAATAGCTTACTTTTCTCTCATCTACATCTTACATGGTCGCTTTTCCATTTCAAATTGAAAATAAATATATGAAGAAAATAATTCTACATTGCATGCATGCATGCATTTTCTTTTACATACACAAATTATAAACCACGACATTTTATTATGAAAGATACAAGTTTAGACATATACGTCTTGATCATATCTATACTATATTATAAAACACGGATAAAAAACTCTTAAAAATAATTTCTAAAGCATAATGTATCGTTATTTAATGTTAATTACTTAAAATCTCTTAAAAACAACCATTAAAACTTTATATACTACAATTAATGTTATTTATCGACTTTCAATCGTTATCTCTAACTCCCTTAAAATCACTCCCCATTTTAATCCCCTAAAATCACTCTGCATAATTAAATAAAAGATAAAAATCAAATTTTAAATATAAAAAATCTAAAATATAATTAAGAAAATCTAACAAAATATTTAATGTTTATTTTAAAAACCATTATATTATTAAATCTAAAATAAATTATATTATTATTAAACTTCTATACTATATTATAAAGCACGTATAAAAAACTATTAAAAACAATTGCTAAAGGTTAATATACCGTTATTTAATACTAATTACTTAAAATCACTTACAAACAATCATTAATGTTTTATGTACTACATTTAATGTTATTTATTAACTTTCAATCTTTATCTCTAACCACTTTAACTCCCTTAAAATCATGATGTATCTCGTTGCATTGTGCGAGTACGATTCTAGCATATATATATAGGCGAAGGATTGTGTAAGAAATTGAGTTGTCGTAAGAAACGTGAGAAATGAATTTGAACCCTTGATCACTTTTAATCTCAAGTTCGCCCATGAATCACGCTTGATATGGGGATTGATTTGGTGCATACCAAGGCTGTTCCTGGGGGAGGGAGGGCGGGCGGGACGCATGCCCAGGGCCCAAATGAAATAGAGGCGCAATTTTTTTAACTTATATTATATAGTATATAATAGTACTTCAAAAAAAATAGTAAATAAAAGAGACAAAGTTTTTTAGTATCTAATAGGATCCAAAAATAATTTAACATTATATTAAGGGATCAAACATGTATTAATCCATTAAATTGGAGAAAAAAATATGTAAAAAGTTAATTGGTCATTATAGTATTGCTTATTTGCTTATTGTTTCTCTAAGGTTTTTTATCTAATACCAAAATTTGAAACTAGTTTGTCTAGAAAAACTTGATTTATTCTTCATCATTCATCTTCTATTGGCTATTTTGATCTACGTGACTTCTATTTTTGTATTATAATATTTTCCTGTTATTAACTAAGAAAACTCATACCTTTTGAAAATAAATTACCAACCATATGAGACTATCTAACTTATACTATATTTAAGATTTTAAAACCACCTTTTTTCATACATTATTGACTCTTTATTACTTAATATTGAATGCATAAATTTAAGTACTTTTCTATCTCTAAAACAAGAATAAGATATCAAACTACAACCGGACATGTACTTTTGATTTAAAGATTAATGGTTCCTAAAATGCTTGTGTAAGACCCGAAAACTTAAAATAATCTCCATTTGGATTTGAGTGTGTTTTGATTTTTGGAACCTTAATCCCCTTTAGATTTAATGTCTTAATCCCATTTTGTCGGATATCGTTCTCGAAACCGGAATCTAGTGGGAGAATAGTCTCGGTACATCACCGGCGACTATGCCCACGACTATGACACAAAGTCATTATAACCGGGCACTGTCGCACGGTTTGTACCATGGGGTGCCAAGAAGGGGCGACAATGCCCGCGACTGTGACATCAGGTCACTATCGCGGGGCATTCTCGCAAAGAATGTATCGAGAGGGTAGGGACACGGGCGACTATGCCCTGGGCATAGTCGTCGGGCAATGTCGCGATCTGGCCTAGAGGGGTATTTAATTGTGTAACTCGTTTTTCTTCTTCACAATACTGAATTGAGACTTTTAGAATACGATTTTCTCCCCAAGGATCTGGTAAGTATCATCTCCAACCCTCTCTCACCATTAATGCTTTCCATCTACCACAAATCCTTTGACCATTTATGATATGTTAGGGTTCCATGAGCATCTATTGAGCAAGTCCAAGTCTCCTCAAGATCCGATCTCATCTAATTAGTTACTTGGATTTTATGGTTTTAAGCTACAACCCTACAAGGTGAGTTCACTCTATTTTTATAAACTTTATACATTTTAAAATGTTGATTTTAACCTTCTAAACATCTCCATTTTGATTTACTTGATTTGTGTGAGTTTCACCAAAACCTAACTTTGGAGATTTTGGGGTTTATGTGAATGAGTATGGTTTTATGGTTAAGAAACTTATGTCTTGAAACTATTTGTGGGCTTGTACATGGGAATCATGTTTTTCCTCTAATCTCAAGCTTAAAAACTTTGAAATCAAAACTAGGGTTTGGGAATATGGATGTATATTTATGAAATGAGAACTTGAGTAAATTTGATTTAATCTGTGGAAATACTATTCAAAGTATGGAACCTCTTGGAACTACGTGAGTAATTATATGGATTCTTGTTATCTAGTACATTTGTGGGCATTTTATTTGTTGGAGCTATTGGTTGGTCTTGTTGGCATTGGTTTGACTATTTGATTGCATTGGTCGTCATGACCCCATATTTATTTGTATCATTATGTCCGATGATGGAACGCTAGTTTTCCACGTCGAGGCACAATTAGGCATCGGATAGGGTATAAGTCCTACGTGCTAGTACACGATATTGGATGATGATCTCAACGTAAGGACCCTATGTGGTTGAAGTTGACTTTCCGTGGGTGTACGTTTAAAGTTACCGAGCCTAACATCCCTTGCGTGTATTTTATTATGTGTTTGGTTTTAGTAACATGTTAGGTGACTTACTTTTGTGTTCCGTCACTTATGTTAGTAAGCGGGTCTCCCCCGTCAACCCAAGATGTATTTGTATGCAAACTAAGATTTATTTATATTTATTCCACATGCTTTTCTTAAATTATCTCATTTAGAATTTACTGATTTCTCAATATAAATGTGATAGGCGGG
This sequence comes from Arctium minus, assembly GCA_954870635.1. Classification (NCBI taxonomy): domain Eukaryota; kingdom Viridiplantae; phylum Streptophyta; class Magnoliopsida; order Asterales; family Asteraceae; genus Arctium; species Arctium minus. The sequence goes on from OX941085.1 coordinate 42,847,099, forward strand.
TTTACACCCCCCCCTAATCTAACCGCATGTGTATGGGTCGAATAAATTAATATATACTTAGAAGTATGAGTATCGAACCAAGGGAACTAGGAACTGAGTATCACAATGACTATATTCACTATTAACTGAACGGTCCAAAAGGTTGAATTTTTAGGAATAATTAACTAAATACTAATAAAAATAAATCAAATAAACACACTATTCAAATAACGACTTTGGAAACTTTTATGGAGACAAATAGTTGAAGGTTGAAAATCCTATGGTTTTCACTAATGAACAATATTCTTGAAACACTTATCAGTTAAATCCTTTAATGAAAATCTAATCTGTAAAATCATCGTTGTTATTTCTCAAGCAACAACGGATTTTATTTTGAAAACACAAGTCTCATCTCTCGATCTTAACACATGAGTTCAAAACACATTAAGTTCCAGATTATAATGATACTAAGGTTTAGTTGGTATATCTCTATCCAATTTCTCACCCTAGGCATATAATTCCAGTTCTTGTTAACAATTAATTCTCTCGAATTAAATTTATAACGAACAAATCAGATGAAAGTTGGCCAAACTCACAAAAGCATTAAAACCTAAATCATATTCTTCATTAGTTAAGAAACACTGATAAAAACTCCAAATCACATGTTCACAAGCTTAAACCATAGTCAAACCAACCCCCAACATCTAAAGATTAGTTCATGTCGGGGGTATTAAACAAGAAACTAGTAGAAGTAGTCATAGATCTAAGAAAAATCTCTCGACCAATCAAAGATTGAAAAACTCCCTTTGATTATGTGATACTGATGAAGAATTGGAAGAAATCCGTGTAAGAATCGCTTCCCAAGGTTTTTCCTAGCTTCAATTCGGTGTTTTCTCCTTGTAAAAATCACCCCAAGTCGCCTCCTTGCTTCCTCCCGTCGCCAAAATTGAGAATAGAATGATAAGCGTGTGAAAACCCTAAAAGATAACCATTAAAAATGTCCAGCCCCTTTCTCGGGTTGGTCTGTGGGTTCAGCATCAACAACTAACATGAAAGTCCCCCTAATTTCCATTCTGGTGGCTTGCTCCGTGGGTTCAGCTTCAGCAACCCACATGAAAGTCACTTCAGCCACTGATTTTGGCCCACTTTTGAAATTGATTTTTCTTCTTAACTTCACTTTTTTATTGACGAACGTTATACTCAATTATCGTTCGAAAACGTACCTTTCCCATTCATTATTGGCTATCTCATAACATGATGCATAATCCTGAAACACTTGATTTAAATTATAAAACTCCGCTAATTTCACTTGGAATTAAGCACTTTTACTCGGTTAATGATATGAAAATAACACCATAAATTGGTATTATAAACAACCCCAAACCGAGCGTTGCTTGTCCCCAAGCAAATTAGCGTCAATAAAAGCACAAACTTAAACCAAGCATGAATTTATAAATGAACCGGACCACGGGTATACCTATCGGGTAGCAATCATGGGTGTCAAGCAATAAAAATTTAAGTGGATGAAACAACCGGTATTCATTATTCAACAAAGGATTTAGAGTCCTAAACATTAAAAATCGAACTAAGAACAGTGACACCATACCTAATCACAACCAAGTCCTCACACTTTTGGGGAGGATTTCGCCTCGACCCTACCTCACGGGATACTCTCTTTACGCTCGAACCCTAGGTTGTCACACATGTTGTTCATGACTTTGGAGTTTATGTACAAAAATTCACAAGATATTAGCATGAACAACTAAACAAGAAAAACGCACAAATGTACAAATAAGTGATTTCAGAAGGAATCAAGTAACAAGAATAGGACTATTAGTGCTATTCCGTCTATCCTTCTACACTTTCTAAAAGATCATCCAGGTCTTTGTAAAGGTTGTAATGGGGTTAGGCTTATGGCTAAGAAACAAAGGTAAACGGATCAAAATCCTTAATGTGTCATTGAATGAACAACCAGATTCATCCCATCCCTTTCGACCAGTTCCTGTCTTTTCACTTTATTTCCCACCATGTTCCTTTGCTTTCTTTCCATCTTTTTCTTTATTAATTTTTCTATTTACATAACCTTTATTGCTGTTGACAGTTTTTTTTGCAGGTATTTGACCCATTTTGGTCTTATCGTTCTTTCTAGAACCCACTTTCATTATCATTTTTTGCTTTTTTCTAATACTTCCCATTATTCCCTACCAGTTATTCATTACATGACACATGTTCGGATGCGGGTAGGCTATCAATCAGGTTGGGGTTAGATAAATGGGTTAAGAAATAATTTAATCATTGTATGGCTGTAAAAGGGCTTAGGTGCACACAATAGAAAGGAACGTAAGATAAAGAATTCAATATTTATTTAACACACAATGCCTGGAATCATCACTTAGGGTCTATAATTCTGATAAGACCGAATTGACACTTAATATCCTTATGGCTGTCTTTGCTACTCAATGCAATATTATAGTGAGATCAAACTATAATCACGACAAAGAATTAGAATAAGTGTATATGATTTAAGTGCATAATTCTCTAGCAATAAATTGTACGTTATTGGGTTCAAATTTCTATCGGGTGGTCTCCACTATTGTCCCATATTCGTGTAATTTCTTGATTATTTTTAGGACTATATCTCCGCTCCTAGATTCTCAGAACAATGTAAAGTTATCTAAATGGCTAGGTGTTTCATGAATTTCGTTGTTCACTATCCTAAGAAAATAAAATTTATGATATGCTTGACAACTTGTGATAATTACGCAATTAACATGCAATACCATTGAATACCCGATAGTATGCCCGGGTCTACAACCCCAAACCTTACCGGCACATTGTCCCCAATGTGCAAGTTTGGTTTGAGTTTGTAATAAAGTTGTAGATGCAAAGAAACTTGACAGAAAATGTATGCAACATATAAGAGATAATAGAAATCTTACCCGTGTTCGTGCTAGGTGATGTGAATAGTACGTCTACACGATTACAATTATCTGAATTCAAAATAATAGACGATACAAGTAACAAGTTCACAAAAATAACGAAGTCAAGAATGGGCGTTAAGCGGTACGACGTGAGTCCGAACTTCTGTTATTTCGGCGATGACGTGGTCTAGCTTTGCTTCCGACCTGGAGAAGTATGGTGGTGTGGTGTGATATGGGTGATCAACTAGCTGCTGTGGTGGTGTGGATGGTGGTTCCTCCTCGTCTGCGGCCTCTACCTCATAGACTATGTGCTCGTACTTTATCATCTTCTTCCTCTCCATCTTGAGGGTGTGGGGGTAGTGGGTCGAGTTTTCGGGTGTTTCTTATAGTTCAATGGAAGTATTAGTACACAGTGAGAATATATGGTTACCCCAAACCTAGATCGTGGTCTAGGTTTACTCTTGGTAAAGACGGAAAGTGGGTCAAAGATTGACGACCCCAAACCTATGTTGGGACATAGGTTGGAATGATGTACAACCATCGACTTTGAAAGAGTATATGAGTTGGATGACCAAATGTGTGTGTGATTGGGAGGGATGCGAGGAACCCCAAACCTATGTTGGGACATAGGTTTGTTTTGTGTAAAGGAAATCTCACAACCAAATGCATACATGTAAAATTTAGAGCAAGAAGATGATGGGGGGAAAATAAACCATGACATTACTCATAACCCCCAAATTGTGACTTAATTGTGACATGAAGTGTGAGGTGGACATAGAGGTGATGGTAGGGTGATTCCAACGCAATTAGCACATAGACACCACACAAGCCTATTGAATGGACAAAATTATCACGGAAGTACAAGGCACAATATCATATTCACAATTATGCTCAAATAAATAACTTGATTGAGCACCCACCCCAATTCACATAAACCACTTTTGGCATGAATTAAACTGAAGAGACGAGCATAAGCATGATGGCCATGGTGGAATGAACACACATAATTTCCCAAAAGATCAACATCTAGCAATTTCTTATGATTAGCTTTAAAAACAAAACCCTAGTTTTGAGAAAATCTCACAACTAACAAAAACTATGATAGCACCCATAGATAAATCGATTGAACTAGAAAGAGGGAACACATGCATTACATCACCCATTCAAGGAATCCATATTGGTAAAAAAAATAAACCCTAGAGCAAAACCCACAAAGTATTCACCAATACTCACAAAATTTATGCCATCACAACGAATGATAGGTGGATGGAAAGAGATTCTCAACTTATAAGAATAAAATTTATCCATAGGATGTTCCATTAAAACTTTAGGTTTGAAAAAACTCTATTTCCACCATTGAAGCATCAATGGAAAACATAACCAAGAAGAAGAAGAGTAGAGAAGCACACCTTAGATTGAGAGATGAAAGATTCAAGTAGCAATTGGAGAAGAATCAAAGGTTTGAGCAAAACCCTAGGTTTAGTTCTTGAAGTCGATTAGAGAGAGAGGAGAGAGAGGCGCCGATTGAGAGCAATTGGAGTAGGGGAAAAAGAAAAAAAATCGGCTAAAAGGATTGTAGGCCCAAAATAATTAGGGTGGGTTTGATGTGGGTTGGGAGAGGGTTAAGTCACGCATAAGCCACGCTAGGGGCTGTTTATTCAAGTCATGCTCGATCAAGAGAGGGAAGGGTTTAGCATGGGTTAGGCCGTGGGTTGGGTGGGATCAACTCACGGCAAAGGGTCGTGAGGGGCTGTTTGTTTGCTGTTGATCGAGAGGGGAAAAGGGGAAAGGGATGGTTTAGCGTGGGTTAGGCCGTGGTTTGGGTGGGATCAACTCACGACAAAGGTACGTAGGGGGTTGTTTGGTTTTGGCCGTGGGTTAGGCCGTGGGATGGATAGAGGTAAGCCACGAGAAAGGTACCTGAGGTTCTGTTTGGCTAGGTGTTTTGGGTGGGTTAGGCCGTGGGTTAGGTGTGGATAACTCACGGCAAAAACTACGCTAGGGGCTGTTTGTTCGCTATGAATCGAGAGGAAAACGGGGAAAGGGAGGATTCGCTAAAGGCTGTTTGTTTTGGATCGTAGGCTGCAGATCAAAGCAGTGTTTAACGGGGGTTGGATGTGGGTTGGGATGGGGCTAACTCATGACAAACCCTCGTTAGGCGCTGATTTGGCAAAGATAGACTATTTTTCCATGGCTTTTTCAACTTCACCCCACCTTCAGATCGCTTTAAAAACTTTTTCGGTAACGAAAACTAAAGTTCAAAAAGGCTTTTTCGTGGTTTTTTTTTCTTTCCCAGCAACACTTAAAAACTCACCCATTTTTTTTTATTAAATCACCATTTAAATCAGCTTTAATCCCACCATGAACCTCCTCATTCTTTTCTCTCAATCCCTTTTCTCAACTTCAACCACATGGAACCAAAGGCTTTTCCCCCAACCTTTTACTCCACTCGATTACCACTTTTTTCTCCAACTTTAACCAAAACACAAATAACTTACCTTGTCGCGCGAGAAATTCCCCGAATCTCGAGAGACCTAAAACGAAACGAAACAAAATTCCTACGAACACCAATTAAAGTTGATCTAGCAAAACAAATGAAAAAAATAACTAAAATTAACGTAAGAAAATAAAACAAACCGGGTGGGTTGCCTCCCACCTAGCGCCTTAGTTAGGGTCATGGCACGACCTTTTGTGGCTTTCAAATTGGCTCGGTATCGCTTGCGGAACTAAAATGCCCACACATACGACTTTTCCTGATTTTCCCCACATCCGTTTTCCCATCATCACCGGTTTCTGATCCAATCGATCGCCTTTCCGGTTCAGCTCTATCTTCTTCGCTTTTGAGGACATGGAAGGTTACCTTTTCATTACCAACTCTGAAAGTCATCACACCTTCTTCCATGTCTATCAAAGCCTTGCTTGTGGCTAAGAACGGTCTTCCCAAAAATTAATGGCATCTCAACATCTTCTTCCACATCTAGAACTACGAAATCAACTGGAAAGTAAAACTTTCCGACCTTTATCAACACGTCTTCCACGATTCCGTACGGATACTTCACTGATCTATCTGCAAGTTGGAGTGTCATGTTTGTTGGTTTCACTTCCCCCAAGCCAAGTTTCCTGAAAATGGATAAAGGTAACAAATTAATACTTGCTCCTAAGTCACATAACACTTTATTGAAATGAACAACTCCAACTTGCACAGGTATAGAGAAACTCCCTGGATCTTGAAGCTTTGGAGGAAGCTTATTTTGAATGATTGCACTGCACTCCTCAGTAAGTGCAATTGTTACATGATCTTCAATCCTCCACTTCTTGGACAAGATGTCTTTCATGAACTTGAGATATGTTGACATTTGTGCAAGTGCCTCTGCAAATAGAATATTGATGCGTAACTTCTTAAAAATGTCAAGAAATATCTCGAACTTTTCCTTATCCCTGTGTACCTTCAACCGATTCGGAAAAGGTAGCGGTGGCACATACGGGTTGACTATCGGCTTTGATGGAGGTGTCACACCTTTTTCATGTCGCTCATTTAGATCAGCGATATCAGTAGTTACCCCACCTTTCATCCCAACATCTTCAGCCTTTACTTCTTCAGTCACCACATGCTCTCGGGTAGGGTCCTTTATCAATTCCTTGTCACTCCTAAGATGAATGGCATTGCAATGCTCTCTCGGTTTTCTTTCAGTCTGACTAGGGAATTGACCCTGAGTGCGGGATTGTAGAGCTTCAGCTATCTGTCTGATCTTTCTCTCTAAGATTTGGATGGAAGATATATTTTGATCAGTTGTCCCTTTTACTGTGCCCACGGTGGTTGTCAAAGTGCTTATAGATTAAGTAATCTCCTCGACAGTATTGCCCATCTTTGAGATAAACTTCATCAAAACATCTTCTAATCCCGGCTTCTTCTCTCCAGATTGTCCTTCATCAAGCCTTCTATGATTATAACCTGGGGGACGATAAACATTATTAGCATGAGAAGAAGAATTAAAATTAGAATTGTTACCATATTGTTGCTGTTGCTGTCCCATAGTCTCTCTTGGTTGATTTTTCGGTTGATTCCATGAGAGGTTGGGATGCCTCTTCCACCTTTCTTTGTAGGTATTAGAGAATGGATCATTCTGAAGGCGATTGTTCCGATTTTGTAAGAATTGAACCTGTTTAAGCTCATGCGAAGCAGGGAACAAATTGGGAATGTCTCCCTCATAGTGATGTGCAGGTTGGATGGAAGCTCCTTTCAGCTGATTTGTGATGGCGGCCAGTTGGGCTTTAATCGCCTTTAGCTCATCAGATTCTTGAACATTAGCTACACGTCTGGTATTGGATCGTGGAGTGGCATAACTGTGTTCAGCCAAATTTTCAATCAGCTCAACTACCTCTTCATAAGTCTTGTTCATCAAGGCACCACCCGCTGTTGCAGTAATATCATTCTTGTACTGCGGGTGAAGTCCACCAAAGAAAGTCTAGATGATAACCCAACCATGTAACCCGTGATGTGGACACTTTTTTAGCATGTCCTTATACCTTTCCCATGCCTCATAGAGTATCTCCTGGCCCCATTGAGCAAAGTGAGTAATTTCAACCATGAGTTGGGTTGTCCTACCTGGTGGAAAGAACTTCTGAAGGAACGCTGCAGTCATGTCAGCCCAAGTGGTAATCTGATCGTTGGGTAGGCTCTTTTCCCAAATTTGTGCATTTCCCTTCAATGAGAAGTTGAACAACCTCAGTTTGACTGCATCATCTGACACTCCGTTGATCTTAAATGTGTTACAAATCTTTTCGAATGTACGGAGATGTGCATGAGGTTCTTCTGTTGGCGCTCCACCAAACTGTTTTTGTTGCAACATCTGGATCGTGCCATACTTTATCTCAAAGTTCTTTGCTTCTACTACAGGGGCTTGAATGCCTCTGTTGATAGCTGTCATATTCGGATTGGCAAACGATCTCATTGGAACTCTTGTTGGTGCTTCCTCTCCCATTATATGATTTCTTTTTAAATCTGAAACAGGGAAAAGAGGGAATCACGGAATGTGCGGAAAATAGAATAAACCAAAATAAAAAGTCCAATGTAATAGCGCTTATAGCTGGTAGTGCTAACTAGTTCCCCGACAACGGCGCCAAAAACTTGATAGGCGGGTTTACACCCCACCCCCTAATCTAACCGCAAGTGTACGGGTCGAATCAAGTAATATATACTTAGAAGTACGAGTATCGAACCAAGGGAACTAGGAACTGAATATCACAATGACTATATTCACTATTAACTGAACGATCCAAAAGGTTGAATTTTTAGGAATAGTTAACTAAATACTAATAAAAATAAATCAAATAAACACACTATTTAAATAACGACTTTGGAAACTTTTATGGAGACAAATAGTTGTGGGTTGGAAATCCTATGGTTTTCAATAATGAACAATATTCTTGAAACACTTATCAGTTAAATCCTTTAATGAAAATCTAATCTGTAAAATCACCGTTGTTCTTTCTCAAGCAACAATGGATTTTATTTTGAAAACACAAGTCTCATCTCTCGATCTTAACACATGAGTTTAAAACACATTAAGTTCCAGATTATAATGATACTAAGGTTTAGTTGGTATATCTCTATCCAATTTCTCACCCTAGGCATATAATTTCAGTTATTGTTAACAATTAATTCTCTCGAATTGAATTTATAACGAACAAATCAGATGAAAGTTGGCCAAACTCACAAAAGCATTAAAACCTAAATCATATGCTTCATTAGTTAAGAAAAACTGATAAAAACTCCAAATCACATGTTCACAAGCTTAAACCATAGTCAAACTAACCCCCAACATCTAAAGATTAGTTCATGTCGGGGGTATTAAACAAGAAACTAGTAGAAGTAGTCATTGATCTAAGAAAAATCTCTCGACCAATCAAAGATTGAAAAACTCCCTTTGATTATGTGATACCGACGAAGAATTGGAAGAAATTCGTGTAAGAATCGCTTCCCAAGGTGTTTCCTAGCTTCAATTCGGTGTTTTCTCCTTGTAAAAATACCCCAAGTCGCCTCCTTACTTCCTCCTGTCGCCAAAATTGAGAATAGAATGATAAGCATGTGAAAACCCTAAAAGATAACCATTAAAAACGTCCAGCCCTTTTCTCGTGGGTTGCTCTGTGGGTTCAGCATCAACAACTCACATGAAAGTCCCCCTAATTTCCATTCTGGTGGCTTGCTCCATGGGTTCAGCTTCAGCAACCCACATGAAAGTCACTTCAGCCACTGATTTTGGCCCACTTTTGAAATTGATTTTTCTTCTTAACTTCACTTTATCACCGGCCATTTTTCGGGCTTGGAACTTGACGGACGTTATGCTCGATTATCGTTCGGAAACGTACCTTTCACATTCATTCTTGGCTATCTCATAACATGATGCATAATCCTGAAACACTTGATTTAAATTATAAAACTCCGATAATTTCACTTGGAATTAAGCACTTTACCCGGTTAATGATATGAAAATAACACCATAAATTGGTGTTATCAAAATGTTTGATCTCGCTAGGCTTTAGCCTAATTAAAATGACATGTATAATAAGTCATTCTAGCGGTGGGACTCCTCGAGTTTGAGTGGAGGGTCAAGAAGAGATGTAGCATTTTTGGTGGCATATAGAGGCGTACACTTAGTATAGTGATAGTGTATTTTTGGAAGTGAAATGGCAACACCCAATCTTAATCTAGATATAGTTGGTCTAGATTAGTAGGTTGTTCGGTTCCTTTTCTATTGTTCTTGTAATGTAAACGTCATACAATTATTTCCCTTTTGGGTGATTTGTTTATGTCAGTATTGATTATTCCGCATTTATTCTGGCTTAAATTAACTCCTATTTTTAGGGTGTTATGACTTGTATTAACCCTAAAAGTTTAGAATAGTAATTAAAACATTAACATGAGGCAACATGGAAACTCAACATGTTTATATTGATTTACATAGTGTTATCCTGAATAGTCAACATTGAAACCCAAAATGATGTATATCTATATATTAAAGATATATCATATGATGTGTTTGACGGTGGAACAAATTTACGATACAATGTAAAAATGATATGGTAGATAGTATCAATTTAGAAATACTTATTGATTGATTATGCGTCTAGAAATTCTCGGACAAACAATTTTATATGAATTATTAGTATTTTTTGAAGTCAATACACTACTAAAAAAAAGCCTATTATCGGCGGCCATTTACGGCGGAAAATCCATCAAAAATATTTCCGGCGGAATCCACAAAAGTCAACACTACCGTAAATTGGTCGGAAATCCGCCACAAATATTCGTCACTGAAATATAAAAAAAAGATATATATGTATATATATATATATATATATATATATATATATATATATATATATATATATATATATATATATATATGGGTAGTTTCATTTGGAAAGCACCTTAATTTTGCAAACCATGGAAACGTCTATTTCATTGTTAACTTAATGAAGTTGTTTCAAAAATTGTATAATTTGATTAATTGTTTCATATTATTCTTTTCTTTATAAATTGTTTCATATATTTGTGTTTTTTATATAAAAACGAAAAAGTTTCATCAGAATGAGAAAAATGCATTAAACAATTTCATCAGAATGAAAAAATACATGAAACAATTCCATTTTTACAGGAAAAAAACACAAGTATATGAAACAATTTCATCAAATTAAACAATTTAATGAACCAATTTGTATCAAATTAAACAATTTCCGTCATAAATATTTGTTCAATTAAAATTGAATTATTTAATTAAAAAAATTAGCAACTGAATAATCAAATTAAAAATTAATTAAACTAATTAAGTAAAGTAGTTAACAATTAAAAATGAAAATATAAAATTTAAATAAATTTTTGACCGATTTCCTACGAAAAATAATTTAATTTAAAAGAAAAATAATTTATGTAGGAAATCCACCGAAAAATAATTTGATTTTTCAAAAACCATTTTTTAATATTATATTTATTAATTAAATTCAAATTCAAATTATTTCTGACGTAGATTAATTAATTTAAAAGAAAATTAAGTTATGTTTGAAATCCGACATAAATTAATTGAATTTTTAAAAACCATTTCTTAGAATTATATTTATTTTCAAATTATATTAAAAATAAAAATTTAATTTAAATTTAAATTAATTTCCGACGGATTTCCGAAAAAAATTAATTAATTTTCGTTGTAAATCCGTCAGAAATTAATTTGAATTTAAAAAACCATTTCTTAGAATTATTTAAGTTAAAATTATATTAAAATTCAAATAAAATTAAAATTAATTTCCAACGGATTTCCGAAAAAAATTAGTTAATTTAAAAGAAAATTAATTTTCGTCGAAAATCCATCGAAAATTAATTTGAATTTAAAAAACTATTTCTTACAATTATTTAAATCAAAATTATATTAAAATTTAAATTAATTTTCGACGAATTTTCGAAAAAAAAATAATTATTTTTTGTCGAAAATCCTTGGAATTAATTTAAATTTAAGAAACCATTTCATAGAATTAATTAAGTTAAAAGTATATTAAAATTCGAAATTAAATTAAAATCCAAATTAATTTCCGACAAAAATTAATTAATTTAAGAGAAAATTAATTAACTTAAGAGAAAATTAATTTCCATCGAAAATTAATTTGAATTTAAAAAAAATCATTTCTTAAATTATATTTATTTTAAAATTAAAATGAATTTCTGAATGATTTCTTACGAAAATTAATTTAATTTAAAAGAAATTAATTTTCATTGGAAATCCGTTGAGAATTAATTTGGGTAAAATTGATTGTATGTATATATAATAGATGTATGTATATATGTAATTTTTGGGTAAAATTGGTTGTACGCATATATAATGTATGTGTGTATATATGTAATTTTTGGGTAAAATTGATTGTATGTAAAGATAATGATTGTATGTATTTATGTAATTATTGGGTAAAATTGATTGTATGTATATATAATGTATGTTATGTAAAATTGAGTAAAATTGATTGTATGCATAGATAATATCTGTATGTATAAATGTAATATTTGGGTAAAATTTATTGTATGTATATATATCATATGTATGTATATATGTAAAATTTGGGTAAAATTGATTGTATGTATGTATGTATGTATGTATGTATGTATGTATGTATGTATGTATGTATGTATGTATGTATGAGTGTATGTATATGTAAATGTGTACCTATGTATGTATGTTTGTATATGTAAAAAACATATACAAATTACATCAAATAAATCAATTTTTTATATATACAGTTAATTTTCGGCGGATTTCCGGTGGACATTCCGTAGGTGAAACAAAAAGAAAAAAATTCTTTAGTATTCCAATTATAATTAAAAAAACAAACTTCCGGCGGACGTTTTCAGTATTTTTCATTTAATTTTCTAATTATAATTAAAAAACAAATTTCCGGCGGATCTCAGACGTATTTTCCGTCATAAATTTATTTTTTCAAACTATATAATTTTTTTTGATAAATAAATTATAAAAAATAAGTTAATTAATCCGCCGCAAATCCATCTGAAACTAATTAATCCCATTAAGAAAATGTTGATTAACTGATATTTTTAAGAAAATAGGTGAAAAATTTAGGATGGAAAAATCCGCCAGAAATGGTAAATCTGTCGGAAATATCATTTTTGCGGCGTTGCATCTTCTGATAGTTGAATCCGTCAAAAATCCGCCGCTAATAGCCCTTTCCGACGGATTTTGCCGTCAAATCCGTTGGAAATGACGTTCAATTTTGTAGTGATATTATTTCTAATGATAAAAACAATATATTGTAAGAGAGTTTCGTACTTATCAAGGGTTTCCTTTTTACATCTCGTCCTAGGCCTATAAAGTGTCAGGAAGGGTCTGTAGCATCTCAGTACATCTTATTTTGGTGCATCTTATCCAACGGTTGATAACCAATTCTCACGTAATTCAACTTCTCTTCGGAACCCAAACCCTATGTATATATATATATATATATATAGAGAGAGAGAGAGAGAGAGAGACTTGGGATCACGTGAGACCAGCATGTTTTCGTGAGACCCGTGAGACCACGATTTTACACTTGAAACTTCACAGCAAAACGCTGTGAAGGTAAAAACTTTCACAGCAAAAAACTGTGAATGTAAAAAAATCGAACTTTTCATAGGGAAAACACCGTAAATGTTACGTTCACGGTGTTTTTCGCTGTGAATGTTCGTTTTTTTTTTACCTTCACAGCGTCTTCACTGTGAAGGTTCGGATATACCTTCACAGTCTTTTATCTGTGAAGGTTTGATTTTTTTTTAACTTGGTTTAGGTTTTTTTACCTTCATAGTGTGATTACATTATGAAGGTTCGAATGTTTTTTACCTTCACAGTGTTTCGGTGTGAAGTTTCATGTTTTAAGGCTTGGTCTCACGTGGTCTCACGAAAACAACTTGGTCTCACGTGAACCTGACCCTATATATATATATATATATATATATATAGTCAGGTTCAGGGAAAAACCGTAAAAACATTGAAAAACTGAGGAATACCGTGATACAATGGCGGACACACTACTTGCTTGTAGGGGACAAGTGCCCCCAACAAATGAAGTCCCACTAGGTTAAAAGAAAATTTGAGTTAGCCATTTGTTACTACCTAATAGGTTAATATAGTTTTTGGGCCCCCAACAAAAAAACTATAGTGCCCCAACAATAAAAGAAAAAACCTAGTTTTTTCTAATCTCTCCTTCCCATCTCTCTCAACTCATGCAATACACGTATGTACATTTGTTGCTTTTTTTATTTTGAGGCTATCGATACAATATAAATTGTATTAATTGGTAAATGGTAATGTTATGTTGGTTGTGCAATTTTGTTTAGGATCTACGAGAATGAAATGTTGTAAAAAACAATTTGGCAATTCCTTGAAAAATAATTTGACATTCTGATTTATCTTTCACTAGGTTTGTTATAAATAGATTTAACAACAACTGTCAATTTGTTTTTTTAATTACAAATTGGTTTAGTGGTTTGTTCCATTAGTCATCTAATTCATTATGAATCACCCGAATTTTGTATTAATACATAATGTATTCACTTGCTTTTAGTTTAACCGAAAATAATAAAATATACAAATAATAGTATGATGTGCTCGGTTTAACCGTATATATATAGTAAAAAACAATTAAGCGAAGGCGAACCAAATAAGTTTTCTTTATTGAGTTAACCGAACCGTTTAATTCGAAAACGAACCCGAAACCATCTTGGTTCAATTGAGTTATCAGTTTGAAATTTTTTTGACACCTTTAAGTGTGCCCCCAACGATAAAAGTTTCTGGATCCGCCACTGCCCTGATAGTCGTTCATCTGCGGTATACATATATACATACAAATAATTTGTAACATTCACATGTGCATAATACACACGTACATAAAAACAGAAAAACAACAACTTATTTTACTTTATATGCAAATGTGCATACCATCATGATGAACGGTTACCGAGATGTTCCTTAATTTTTCATTTTTTTTGAGATTTTCCCCTAAACTTCCCTTTATATAAGATGATGAAAAAAATATTGAAATAGAATATACATATACATATATATTAAATGCAAATATTTTTATTTTTTAATTAGCGAAGTTTAAAGTAAATCTAAGAATAGGCTATAAATACCGTCTCTAAAGTACGTATTCCTTAATTAATCTACATTTTTAATTGTACTATTCGTCTAAAATAATCATCAAAAAGAAAATTATTAATGTTTTAGTTCTTAAATTTAACATATGTTATAATTTTTTTTTGAACGACATAACAACCATTATGATACAGGGAGAATTCAAGAGCTATCAAGATGTTTTTTTTCTATATTTGGAAAAGAAGAAAACGAGCTCGAAAAAGGCTCGGAAATTGGAATCGAAAAAAAGACAAACATAAGTTACCGAGACTTAAGTCTCGGTGCCCACTGAGTTCCAGAATCTACCGAGAGTTTCACCGAGACTTAACTCTCAGGACAAGTCTCGGTGACCACCGGAGATAACTCTCGCTTCCAGAGACTACCGAGAGTATCACCGAGACTTAAGTCTCGGGACAACTCTCGAAAACATATTTCCTTATTTTAATTATTTAAACTTAGGATAATTATTGTTAGTATTGATTATTGTTAGGATTATTATTTAGGGAGTGTTTGGTTGGGGTATTAGAAGGTAATAAATGAGAATGATAATAATTGATGATGTTTGGTTCAAATAAGGAATAAAATGGAATAAAAAATGGTATTTGGTTCAAAAAATATAATGAATCATTATAATAGATTTGCTTCAAATTCATTCATCCCCAAATTGGGGGGGAATAGAAAGCAATCACGAAATCTTCTCCCTGGAATGTGGCAAATTAAATCTGGAAACAATATCTTCTCCATCAACGATATCTTCTCCAAAAAAACAATAGAGAATATTGCAACTAGAAATCGAGGAAGAAAGCATCAAGAAACACGTTTGTAGCCTTCATACTCATCCAGTTCTTCATCTTCATCTTCGAGAAATCATCAAGAAATCGAGAAAGAACGCATCAAGGAAACTGCATCTTCATCCATCTGGAAGCCTAGTCTAGAGATTTTCACGAGAGATTTTCATTTCATCTTCATATTCAATCTGCATCTGGAAGCATAGTCAAGAGATTTTCATATGAGATTTTCATCTTCATCTTCAATCTCCATCTTCACCTTCGATCTTCATCTTCCAATTTTTGATTTTGAAATGGATTTTCTTCATTTGTATTCTTTATCTGTTCGATTTTCATTAGGTTTAGGGAGGAACATATTTGTTTAATGTGGGAACAGATCTGTACATATTTGCCTTTTTGATTCATTCATGTGGTTTTTTTATATGTTCATTCATCTGTAACTTTGTTTAATCTGGTGACTTTGTTCGTTTTCTTCATATCCAGTTTTGATTTCTTCAATAGGAACATTGATGAAGTTTGGACCAAGAATCCCTAACTATTGGATGATAGAGTAAAGCAAACATAAATAATACAATATAATACAATGTATATATTTATTCCTATTCCTTGACATATTCATTCACATTTTCATTTTCATTCCTTAAAACGAACCAAATGCGCCCTTAGTTTACTTTTTATTCATTATTTAATTACTTTTATAGTTGGTTTAGAATTAGGATAGATTTAATTTCCATAGTTATCGCTTGATTAGTTTAGCAATAAATAGGGTTTATTGTTTTCTTTGTTAATCAAAGAGTTTATTATTGATCAATAAAGCTTTCTTTTAGAGTTTTATCTCTAATTATAAGAGTTTTCTCTTATTTTCCGGGTTCTACGCTTGTAGACTCGTTTATCCTTTGGATTTGACGCTTGTCAATCTGTTCCGCAGTTTTCCCGCTGCGTCAGTTGGTATCAGAGCCGGATTCGTCTGTCTTTTCACTAACAGTTGAAGATCGACAACCGACTACCAAAGAGGGTTTAATAGAGATGAATGTGGCCTTATCCACATCACTCGCTAAACTGGAAGCGGCTGTCAACAGACTTCAAGCTGATTCCGTCAATGACAATCGTCGGAGATGAGACATGTTTGAAGAACCGATTGGGGAGCCACACAATGGCAACCGTAATCGAGTTAATTTTTTGAGTTCCGAATCTGAAGAGGAGGAGGAAGAAGAGCCAGTCAACTTGAGAAGAAACATACACGATTACCTTCTGAAAACATACATTTTGTTCTTCTATGGAACCATGGGAGTAGAAGAATTCTTAGATTGGCAAATCAAAGTCGACCAATTCTTGGACATTATGGAGGTTCCCACAGACAAGAAGACCAAGTTGGTTGTTTTCCTTCTAAAGAGTGTCGCTGCTATTTGGTGGGATAAACTGATTGTGCAAAGACAATGACAACGAAAGGGACCAGTTCGATCATGGAGGAGAATGAAACAACTTATGATGAGACGATTCTTATTGGAAGATTACGAACAAATCCTTAACAAACTCCATCCCGATCACGACAATAGCAATTGACGGAGAAGGGATAGATACGAGAAACCAGTCATGCTTTTGTGAGACAACAACTATAGGCACTTGGTTTCTTTGTTAGTCAATCAACCACCCATTCCGAAAAAGCCGCCCGAAAAAGACGAAGTATTGCTGGACAAGGTTGAAGGTGAAGGTCTCCTCGTCATAAAAGAAATCTGCAACGAGCCAAAAAAGTTGGCAATAGATCCCGAACCAGAGATCAAAGAAAGCAAAAGTGAACCGGTTGCGGACATTCCCGAGCCAACGAAACCGTAATCAGAGGAAGTCAAGAAAGGTGATGTAACATCCCCCGTCCCCATGGTACGGAACGGGTGATGTCACTAACGGAACTTAACATAAATACACAACTAATTCAGAGCTACTAATAAACTCCAAACATATATTACAATCCAAAATATTACACTTCAAAAAGTGTTTATAAACATTGAACGTTTATAATAAAAGATAAGTCTAAGAACTCCACAATTTCACGCTCGATCTCAAGTCTCGTCCCCATAAGCGTCACTTCAAACCTGTTGTGTCAGAAAACAAAAACACGGTTGAGCACAGGGCTCAGTGAATGAATTATAATATAAATTCAGAAATAATAATAAACACCTCGATAACAAAGCGGAAGACTTAAAAATTCAATTTGAATAAATTTCATGAAACTCAAGTTCATAGTTCATTTAATTCAAAAGAAATGTTCAAAAATATTCAAAACACAATCATCTCAAGAACGGTTCATACTTTAACTTCACAACGTAATATCAATAAAGATCATCAATTCTTGTTGTGTTCGTGGGGTAGCCAAACCACACGAACGATTGGGTCGGTGTACGGGCACACACACCCGAATTCCCTGTGAATTTAACCACGGTCACAAGTTCTGTGGGTAAAAGTTCTAGGATCGATCCATCTGCCCTGGAGCCAACAAAGTCGGCCTTGTCCTCAGAGTGGGTTCACGTAAGCCACTATTGGGCCTAACCCTGGTGGACTCAGTCCACCTGCAGTACGCTATGACTACAAAGCCTCCATAGAAAGCATCCCAAATAATGTGCCCATTTATTGGATTGTTCTAAAAAAATAACGAAAACCAAACATATGCCACTTACCCGAATGGCGTTCATAAAAATCAAGTTCAATATAGTTCACAAGTTTCATAAACAATTCCATACGAGACACATTTTAATAAAACGGCAAAAGGTTCAAACAAATGATTCATAACTCAACTTCAATATGAGACAACGAAACACGAAAACATTCAAACATAAGATTCAAACCAAAATCAATGTGTGTGTGTGTATAAGTACACATTTCGTTGATCACTGATCAATCACAAGGCGGTGAACCACCTTTAGGAAGGGTCAACTACAATAACTAGTTGCACACAAATCAAAGGAAGTGAAATCCATACCTTAACCGAATTAAGTTAAATGCGATCAATCGAGACTGACGGTGAAGTTTAACTCGTTTGATTGCCTATTTAAACCATGAATTATTATTACTCGCATAACATAAAACTCACACCATAATTATTCTAAGCTTAATCACGAAACTTTATTCTCTTTGGTATTAAATCGAACACTTGGTATGCGGTTAAAAATATAGATACAAAATTCATCATTTTGATTCCAAACTTTACCCTTTTTCAATTTTGACCAAAACAAACAAACATTCCTAAACATGTATTTGATTATAACTTTGCAATATCAAATCATAATCTACCAACCAATTTCAACTACCCTAACATACAAACTTAAATAGATTAAGAAGAAATTTATACCTCTAGGAAGGATTCGAAGAGTAGATTCCGAATATACGATTGAATCTTTGATTACTTCAACGGATTGAGAGATATTTTAGAGAGAAGTATGAGAGTTTTTAGAGAGAGAGAGAGATGAGAGACGGTGAGGATTTAATATGAAGAAAACGATAGAATCTTAAAGTTTTGTTGTGTGTTTTTTTATAATTAATTAATACCACAATTGTAACATCCCCGTCCCCGTGGTCCGGAACGGGTGACGTCACTAACGGGACTTAACATAAATACACAACTAATTCAGAGCTACTAATAAACTCCAAACATATATTACAATCCAAAATATCACACTTCAAAAAATGTTTATAAAGTTTGAACGTTTATAATAAAAGATAAGTCTAAGAACTCCAAAATTTCACGCTCGATCTCAAGTCTCGTCCCCGTAAGCGTCACTTCGAACCTATCGTGTCAGAAAACAAAAACACAGCTGAGCACAGGGCTCAGTGAATGGATTATAATATAAATTCGGAAATAATAATAAACACCTCGATAACATTCCTAGCAACCAATTTCAACTACCCTAACATACCAACTTAAATAGATTTAGAAGAAATTTATGACTCTAGGAAAGATTCGAAGAGTGGATTCCGAATATACGGTTGAATCTTTGATTACTTCAACGGATTGAGAGATATTTTAGAGAGAAGTACGAGAGTTTTTATAGAGAGAGAGAGATGAGAGACGGTAAGGATTTAATATGAAGAAGATGATGGAATCTTAAAGTTTTGTCGTTTTTTTTATAAATTAATTATAAAGAGTTTGGACAATGATGTTTTTAACCCCTAACTATCTTTGGTTTCCATTTTTAATTACGGTACAATTCGGGTAAGAATAAGTACACGTTTTTAAAATGGAGTCTTACAAGTGATCCCAAAGATGATGCTTCCATTATTCCAACACCCAAGGCTCCGAATCAAATCAAAATAGTTACAGATAATGTTCTTGTAGTCGTTTATCCTTTCGAGTTTGATGAAGTATCACTTGTGTGAAGGCAACCAAGGCAACATGCTTTGGAACGTGAAGATTGGTCAACCTTTTTGGATTTTAAAGGTCGACTTGCGAGGGTAAATATGTTGCAGACAAGAATGTTCTATGATTCGGTGTTGCTTTAACAATCAGATGATGTAGATGTGTTTCAAACGAACTCGAGGTCGAGTTCTTTTCAAGTGACGGTGACTGATACAGAGAGAATTCAAGAACTATCAAGGTGTTTCTTCTATATTTGGAAAAGAAGAAAACGAGCTTGAAAGAGGCTCAGAAATTGGAATCGGAAAAAAGGCAAACAGAAGCTACCGAGAGTTTTACCGAGACTTAAGTCTCGGTGCCCACTGAGTTCCAGAGTCTACCGAGAGTTTCACCGAGACTTAACTCTCGGGACAAGTCTCGGTGACCACTAGAGACAACTCTCGCTTCCAGAGACTACCGAGGGTTTCACTGAGACTTAAGTGTCGGGAAAACTCTTGAAAACGTATTTCCTTATTTTAATTATTTAAACTTAGGATAATTATTGTTAGTTTTGATTATTGTTAGGATTATTATTTAGTTTACTTTTTATTCATTATTTAATTACTTTTATAGTTGGTTTAGAATTAGGATAGATTTAATTTCGATAGTTATCGCTTTATTAGTTTAGCTATAAGTAGGGTTTATTGTTTTCTTTGTTAATCAAAGAGTTTATTATTGATCAATAAAGTTTTCTTTTAGAGATTCATCTCTAGTTATAATAGTTTTCTCTTATTTTTCAGGCTCTACGCTTGTAGACTCGTTTATCCTTTGGATTTGACGCATGTCAATCCGTTCCGCACTTTTCCCGCTGCGTCACATTATATTACCAAACCATAAATTACAATACAAAGTTCGACGAGCCCAAATAAACATAGAATCCAAACCGGAACAAAATAGACAGAACCAAAAACAATCTGAGGCAAAGTATCAAAACAGCCCCGACTGGCTACTTTGTTTGCGAGAGACAAACTGCCATAAACTGGACGATACCCCTCGAACGAATCATCTTTGGACCCTCCATGCATCTCGAACATATGTTATAATTGTAACATCCTCAAATTTGGAAAGAGCAACTAATTTAAAATTTTCACTAATACATTAGATGAGGGATAAAAATCTATTTCTACAAATCAGTACTTGAAATACCTCAAATGGAATTCTAGATTTAAACTCAATAAAATAAATCAAGCCTTATATAAAGACAAATTAAAGGTCGGGTGCTACTAAACCCATCAACCATTGCTATCTCCAAATGTGTGGAAGACATTGATAGAGATGGAATTAATAAAAGTAAAGGTAGGCTAGCTTTTTTATTGATAGTGGCCCGATTCGAGAGGAGCAAGGTCTCCGATTACAAGAGAAGGTAAATATGATAAAACTCAGATGATTACAAAGATAAGCAAGCCTATTATGTATACTACCTTATTCTTAATATTAAATATGGCGACTGCTAAAGTTATGTGTGGTAATTGCTCCCTGTTTCCTTTGATAACCACCCACTGATTTGAGTAACTCCAGCCATTTGTCCTTTAATTGATTTGGCCTAGTGGATTCAGCCAATTCCCAAAAATAGAATTCAATTGTCCCATATTGATAGTTGTAGCTGTGATCTGTTTCTTTTTCCGTGAATATACCTTTAGTGGACCTTTATCATTACTTCCCTCCCGGTAAAATGCCTTTTCCTCAAGGCAGAAAGTAGGAAATTGCTCAACGAGCAGATCATAAGTTTCCCATGTAGACTCTTCGATGGGGCGATTACACCAAGAAACCAACAATTCTAAGTTTGGGCGGCCAGCTTCACGAACCCAACGATGAGTGATAACAGAGCTTGGTTTCCAATCAATTTCCTAGTCTTTGGTGATAGGTAAAAGTGCAGCCGGGATTGAAGGGAAGGAGCCATGGGCTGGTTTAAGCATCGAAACGTGGAAGACCGGGTGAATTCTAGCTTCGGGTGGTAGTTCCAGCTCATAAGCAACTGGACCTACCGTGCGTTTAATACAATACGGGCCAAAGAACCTTGGGGACAGCTTCTCGTATCGTTGCTTAGCCAAACTTTTTTGACGGCAGGGTTGAATCTTCAAGAAGACATAATCCCCAACTTGAAACGTGAGTTCCCGTCGCTTCGAATTTTCTTGGTTTTTCATCCGATCTTGGGCCTTTTGGAGGTTTTGTCGTAGGAGCCTCAACATATCGTCCCTATCCAGCAATTGTTGTTCCAGTTCGGCATTTTTGGTTTCCCCTGCAACATAAGGAAACAAAGAAGGAGGTTCCCTGCTATAAACAACAGTAAATGGTGTTGTCCCCATGGATGTATGGTACCCAATATTATAAGAATATTCGGCCTATGGTAAGAAAGTACTCCACTTTGTTGGTTGTTCACTAGCAAAGCAGCGTAGATACGCTTCTAAACAACGATTTAGGACTTCCGATTGACCGTCCGTTTGAAGATGGTAACTTGTGCTCAATTTCAGTTTGGTTTGACTCAATCGAAACAATTCTTGCCAAAAGTTGCTAAGAAAAACAACGTCTCAGTCAGAAACGATAGAGCGGGGAAAACCATAATCTCTTTGCAAAATACCGCTGCTACCCCTTTAGCCGTGAATGGATGAGACAAACAGAGGAAGTGAGCATATTTGCTTAGGCGATCCACCACGACTAATATAGTATCGAAGAGGCTTGATGGAGGCAAGCCAACGATAAAGTCCATGGAAATATCCTCCCAAACTTGGCTTGGAATGGGTAAGGGCTGAAGCAAACCGGCGGGAGACAGGGTTTGGTATTTCTGCTGTTGGCATATGACACATTGCTGCACAAAAGCCCTTACATCTTATTTCATCTTTGGCCAATAATAACGAGAGGACAGTCGCTTGTAGGTTTTAAGAAAACCTCTATGACCACCGATTGGAGTATCATGTGCTTCTTGTAACAGTTGACGTCGGAGAGAAGGTACTGCAGGTATTACCAATCGCCCGTGATAAAACAAAAGCTGATTTGCAAGAGAAAAATCAGTGACTGAAGAAGGGTCTTCATTTAGTTTGCTAATCAGGTCTCTTGTAAAGGGGTCGGCTTGCAACCCTGTTTTGATGTCAGCAACCTCAGCACAATAAGGAACTGTGAGTGTCAACAATTCTCCGGAATGAGGTCGTCGAGATAAAGCATCAACCCCCTTGTTCTCTTTCCCTGCTTTGTGAATAATCAAGAAATCATAAGGCATCAATTTAAGGAGCAACCTTTGCTGCTCAGTAGTGGTGATGCGTTGTTCTAATAAGAACTTCAGGGTATAATGATCGGTACGGATAAGAAAATGACGACCAAGTAGGTAATGACTCCATTTTTGTACCGCCAGTACCAATGCCAACAACTCTCGATCATAGGCTGATTTAAATCGGTTAGATGGAGAGAACCCCTTGCTGAAGTAGGCCACAGGTTGGTCCTCTTGTGATAAGATTGCTCCCACACCATCCGATAAAGCATCACATTCTATGACAAAAGGTTTCGAAAAATCGGGTAACCACAGAACTGGAGTAGACAACAAAGCCTTTTTCAAGTCGTTAAAGGCTTTAAGGGCCTCTTCTGACCAGATAAATCCATCTTTCTTGGTTAGTGCAGTCAGGGGTCGGGCTATGACACCGTAATTACGAACAAAGCGTCTGTAGTACCCTGTTAACCCAAGAAAACCTCTCACTTCCTTGACTGTAGATGGTACCGACCATGACTGAACTGCCGATATCTTGTCTTCTTCCACACTAACTCCTTTCGAGCTGATCACATGTCCAAGGAACACCACCTGTTCTTGCCTAAAACAACATTTCGATAGTTTGACAAAAAATTGATTGTCATGAAGTAACTTTAAAGCCTGTTCCAAATGAAACTTGTGTTGTTCCATACTTGGACTATAAATCAAAATGTCATCAAAGAACACAAGCATGAAGCGTCGTAAGTATGGACGAAATAAATCGTTCATGATAGCCTGAAATGTGGAGGGAGCATTAGATAGACCAAAAGGCATGACCTTGAATTCGTAGTGACCCGAATGAGTACGAAAGGCTGTTTTTTCGATATCCGAGGTTGCCACTCTGATTTGATAATAACCCGATCGCAAATCGAGTTTTGAAAATACTGTAGGACCATGCAGTTCATCGAGTAATTCGTCAATGGTGGGGATCGGATATTTATCGGCTATAGTTATCTTCTTAAGGGCTCGGTAATCGATGCACATCCGCCAAGAATTGTCCTTCTTCACCAGAAGTACGGGAGTCGAAAAAGGGCTGGTGCTTGGTTGAATAAAACCAGTGACCAACAATTGTTCCACTTGGTTTTCTATCTCATTTTTCTGGGAATGAGGGTAGCGATAAGGATGAATGTTAGGTGGGGTGGAGTTTGGTACAGGTGGGATAGAATGGTTTTGTGATCGAACCGGGGGTAAATGTTGAGGTTCTTCAAAGATGGTGGTGTATTGGTTGATAACAGGTTGTAGTGGGGTGGGTATGCAGGGGGTAGTTTCTGGTTCAATGGCTAGGTGTTGGAAACTGGATGATTTTTGAGGGCCGGATGAAATGCCTTGTAGTTTGTATCGCTTCCCATCAATTGAAAAAATCATGAACAATTCCTTCCAGTTTGCTTGAACCGTATTTAACGTAGCTAACCATTGAATGCCCAAAACAAGATCAGCTCCACCAAGAGTAAAAGGATGGAAGTCTTGAGTGATCTTGAGGTCATTAATCTTTACAGAAAGATTTTTGCAGATTTGACCACATCGAATTATATCCCCGTTACCGATTTGAACACCAAAAGACGTTACTGGCTGAGACGGCAGCTTAAGTTCATTCACCAATACATCTGAAATAAAATTGTGTGTAGAACCACCATCAATTAAAATTAAAACTTTCGTAGAATGGAGCATACCGTGGACTTTCATCGTGGTAGGATGCGGTTTTCCCATAATAGCATGTAAGCTAATCTCAGCAGTTTCTTGTTGGTCGGAATCAAGATCAGTTAGATCCGTCGTCGGAGATTCTTCAACGTCTTCATCAGCTTCTAGAACCTTGAAGGTACTGGTTTTACAGCGATGACCCGGTCCGTATTTATCACCACATCTGAAACATTCCCCTTTTAGAAATCGGTTTTGCTTCTCAGCTTCCGAAATTCAGGAAATATTTTTTGATTGGGTTGGTGTTTGGGTTGGGATGAAAGTTGTCGGTTTGGGATCTGTTTGTGCGGGTTTCGAATTCGGGGTCCAAGGAGCATTTTTTCCAAACCGGTGAGGTGTGAGTTTAGATTCGAATTCCAAAGCCAAGCTCATGGCACTATAAACCGTGCGGGGTTTGTGAATTCGTACATCTGATTTTAATTCATCTTTTATGCCATTTAGGAATACTCCTAAAAGACAGTGATCGGGCCAATTTGAAATCCGAGAGGATCTCTTAACGAACTCCTGCCGATACTCTTGCACCGTGCCAAATTGTTTAATGCTACAAAGGAACTCATCAGGGTTCTGAAACTCGGCAGGGCCAAAATTTCTGGTGAACACTTGGACCAATTCTTCCTAGAAAGTGATTGGGTGATCATTAGAGAGCCATGAATAGAGGTCCAAGGCATCTCCTTCTAAATGAATTGAGGCTATCTCCTCCTTTTCTTCATCCGGTATTTGATAGTACCTGAAGTATTTTTCGGCTTTCAGCAGCCATCCATGCGGGTCTCCGCTGCTAAAAGTCGGGAAGTCGATTTTGTTGTAGGGTTTATGTGGCATTCGACCCTTCCAACTGCTTTCCGCTTCGTCGTTCCTGTTTTCGCTGGACCGTTCCTACATCTTCAAAGCTTCTATATCTTCCTTCATCGTTTCAATTGACTCCAATTTTTCCGCTATGGCAACCAATTGAATGGCAATGGGATCGGGTGGGTTGTTGTCGCTATTCCGGGTTTGCACCATGTCGAGATGTTTCCTGGCAATGGAACCAAATGATAGAGATGGAATTAATAAAAGTAAAGGTAGGCTAGCTTTTTTTATTGATAGTGGCCCGATTCGAGAGGGTCAAGGTCTCCGTTTACAAGAGAAGGTAAATATGATAAAACTCAGATGATTACAAAGATAAGCAAGCCTATTATTTATACTACCTTATTCTTAATATTAAATATGGCGACTGCTAAAGTTACGTGTGGTAATTGCTCCCTGTTTCTTTTGATAACCACCCACTGATTTGAGTAACTCCAGCCATTTGTCCTTTAATTGATTTGGCCTAGTGGATTCAGCCAATTCCCAAAAATAGAATTCAATTGTCCCATATTGGTAGCTGTAGCTGTGATCTGTTTCTTTTTCCGTGAATATACCTTTAGTGGACCTTTATCAGACATCACCCATTAGCTATATCATTCTCGTGCTCTAACTTGCACTCAACTCTTCGCAGTGTCGTTAGAATCATTCCCCAACAAGGACCTAATGCACATGCTGACAAATGAAAATTGTTAGGTTTGACACTCAGTGAGTTCAAGAGTTTTCATCAGTTAAATAAAACGGTAAACTAAAAGAATGCTATTTAAATCACAAATTCCAAAATGAAATGTATTAAACATGAAAGCGACATCTTTCCCAAAATCCACAATTTTCGTGATGGAAACCTTGATACAAAAAATTCTTTCAAATATGAGTTCAAAACTCAATACACACTCAAAACGTAATTAAAGGTAACTATTTAGATATTAGAAACGTTGATAAACTCTATTATCCTAAACATCCAAAAACATGGATAAGGTTTAATACTTAAAACCCTAAAATCATGGATAGAAATCCATACTCAAAACGTCACCGAAAACATAGATAATACTCAATACCCAAAACAACACCTTTTGGTGACGAGGGAGACCCAATTCCATTAAATGTAGCGGGAACACAAAGTTAAACCAATTATCAACGTTATCGGGTTTCACGTCGGGCCATGGATCCCCGTATACGGATCCATTGAGCACCACTGCAAGATTCCCATAATAACCCTAGTGTCTACTCGACCTCTAAATGAGTATCACCACAAAAGTCACAAGTCCCCGTATCTGGCTTACAATGGAACAACTTAGGGGGTGTTTGGTTCGCGGAATTGGATGGAATTCAATGGAATTGGAATGTCCAAATCCATTGACCAAATTCCAAAGTCTTGTTTGGTTCACATATTTAAAACTAAGGAATCCTGCGGATTCCATCAAATTCCTTCAAACACGGATTTCACAATTCCATGGGGTATCCTATGAAATTCATTTTCTTTCCAACAAATTCCAATTCCATCCAACCAAACGCGACCAAAATGCGTGGTCAAATTCCATCAAATTCATTCAAAGTCAAATTCTTTGATGAATTCCAATTCCATCGAATTCCATTCCACGAACCAAACGCCACCTTAGCTCCGTATACGACTCCCATGAGCACCACTGCAAGCTTTAAATAAAGAATGACTTGGGGATCACTCACCAGACTCAATCAAGGACATCAAACTCCACGTTGAGTAAACACACTCCTATGCTTATGGATCCATTGCATTACAGTCTAAAACATTACATGACTCCAAATGAATGAACTAGCACATCCAAAACATGTAATTCTCAAATGAGATGCAATAAATGCAAATCATAACCAAAGTTCTACATTGAGCTATCAAAATCGGACAAATGTCCCCATGACCCCATAGACTAAAAAACGACCCAAAAGCTCAACCACCCAATTGACCATTTGTTAAAAGTCATAAAATGCAATAAAACGTAAATAACCCACGTTTGCGCAAACACATGTTCCAAATACATGAATAACTCTAACACAACTTTAGATTGAGACAAATCATTTTCCAAATGAGTTTATGTCATTTATTCTTTCAAACGTCCCATAACACAAGATCAAACATTTCTCCAAAACACACATTAAAAGTGCATTTATACCAAAAGATCTCCGTTCATAAGATAAATAATTAAAATACCTATACTTATGACTTATTTATCAAAATACCCAAAAAAAATCCCAAATATGGGTGTTTCACAAGATTTATAAAATCACATATCCAGAATAAGTAAAACGTATAAAATATTCAAACATTCGATAATTATCAAGTAAAACACATAACCACTTTAAAATGAGAATTTTTGGCATGTACATAATTTTTCACAAATCAACTTGAACTCACCTTTTTGATCAGGCTAAATCTAAATTTTACTCCCATCTTGAGCTACCTTGGAAAACTTGATTCTACAAGCATCCTTCCAAATTCTAGATCCACAAGTTTGCAAACATAAACACATAAACCTAAGTACTTAGAATCATTCTCCAAACACCTCTCACCAAGAATCTCCATTTTAACCAGAACCTAATTTTGACCTAACTTTTTCCAAAAACATCCAAACCGAAATTAGAGAAACAAAAACATTAGGAAGTCATAAAATGGAGTATTTATAACCTATATAAAAGTTTAGAGAAGAGGAGGATGAACTCACCACTTATATTTTGATAAAAAAACCTAGAAACTTAGGAGTTTCTTGAAATGGGTGAGAGATGATGAACTCGCAACCCTAGTCTTCCAATCCCAAGCTTGAAGATGAGAATATTGAAGAAGTGATGGTTGAGACCCTCTAGGATGCTCCTAAATCACCATTAATGGAGTTCTATAAGCTGAGAGCATTAAGATTAAAGTGATTGAGAGAAAATGAAGTGAATGTTGTCCAAAATCGCATTTTTATGCCCTTGCCTCTCGACGACGCTAGTGCCACGCGACTATGCTCTGGCACTCTCGCCAGGCACAATCGCCCGCTTGGTACCGAGCCCTGTGCTCTTCCCGCTAGAGTGACTCGCGACAGTGACCTCAGGCATTCTCGCTAGGTGCTGTCGCCTAGAGTATACCGAGAGGAGCTTGAGCCCCGCGACCTTGCTCCGCCATAGTGCCCTATGGAATTGTTGTCCAGCACATCCCGAACCCCGAAATTTTGACTTTTTGCATAGGACTTAACGATATAGAAATACATCATTCCAAATGATTTGTTTTTAATAAATGGATCAATCCTAAAAGCTTCTATGGAGAAAATGAAATAATTACTTACCGAATTCAAGGATGTTACAATAATGATTATTGGCTAAATTTTAGGGGTTGTTTGGTTAGAGGTAGTAATCAATGAGAATGAATATAAAAGAAACTAATTAATTTTATATAATATAATGGGTTCATTCCTTTAAAAGCCCAAATTTTCCTTCCTAATTAAACTTGAGGAAGGAAAATTCGTTCTCATTTTAATTCCCATTTTCATTCCTTAACCTGAACCAAACAGATCACCCAAGGACATTTTGGTAAATTCATTGTCCTTTTCTTCAACCGATTTTCAACATGATAATTGACTTTTTAAATAAAGTTCATATAATACTACTTCATGTTTTAAATCTCATGAAAAAACCCTAATAGTTGTCTAACTTAATTGGAGGAACAAAAATCAAGTTAGAGTTCCTTTTTTGATAGTGAGAAAAAAAATATTGGTAAAAGAGACGACATACCAATTCTATTCATTTTAAATTCTATTCATATGATCAATGATTTTCATTGAGTTTTAAGAAAATTAAAGTCAAAAAACATTCTTGGTCCCTATGGTTAACTTGATGTTATATTTTGCCTCCGTAAAATGAAAAAATTATGGATTTCATACTTATGTATGCATTTTATAAAGCTTTTGATCCCTTCCCTAACTTTATCCAGTTTTTTTTTTTTTTTTTTTGGTTAAGTATGTTAACTAGAGGGACATTTTAATCATATTACTAATTTTCTCATTTTTAATTAAAAATGTATATTATTTTTTTAGCAACCAATTAGATCTTGCCATGTGTATTGGTCTTATCCCTTTCCCAGCTCGACAATCTCCTTCGACGACCCACCTGTCATCTTCTCCGACAACCTACCAGCACCATCCTTTGCCCGATTTTAGCTTTGGTTTTTTAACTCAAAAAAATTGACAAAGTCCATAAATCGATTTCAAATAAACAAAGGCCCTAAATACACAACACAAACACATGCATGTGTGTGTGCATGCGCACGCACATACACACACACACATATATATATACATGTATATAATCCTGCTCCTGCTACCTCGAACAAACCTTTAATCAAAGGATCCCCTTGAACACACAACAAAGACACACATGCACTGAACCCTCCTTCCCTACTTGACCCATTTCTTTTTCTTAACCAAACTTGCATTCGAAGGCTCTATTTTAATTGCATTTTTGGTTCTAGAACTAGAAGAGGGTTCAAATTGCGTCTATGAGGATCAAATCTAGAATTGAAGGGTGGGTGTAGTTTGTAAATGGAGACATAGGGCTGTTTGTTTACCTCTTAATGATTCCATTAAGAGGAAATATTTGAATCACTAAGAGGTGAATCTTGTTTGACAAAAAAAATATGTCTCTTAGTGGTTTCAAAACCCTCTGAATGATTTTGTATCTTGGGTCTCCCTTAACCATTCAGCGTCCGTCCTGATTTTATTATGAACAATTACCAAACAACCATATTTCATTTTGCATTATATCATAAGAGCCTCTTAATCATTCTGCACCAAACCATTCAGCAACTGCCAAACAATAACCCAATAGTCTGATGCACAAGGATGAACTACTTTATTTATCGAACCCAGAAAAAACTCCATCTCAATCACCATGGCAGGAAAAGCATATCTAAATTTACTATCTACCGTTTATGTTTTTATTTTTTTCGTCTCAATTTTCATGGCAAGAGAAACATATCCATAAGAAACTCAATATCTACCTCCATCGGACCCAGGCGACTGTGGCGATGGAGGACCCGAGATGGCTTCCTATGTAGGTGGTGGAGGCCGAAGTTGAGAAGGGGGGGGGGGGGGGGAGTTGAGACGAATTTGAGAAGGGAAGGTGGTCAAGGTGGTGGCTTCACTGGGGAAGATAAGGAGTCCATGATGTGGGGAAGAAGCAGTTCTAGATGGGAGGTTAGCGGTGGGAGCTGCTTCATCGAGAAAAGAGGAACTTGGACGGTGAAGGTATATGTATGTACATGTATAATATAATATATTTTGAAGTTCTTAATAGAAAATGATAAGGAGTAAAATGACTAATGTCCCTTTAATTAGCATATTTAACATAATATTTTGGACATAGTTAGGGTAATGGATAAAAGGCGTTATAAAAATACATACTATGGGTTTGAGATTCATAATTATTTATTTTAGGGATGCACAATATAATCTCAATAAACCTAAGGGACCGAGAATATAATTTACACAAAAAATTAAATAACTACAATATATAAAATTAAAACCATTAATTAATTAATTGGTAATTTTGTTGTCGGTAAACCCTTGCAATTAAGATGTAGGTAGGTCCCATTGTTATTCATTTTATTTAGAAAACGAAATTTTTGGTTTCTTGTCCATATATATCAAACCAATCCTTTCAACTTCTTCATTTACGAGATATTAATCACACTTCTATTTTCTTATGTATTATTTTTCCTAATTGAAAACCAATTTATTATTGAATTATATGGAAGTCTTTTAGTTTTCGGTTAAAAGATTTAAATTTAATACCAGACAAAAAAAAAAAATATCGTTTTAACAGATAATTCCAAATACCTATTACTATCCTTCTATTGTTTGATTGATAAGATGTCTTGATGTATAGTCGGTCTCATATTATATATTGTTGTTATTTTGTGATGTCACTTGTTATATATGAAATGATTTGACGATAGTTGGTAGTATATTTATCCTGTTTATTTTATTTTTTAGAAAATTTAAATTTACAACTTAATACTTCATCGCTACGATATTTAAAGTTTTACTTTTGAACGTTTACATATAATAATTGATAATCAATTGATAAATATGTACAAATATGGAATAATTGATGAGCTCTTATTAATACGACAAAGTATTTCATATATTTCGCATATTTCATTTTTGAAAGGCAACAATATATTAAAATCAAACAAAAACAACCAATTAGTCATCGAAAACAAACCGAGCAACCAAAACACACCCACCATCAATCTACAAAATTTCAGCTTTTCCTTCGGTTATGTAGTTCTTTGTTTCGTTCCTGTGGTTCGGTAGTTGGTGGTGTTGTTTATGTTTGCTTCTCGCAAGCTGCTTGGTTTAAGCTCTCTGGTTTTTTTTCTGTCTTTGTTCTGTACTTTGGCTCTTGCCTTTGGTTTGGTATAAAAATTATGGTTGCTGTGCAACAAAAAAAAATCTACAAAGCATAGAAATGAGAGAGGCCATAATCCAAAACCAAACAAAAAACCCCCCTGCAAACGAGATCTCCAACACAACAAAATGAATATCCCACAAGAAATATTTTATCTGTCAGGGTTCGAATCCAGACGTAAATAACAATTGTGACAACTGAGATTTAATCAGGACTGATGTCTTACAGTCATAATTTGCCAAGAAATTAGTCTAGACATAGCCTATGATACTCTTCCAAAAAAAAACCAAGCAAAAACGAGGTCAGAACAACTAAACCGACTAACAAGTAGAATATTATTTTAATGATGAATTGCATTACTACAAGTGGTACACAGTGTCGTCCCTAGGGGATGACGGATCAGATGCACACTTAGGGGCCAGGATCCACAAGAAATAGGAGTCCAAAATTTTTAAATATATACTATATAATAGTAGTTCAAAAAAATTAGTAAATAAAAGAGACAACATTTTTTAGTATCTAAGGACTCAACAAGAAGAAAATATGTAAATATTAATTAAATAGTTAATTGGCCGTTCAATTTATATCGTTGCTTATATATTCTTTATCATTTATCTCTTATTAACTCTTTTGATTATTCCATCCTTATTAATTTTATTATTGGATTAAAATATTGTACATTTCTTGTTATTAATTAAAAAAACTCATATGTTTTGAAGAAAATTACCAACCATGAGATGGTCCAACTTAGAGCATCTCCAACAGCTATGCTAAAATAGAAAAAAGACAGATTTTAGCAAGTTTTTGCTCCAACAACTAGTTATCTTGTATGCTAAAATAGAGAAAAGGGGTGAGAGAAGATAAAAATCTCAAAATTTGAAAAAATTTTTAAAACCCACTTTTTAAAAAGATAAATAAGAGCATCTCCAACATCTATGCTATATATATATATATACATATATATATATATATATATATATATGGGGGTTGTTTAATTTGCAATCCATGTAAATCTTACAACCCATGCAACCCACATCTTAACAATTGGATTCATGATCGACGGTTACAATAGATGTGTGCCCAATATTTTCAATTAAAAAAAACTAAAAATAAAATAACCGCTTATCATTGATCCAACGGTTAAGATGTGGGTTGCATGAGTTGCAAAATTTATATATATGGGTGGGTTCATATGAGAACAATATCTATTTAAGAAAACACTAGAACAATCGAGTATATACAAAATTATATATTATTCACACGACTTTGTTTCGCGACTAAAGTCGTGAGCGTCCAGTTTTTGCTGATTAATGTAAAATCACATATAATTTTGTAAATAATTTCTTGCTTTTTTATTCTTAAATAGTTAATATTATCGTTTGAACCTTCCCCTTTCTCTCTCTCTATATATAATTAACTATCGTGTGTTTCCTTAAAACAAAGTGGGGGTGTTACGGAAAATAAACTTAAAAGCGTTTATGAGCAACATTTGTGATTGGTACGACTCAGCTAGTGGAGTTGGGTGTGGTGGGTTAGTTGTCTAACAGAAATGTAATCATATTCAATTGGACGACACACATTCTCTTTTCTAATTGATAATATATATATATATATATATATATATATACACAAATTAAACTCGTTAGAATAGAAAAAAAAAAGGCATTGACCATAATGTTATTATGCTTTGATCAAGATACGTACGAATAATATTTAAAATCTGAAAAATAACGAGAAAGAAACAATACTGTACATCATATGAATGTTGTCAAGAGATGACGATGAGCGGTAAGGGTAATAATTAAGAGACAGAAAAATAGCTAACAAAGCACGCGAATGTGGAAGGTTGGAGGGGATAATCCAATCTTTATTAATTAGTGATATATATATGTTCATATCAATTGTAAATTAAAAAGGTGGTCGACTTTTCATACAACTTTTTATATATACGAGCTGAACATTGCTAGTGAAGCCTTTTCATGGGACCAACCTCGTCTCATTAAATCAACCATCAATCATTTAACAAAACTATACGTACACAGACTATCTTTTTCGTACATTCATCATGCTGATTATATCGTAACAATTATATATATATATATATATATCTACTGTACATGTACACGATGATAAATGTTAGACATATGCATGGTTATTGACATATTATGCACCCCACAAATCCATCACTGATACATACATACAAACATATACCTTTATTCACTGATTCTTATTCATTCCTTTTCTATATAATATGTGTGTAGAATGTTTCTGCCCAGCCCATATGCTACCTAGCCATCAATCACCTTGCAATTGGTCAATTCATGCACCACCCCTAAACCCTACTTATATATATATATATTATATTATTCACTTGTAGTATATATATCTTTCACAGTTTTATATAACTTCTACGTACGTATAAAGTTTTATATAACTTCTACGTACGTATAAAGTTTTATACTGACAAGTGACATAACGGATCTGGAGATGAAGAAGATGAAGATGATCGAGCAAAGCTCCACAGATCTATCTCACTCGTATACGTGGCGTGGTTCGGCCTAGTCGTCGTGGTCGAATCACACAACTGCGTTGGTGGTCCTGCTGGCTCGTCGTGGTCAAGTGGGAAACAAAAGTCTTCGCTTGGTTCGCCATAGCACGAGTACATCTGCTTCGAAGAGTCTACTTGTCCATTCAGCTGCGAAGCCACGAGCCGCTCAAGATCTGCCCAATTATCAAGACGCTCTCGCGAGTGATCATGATCGTCAACCAACTGGCTTGTGTTCGTGTTCCTTGGTTGTTCGGCTTCTGTCAGGAAATCGCTTATATGCGGCTTGAAACTCAAGCCTTGATCGAAGCTGGCCGAGGCAGAGCTGTCGTGAGGTGAGAGAGTCATCGTGGGACTGTCGAGCCTTGGAAGGTGGTAGAATGATCTGTCGTTAATTGGGCTAACGAATTGCTGTATAGCATTATTGTGGTTCGCGGTTAGAGATTCGATTTCTTGCTTGCAAGACCTACTGTTTCCCATGTACACAAGTAATTGATCAAGAACACAGTCTTTGTTTAACGATTGCAACTGTGTTCGTGAATCCATAGAGGCCGATATCGACCTCTGGGGGCTCTCTAACGCCTTGTGGTAATTTTTCTTCTTGAAAACACGGCAAACCACCCACCCATCTTCTTGAGTAGAATCGCACAGGTTAGAACCCTGAATTAAAAAAAAACATTATATTAATTAATCAAGCCTTGATCTTGTAATACTTAATAATTAATGGATCCTTCACGGATTGATGTACAGTATACATTTAAGAAAAAGATTCTTAATTAATTAAATAAATGAATGAATATAAAAACAAATCATGTTGCAGATTTTGAGCATGACTTACAAGTCAAAAACTTCAATCAGGTAGGTGGATTCCTTTGGAAAACCAGTTACGTAGTTTTTGACTTTTTTTTCAATCTAAAACTGGTATTTCAATTCGTCGTTGATTTGATGTTAAATGTGCTATAATTAATTTACCGTCAAAATCCATTAACTTTTTTCTCTAAAGCAGAAATCTTCTTGTTACAACATATATTAAATTTGGAAAATACGTACTAAAATCCAAGATAAAAAATGATCGAGCTCTTATTTTGAATTTATATATATAATATTGTCAAGTCTAAATTAAAAACTTACACAGGCATCTTGGGTTGTAACTAGTGTGTTATCATCTAGCCTGTATTCATGCATTATCCAATCAGATTTCTGGCCATGAGGTGCTCTCCCTTTGTAGAACACAAGTGTCTTCCTCATACCAATTCTTGTAAAGCTACTGTAAATGACCTTATCCCGCCCAGTGGCTTTCCAGAAACCTGCAGCAGTGGCTCGATTGGTTCTTGTACCAGTTGGGTACTTCTTATCTTTGTGACTAAAAAAGTACCAATCATTTTGCGGGGTGGATCCTATTTTGCACTTCTCTGCAAAGACCCACATCATGAATTCAACATATACATCATCTAACCATATATTAATTCCCAAATAAATTATTCACAAAGAAAAAATATATATAGAGGCCCATTTTTTTATAGTAAAATAAATAGGTGAACACGGAGATAAAAGGGAACCCTATATATACATATATATAAATTAATAATCATGCATACCTTGTATATCCCAAGGTTCAAGCTTGTTAAGATCTACATCACGAATAACATCAAGATCAATCTTCTCATAAGCAACTTTCTTCCTCAAGTAATAGTGAAGAAGCTCTTCTTCGGTCGGATGGAACCGAAACCCCGGAGGTACCTTAGACTGGCCATTAACGTTCACCGATAAATTCATTTCCTCTTCAGACATTCCCAGAGAGAGAAAAAGTAAGAAAGAAGAGAATGATAGCAAAAAGATAGAGAGGGGAGTGTGTGCATAAAAGTGGTTGCAAGGACATGATTATTTATATAAGAAGAGAAGGGAGATGGGTCCAAATAAACTCAACGCATGAAACCTTTTGGTGTATATGATGACATATAAGGGTCCCTGATTAAAAGTTTTCATTTTAACCCATTTGCGTTTGCATCATAAACACTCACCCGATGGAAATCGACACAGTTAAAAAGTTAAAATCCGATTGGGAATTGAAGTAGGGTAAGAAAAATGATAATGATGATGATGATAATGAGGTAGCTAGCAGAGTTGGGAGTTGTGGGCATTCTGTGTTGCTACTTTTAGTGTAGGGTCTGTGAGTTAGAAAACAACCAACCACCTAAACACCAAAACCATAGAGAGAGGGTGTTGTTAGGACCATGGGGGTCCCAAGAAGAAGTAGTTGAATAAGAAGAAGTGGGTCCAATCGCGAATGCAGCGGGAGGCACGCTTACATCTTAACTATGACCTTCGACCTTAAAATCTCTTAGAAAACCACATCTTAAACCACCGCTATCTTCAAATCTCTCTCTCTCTCTCTCATTTCCCTCGTGCAACAACTAGAATTACAAGCATGAGAGAGAATCAAGAAGATCCATTCTCATGGGGTCGCACCCACTTCTCATCCATACCAAAATTAATCATGGCCTTAATTAACTTACCCTCGCCAAGGTTCTAAATGGTGTGAGACATGGCGTAGCGGCGAGGCCAAGCTTCAAGCTTTAGCAGCCATGACGAAGGGATGATGTTTTTTAAAGCGTGACTCATGACGTCAAATTTCTAATTCATATATAATATTATATACAAAAACATATGTTTTGTACTGTTACTCAATGAGTCAATAATAATAAGCAAGTTAAATTAGCTTATATATTAAAAACTAGCAAATAAGACATTTAAAATGTCAAGAAAAATCAAATATCATATTATGAAAACTGCGCATTACACTATGACATGCCACAGGCTTAACCTGACATAAGACACAAGCCTTTGCGTCGTGGCGCGCAATGGCGGCTGTGTGGCAAGTTATTTAGAACAGTGTGTGTATATATATATATTATAAATGGTTGTTTGGTAGTTGGTGAATGGTGAATGGTTTGATGCAGAATGATTAAATGATTAGAATGATTAATAGACTTTTATGATATAGTGTAAAATGAAATATGGTTGTTTGCTAATTGTTCAGAATGAAATTAGGGTGTTAAATGGTTAAGAGAGAACCGAGATACAAAATCATTCAGGGGGTTTTGGAACCATTCAAAAACATACCTTTTTTTGTCAAACAAGATTCACCTTTTAGCGATTCAAAGTTTAACTCTTAGGGGCTGTTTGTTTTTAATAAAAATCCTCTTAATGACTTAACTCTGAATCGTTCAGACCTTTTTAGATTTACACTGTTTGTTTTTATTTCAGTTTTCAGAACCTCTTAACTCTTAAATACATCTGAAATAAGAAGTGGTGACCTAACTTCTTAAAACCTCTTATCGCCACCTCAGTTTATATGATCTTCTTTCTCTCAAGACGCCTCTAGACGTTACAGAAACATACAATTATGTTGATTCAGATTTCAGACTTCACCACCAACTCTTATTAATCAGAAGTAAAATAAGAATTCAAACTTCAGACCTCTTAAAAAACAAACGGCAGCCTATTAATGTAACCATTAAGACAAACAACCCTATAAACCTGTAATTAAGTTGCTAACAAGTAAATCCCGATAGAATTACATCAAGATAATGTAAGAAATCACACATATTTTGTTCGAACAAATTATGTATTTTTGATGATGGAAGTAAGACCGCATCATGACAAATTAACCCTTACACTGTTTTAGTATTTGGTTTTCTGGTCCCATTTGGTATATCATCTGATTCTGTAATAATCTTCAACAAATCTTTAGCCATGAAAAAAGTATAAATGGATAGATTGCATAATCATCAACTTTTTCAAGAAAGATTCGGAAAACCTCACAATATATATATTAATCATATATTATTGATCGTCTAAAACCCCGAGTACCAAGCAACCAACCTACATACAAAATTAAGTCTATATTTAGAAAGAGTAGATGTAACATGGAGAAGTCTAAATGTACGTATAAACATTCTATTTTGGAGCATATATACATATAGGTTATAGATACAGTCATTAATATAGTCACCGCAAAATTAGCAGTAATATATATATATTGATAGATGAAATTAAAAGCCTCTTTAGCGTATGAGTAGAACTACTCATTGGAGGTACCTGCATGGTCGTTTTCAATACACTTAATCATTACGTATGAGTTATATATAGTATATATGCAGCATTATGCAGTGACTATAATTGTCTTTTCAATTCTGTAAACATTTTAACAAAGAATCCCTTGTTTTACGTACATCAAATCAGTCATCCAAATTTTCTTCCTTCTTCCAACGGTATGAATACAGACTTTTATAGCATCGCATCCTCGTAAATATTTTCCTTTTTCAAACCATGCTATTAATTGTTTACTTGCACTGTACTGTAGAGAAGGTTGATCATCAAAAACCAGAAAAGCAGCATAAAGATCCCTATATTAATTTGATACAAATTAATATGGATTCTGCAGATGAAAAATCCTCCACGATTGCAGAAGAACCAGATATATATAAAAAACATATACCATGTAATATTTCACTACAACAAGATTAGGTTTATTGGACATCTAAAATGTCTAAGCATATTAATAAGATAATTTATAGGACTTAAGTTTATACAACCAAACAAAAAAATGTCATATCGAAAATTGTTACAGACTGCATGTGTGATAACATCTACTATAGGTTTATATATAGGATGCTATTGGATGCCTTGACAAGTTTTTTAGTATGATTTTAAAATAAATATCGTATTAGTTATTTTATACCGACTATTTGAATAATTAAGTGTTTATAAAAAATTGGGTTTATAAGATATTTCTTTAAAGTGAAATGATTGTAGACATGGGCGAACCTATGAAGCCGAAGAGGCAACACTTCTTCCAACCTCCAAGACTCTCCTCCGACAACTGTGGACCTATATATGAAGCTTCAAGCAGGTCCTGTCTTTCTGCTTAACTTATTTTTGCAAGTAGAAGTTTTTTGGGATATGGAAGGTGCATGTGTTAGTTAATCTTTGTGGGATGCTCCGGAATATTAGAAAACACAAAAAAACATCAACCAAAAATAGAAAAAAAAGATCGTTCAAAATTAACCAAAAGACTTCATAAATCCATCAGAACGGTGGAATTTGGTTAAAAACATATCAAACAACTTTTTGAGCATTTGATCCACTTTAAAGATGCACCATCTCGGCAAAAATCCAGGGTCCGCCATCGACTCCGGATGGAAGACGAGTGCTAGGCTATGAGCCAAACCTCTCATGCATGCATGGTTTACTGATAAGCCTCTACATTTTACAAAAAACAAAAAGGGGTTAGTAATTTATACGCATTTCTGTAGCATAACGATTGTATATCAAACATCTCCATTATCTGTTTTTAGCAATTATATATGTCAAATAACCATGACAGTCACAATGTCAACTGATCTATCTAATTACTCTAATGTCCGCCCAACATTCGATATACCATGGTTTTCCATTGCTTTGCTACCAAAATCATTGCACTAAAAAGTTTTTATTTTGGATATAGAACCCATAACAATGTTATAAAGTCAGTTGTTTATGACAATTGTATGTGATTTAAAAAATGTTTTTAGTGTTATTTAATTTTGTTTCACAATGTGAAACAAGTCGGTTATTATGAAGTTTGAATGAAAGAAATGCAGATTGATCATAATGTGAAATATCACTCTCATTATGATGTTTGAATGAAAGAGATGGTGGTTCATAATATGCAACAACTCTGTCATCAGTATGGTTGAATTGAAAGAGACGGTGGTTCACATTGTGAAATTCTGAATTGTTAATAGCATCATCATATTCTCTTCTTTCCCGTTGTGAAGTTGTGAAATATTTTTTCATCAACATATTCTCTTGTTTACATAGTAAAACCAAGGTTCTAAATGGCGTGAGGCGTGGTGTGGCGGCGAGACCAAGCCTCAAGCCTTAGTAGCCATGGCGAAACCAAGGCGTTTTCAAGGCGTGACTTTTGCCATCAAATTTTTAATTCATATATAATATTATTTATAAAAACGTATGTTTTTGTAGTGTTACTCAATGAGTCAATAGTAATAAGCAAGTTAAATGAGGTTATATATTAAAAATTTGCAAATAAGACATTAAAAACGTAAAGAAAAATCAAATATCTCATTACGATAACTGCGCATTAGGCCATGCCGTGCCATGGGCATAACGTGGCGTGACACACAAGCTTTGGTGCCATGGCGGCTGTACAACGAGTTTTTTTAGAACAGTGAGTAAAACATAACTGAAACATTCATTTAACTTGATTCTCTTGTTTCACTATGCATGTGAAACTTTCTTGGCTCTCCCTGGTTATTTTCTCCTTCGGCATCCTTGTTGTTGATAATTTATTTATCTTGGAAGATGTATAACAATCACGAAATCTTCAAGAATTGTTTGAATTTGTGAATAATTCATCTTATTTGGAGAGGTGAGATTTTAGGAACCACACATATAAGGAGATGGTGAGTGAACCACAAGGGTTGTGGTGTGGTGGTAAAGGCTTGGGGAGTTCATAGCGCTCAACCCGGGTTCGAGCCCCACTCGCAGCACTTGTGACTACTAAGGATAAACTCAGGGTTGCACGCTTTAGCAGCTGGACCAAAGACCCTAATTACCAGGGATTAGTCTGGGTCATTGGTCCAGGATACCCTTAAAAAAAAAAAAGGAGATGGTGAGTCTTTTGTCATATCTCATGTTTGCCCTTCTAATTAATTTCCAATTTAGCACGGAATATGCCCATACATTAAAAAATATTACTAAAATGCCAAGAACATCCTTTAACATTGATGAGAAGATGTGAGTAGTTGAGATTGGATCTTATGGGATCACAATTTTATAGGTTTTCATAAGCATAATCGAATTAGGGTCATAAAAAAGGCGGGAACAATAAGGACTAATCTCATCCATCCAATTAGTTTTATACAATCAGATCCATCTTTAATCCAACAAGGATGTTATGGTAAAAAATTAATTATTTGTCATTATGTTTGAATCCCTAAAATCCCTCAATAGTTGATTTACTATATATAATCAAGGTAAATTATGCATTATATAATTTAAGGGTTTTTATCTTCTTTTTGTTAATTTTCCACATATTTTTGTAACGACACTACAACAAATTGACTCTATTGCGATGATTGAAGTTGTCGCTAATGCTCTAAATATCGTCGCTATAGCTCTATTGTGATGACTGTCGTCGCTGTAGACTTTGTCACTGTATGCTCGTAGTTGTAGCTCCCTATAGCAACGATATGTCGTCGCAATAGGTAAAAAATAAAAATATTAATCTTTTATCTACTGCGACAACATGTCGTCGCTATAGGTCAACAATAAAAAATTTAAGTATATACCTATAGCCACGACATGTTGTCGCCAGTAGGTGAAAATTTAAAAAAATCAATTTTTTATCTACTGCGATGACTTGTCGTTGCTATAAGTTGGAAATTAAAAACAAATATTTTCTCTATAGTGACCAAATGTCGACACAGTGGATAAAAATTGATTTTTTTCTTTTTTCCCATATTTAATTTGGTAATAAAATATATTTTAATCAACTAATTTGATATTCAAATTCCTAGAAAACAACTTTATGTTCATATAACTATAACATATCTGAAAACCATATATAATACAAAATTGATGACATAAGGGTGTGTTTGGTATGCAGAATAGAGTGAAACAGGACAAAACATAACAGACTTGTCCCATGTTTGGCGTGACCATATGTGGGACACGCTAGAACTAAGTGGAACAAACATGAGACACACTTGTCCCACTCCAACCCCCTGGAACTAAGTAGAACAACAATATTTTGATTAAAATACCTTTTATTAAAAACAAAAACATAAAGCATGTCTTCTCATCATCCACACCTCCAAGCTAGGGGTGTGCAAAACCCGAATAGTCCAAAATCCGAACCGAAAATAAGGTGTTTTTGCAAAACCCGAATACCCCGAAATCCGATAATCCGAAACCGACATTTGGGAGGATATCTGGGTTCGGATTGGGTTTGATCGTTGGCCACCCAACCCATCCGAAAACCCGAAATAACATAAATCTATATTTTAAATACTATATATATATATATTTATTTATCTAATTATTTTTTGAAAATCGTAAATTATAGTATGTTGAAATATTTTCTAAATTTTAAACTTGCTATCGATTTCATCAATCATTCAATAGATTGTATTCATCCTAAAAAACGATTGAATTTATATATAATTTTTGCATTATATAATACCCGAACCCGACCGACATCAATTCAAAACCCGACCAACCCAAACCTGAAACAACCTAAAATCCGAAACTGAAAATTTGGGTTTTGATTTCCATATCCAAGATCCAATCATGATAAATTAGTTTTATGTTTTTGATAATCCATTGCACTATGTATTCGTGATGTAAATTAGTTTTATGTGATGTAATCTATGATTTTTCATCAGGGGTAAATTCGTCATTTAACCAGTCTAGTCATATTCTGTCCAGTTCTGTCATGTCTTGCCAAACACTGGACAACTGTCTTGTTCTGTCATGTCATGTTCTGTTCTATCTTGTCTTGTCCTGTCTGCTTTTGGTACACTGAACAAGATAGGACATAACATAACAGGGATCACTGTCCCACGTTTGGCAGGACTGTTATTTGGAACAGACAGGAACATAGTGGAACAAAAGTGAAACATGTCTGTTCCACCCCCACCCCATGGAACAAGATGGAATAGACTTATGTTTTACCAATATAACCTCAAAATAAAATATAATTCTCTTCTAAAACATCAAATACGCATTTTTTTATATTTTATTCATTCTTTAAATTTTATTTATTTTATGTTCTCTAGATTTTCACTTTATTGTCCTCAAATATTATTTTTATATAGCTATTATGTTTTGATTAATTTATTTAAATTATTAAATATTAATAGTAAAAAAATATAGAAAATGTTAAAAAATAAAAATTGGAAACTATATAAACCTTTTATTTTGATGTCACTTTAATGTATCTTGAAGAGGATTTTCTAATACTATATTTTGTTATAAAAAAAATTTGTTTCGTTATAATTTAATAAATTACATATTTAATCAATATATATATATATATATATATATAAACAACTTATTAGGGGTAAATTGATCATGTTATTTGTTCTGTCCAGTTCTGTTTTACCAAACGCTGAACAACTGTTCTGTCCTGTTTTGTTTTGTCATGTCCCGTCGTGTCCTATTGTATCCTGTCTACGTACCAAACACAAATTTCTCATACATATTAATACGTAAATACCTAATCATCGTACAAGTCAGTACTTGTATCCTCATCCTCGTCTTCGTCCTCATGTGGTGGGTGTTGTGGTGGCTGCTGTGGTGGTTATTGCAATTGATATCCTGCCATAGCTGACGCAAACAATGTATCACTACTAGGAAAATGCTTAATACCGACCAAATATTACCGACGGACCCCCGACCAAAATAAGTTATTTGCGACGGATGAACTATCCGTCGGTAAATATAATCATTTCCGACGGATCACCGACGGACAGGAAATTATTTTCTTTTTGATTTTTTTTAATATTGCAATCCGTCGGTAAACTTAATAATTCAATTAATAATTTTTTTTTGTAATCCGTCGGTAATCCATCGCAAATTACCGACGGATTTCCGACGGCCGTTAGGAAATCCGTCGGTAATCCGTCGGAAACTAATTTATTTTTTTTGCAAGATCATTATGTATGTATGTATGTATGCATGTATGTATGTGTATGTATGTTTGTGTATGCTTGTATGTATGTAGTACATATATATGTATATCATGTATATAGTACATATATATGTATATCATGTATATACATGTATGTCGTAAGTGTGTGTGTATATGTCTAGATCATGTATGTATATAACACATATATCTATATCATGTCTAACTATGTATATATGTCTATAGATCATGTCTATGTATGTTTATAGATCATGTCTATGTATGTGTGTATGTATGTATGTATGTCTATAGATTATGTCTATGTATGTGTGTATGTGTGTATGTATGTATGTCTATAGATGTATTGCATACATATGTATTGCTTGTATGTATATAGCACATACGTTTATATCATGTCTATGTATGTATGTATGTATGTATGTATGTATGTCTATAGATGTATTGTATACATATGTA
This sequence comes from Arctium minus, assembly GCA_954870635.1. Taxonomy (NCBI): domain Eukaryota; kingdom Viridiplantae; phylum Streptophyta; class Magnoliopsida; order Asterales; family Asteraceae; genus Arctium; species Arctium minus. Next base: position 42,891,740 of record OX941085.1, read on the forward strand.
TTGCTTGTATGTATATATCACATATGTCTATATCAAGTCTATGTATGTATGTATGTATGTATGTATGTATTTATGTATGTATATATGTATGTATGTCTATAGATGTATTGTATATGTATATCATGTTTATGTATATGTCGTATGCCTATGTATATCATGTGTATGTATGTATGTCTATAGGTGTATTATATACATATGTATTACTTGTATATACATGTATATGTCGTATGCATATAAATGTGTGTATGTCATGTACATGTCTATATATGTATATATGTATGTATGTATGTATGTATATCTATAGATGTATGTATGTGTGTATAACACTTTTGGTCCCTCATCTAACTGGAATTAACGGGAAAAGATAATGGCCTTTAACTGTTTCCGTTAAGTCCAGTTAGTTCAAGGGTATTTTAGTCAATTTAAATATAATTTGATAAATTAATAATTTTAATATTAAATGATATATAATAATTTATTTAATAAAAAATTTAATATGCTTATTAATAATTTATTATTAAATTTGATATCCGTCGGAAATCCATCGGTAATCACCGATGGTTAAATTCCTGGGTAATTACCGACGGAATTTCCGTCGGAAATCCGTCGGTGATTTTACTGAAATTTCTAAAAAGAAAAAGAGCGGGCATAATTAACCCTAATTTTACGATCTCCCTCTCAATCTCTCCTCTCGTCATCGTTCTCCCTCTCGATCTCTCCTCTCGTCACTCTCCCTCTCGATCGAACGGAGGTTGCCACCGTGACCACTCCCTCACCAAACACTTCGACGGACCGACCATCTCCCTCACCGTGACCACCGGTGGCCACCGTGACCAACTCCACTATCATCACTGTACGTGACCACCTCCATTTGTTCAGGTATTGATTTGAGCCCTAAAATGAATCTATGTGTGTGTGTGTGTGTTTTAAGTATGGCAATCAACAAAGTATGGAGACTAGCATATTTCGGGTTTCTGTATAAAGTATGGCACAAACTTTGTTTGAGATTATAATATATGTTAGTAATGTTGCATCAATTTTCCATGAGTCGTTAATGAAGTGTATGTTTCTTTCTACTGCTCCTTTAGTCTTTATGCAAGAAATATTTCAATTAAAGAATATGGTCCTTGTCATTAAGGGGGCATTTAGCGATTTTAATTCAATTCATAACCTATTAATTTCAAAAATTGGGCCTCTAGTTTTAGAACCTGGGAAGACTATAGAATTAATTATTATCACTCAAAATCTTGATAGGGGAGATAACATCGCATAATAGGAGTAGAAAAAGTACCTCAATTGGTAAAAGCAACATTTATTTCATCTTCTTTGGAAATCATGATTGGGAGTTAGATAGATAAATCAAAGAGAACAAACAAGCCCTAATTTATGTTGCTCTGTTTCAGCCGGTGTTATAGAGCCTATCACATTCTGACATACCCATTTTTTCTCATCCGATAATAAGTTTCTCCCATTTTCTCTCCGGTTGATAAATTGTCTTGTCCTTAACATGACATAATATGTTTGTGTTTGTGTGTGTTTGATTATTAATGTGTTTGTATGTGTGTGTTTGTTAATCGATTTGTGAATGAATGGATTTATGACAGAATTTGTGTGTGTTTGTGTGTTTGATTATTAATCTGTTTGTATGTGTGTGTTTATTAATCGATTTGGTGAATGAATGGACTTATGACAAAATCTGTGTGTGTTTGTGTATGTTTGTGTGTGTGTGTGTGTGTGTTTATGAATGAATCTCTTTGTGTGTGTGTGTGTGTTTGTGTGTTCTATTATTAATCTATTTGTATGTGTGTGTTTATTAATCGATTTGGTGAATGAAAGGACTTATGACAAAATCTGTTTGTGTTTGTGTATATGTTTATGAATGAATCTCTGTGTGTGTTTGTGTGTTTGTTTTTTAACCGATTGTTGAATCTTGTGTGTGTGTGTTTATGAATGAATTTGTGTGTGTGTGTGTTTCTTAAGGAATCTGTGTGTGTGTGTGTGTTTCTTAATGAATCTGTGTGTGTGTGTGTTTAGAAGCTATAGTGTGTGCTAACGAATGACTTTATTTCCTTTTGCTAATTTTAAGGCATAATTCATATTGAAGCTTCAAAGAAAGGGAACTTGGTGACGCTTCAGAGACATACACAGGCTTCTCTTTCGACTTCTTGACGTGATTTAAGGTACCAAAACAATCTTAGTCGTTATTCCTTAATTTATGTTGTCATTTAATAGGAAAATGTGAGTAGTAATGGAATTATTTGTTATGTTTGTAAACCTAAACCTGTTCGTCATGTTTGTTTTTTGTTATGTTTGTTTTTGGTTTGATAAACTTGTAAGGACAGTTTAGACTTGTAATGAGATACAAGTATATTGTAGATTGAAATTGATATGAGCATATTGTATATTCAAATTAATATGAGTTCTTTTAGCTTATGAAAACGTCGTTTTTTGTTTGATAAACTTGTGATAATGTTTTTGTATGAATTTAGTTTATGATTTGGTTTTTGTCAAAATGTTTTTGTATGATTTGGTTTGATAAACTTGTGATATTAATTAGTTGGGTTGTCAATTATTGGAGCTGCGACGAGATTGTTGAATTGGAAGGCAGAATGTAATGTACCCGAGACGACTTATAATCGAGTTGTTCCTATAATTAAAGAGATGCTACCCGAGGGTGGCAAACTACCCGGTAACTTCTACGAGACGAAGAATAGTTTGAAAAAGATTGCTTTACCAAAAGTAAAGATTGACGCTTGCAAAAACCATTGCATGCTATTTAACAAGCATGATTCTGAGTTGACCCATTGTCGGTATTGCAATGAAAGTCGTTACAAGACTAGTGGACGAAGTAAGGTCCCAAACTTGGTGTTGACGTACTTTCCTATTGTTCCTTGACTTCAAAGATTGTATATGTCAAAGAAGACGTCTAAAGAGATGACTTGGCACAAGGATCATCAGACAAATTCGGGTGTGATGGTACATCCAAGTGATGGTGCGGCTTGGAAGAATTTTGACATGGTACATCCTGACTTCGCTTCTGAGGTCCGGAATGTGCATCTTGGCTTATACATCGACGGTTTCAACCCGAATAATTCAAACTTGAATTCGTATTCACTATGGGCAGATGAGTGGATACGACAAAGAGAACCTCATCTTGATGCAGTTGCACGAGATAAAGCTCGGGATGAAAGGTTTTCTACTTGGTTCGAACAACACATGAGTACATAAATATGAAATTTACGTATGTAATGTTACACATATGTAATTTATTTCTAATTTGTGGTTTTATAAGTCATGCTCGGATCAGCCGATTTCTCCGATCATTTGAAATCCCTAGCATGTGGACCTGGCCAATATGCTTGGTCGCATAAGGGATATTTTGTCAATGGTTACAAGTTTCATACGGTAACACATGCTACTAGGCGTATCACACATAATAGTGGCGTATGTGTGAGAGGATCTTGTTATGACGACTCCGAGTTTGACTATTACGAATTATTGGACGACGTGTTAGAGGTAGAGTATTACGGTGTGGGCTATTGTGTTGTAGTTTTGTTCAAGTGTACATGGTTTGATAGTCTAGAGGGAGTTAGAGTCGACCCTAAACATGGGTTGGTTGATATCAAATACAAGTCCAGACTCAGAGGTGAGGACTATTACGTCATAGCATGACAAGCGGAACAAGTGTATTACACACCCTATCCTTCAGGTAGTAACGATTTAAAGGACTGGTAGGCAGTTGTGAAGACCAAAGCCCGTGGAATATATGAAGTTGCAGAAAGGGCTATCGATGAGTTGGATGATGATAACGTGGATGGAGAACAGTTCTTTCAAATCAACGAACGGGTAACTCATAATACAAACAATTGGGTAAATGAGGACCTCGATTCCGTCCCTCTTGTCACTGGGGATCTCAATGTAGTCGCCACAAATGACGAATCTAGCGACGAGGAAGATGCATCAGATCACGAAGCTAGCAACGAGGAAGAAGAATTTGAAGACGTGGACAATGATGAAGATAACGAAGACGAACTTATGTTATCTGATCAGTCATCTGATCACTAGTGTGCCTTTCTTATGTAGATATTATTCATAATAATTATATCTTTATTATACGTTTGTACACTCGTATTTTTATGTCTTATGATTTATGTACACTTATATCATTGTATGTGAACTATTCTCTGTTTTTAGATGGTGGGACACGACACTAGGGGTAGGGGTAGAGGCGCTAGCAGGGGCAGTAGCAGCTCCGCTGGGCGTGGTGACCCCTACATCGACGAGCCTATAGACGAGTCCACCTTTGTTGCAGCTACCGACGAGGAACTAGATCAGATCCAGCCTGAGGACGGGCTTGAGACGCCATCGCCTAGAGCGGGCTCGAGGGTTAGAGGCCCCAATATTGCATCACATACGCCCTATCCGAGTCAGTGATCGATGATTGAGTTGTCTGCCGGCGGCGGTTAAGTAGATGTGATATATTATTAATTCTAGTACATAATAAACTGATCCTAATGTTTTTTATGTTGTATATTTTGAAATTGCGGAGGTTTAAGAGTCAGTTAGTGGTCCGAAGGGCTACTGCCATCTTTCGGTCCATGTTCGCTAGTCCATGGGCTCATATTAGGGATGTCCCTAAGGAGCACTATCCACGGATGATGGATCATTTACGGGTATGTATTTTACTCTATTTAACTAATTGAGTGGATTTATTTTTACTTAATCCAAACAATGTGTATTGAGTTGTATTATAGTTGGCCTCCTAAGATGAACGCCGACGTATTATTTGCATTCTGGCATACCTTGACGAATAGGTACGTAGTTATGATGAGAGATGCTCGTAATTCGGCCAGGGATAGGGCTTTAGTTATTGATGGTGTCCGGTTCGATGGACATGACTACACGGTTCTTCGCGCACATAATTCAGAGTGGATCCGACATGATTTTTGGGTCGAGATGATTGATCAGGTTTGTTTTGTTTTGAATACTTGTATCTGGTTGTACTAGGATTTATATTGATTTATGTCTTGTTTTTAACAGGTATGGAACACCAATGCGTTCAGGCGTGTATCTGCGGCCAATACGGCCAATCGGGCCACCGAGTATGAGGTGATGACATCCAGACACTGTATCGGATCTATTAGTACTGCTATGCATCGGGACCGCATGGTAAATTTATCATCCACTAGACTAAATGTATATAATTGATGAATATATATATATATATATACATGATTTTGTTACCTGCTAACAATTTAAGTTGTCTATTGTAGAGATATGCATGGGGCCGTGAGCCTACTAGCGACGAGGTTTGGGAGGCTACACACTGCACCAACAGGAAGCTTGTTCCGGGTGCGGCTGGTCCGCCCACGGATCCTCCGATCTACGTTTACCCAAAGGCGACTCGTATGGCGGTAAGTTCAATTATCTATGTCTAGATTTTTGTTTGTTTTATAAGATAGATATAAATTATAGCAAACTTAGTTTGGGTTGCCATTGTTGGGCAGATGATAGGATTGTTTTGATAAAAGTAGGTCATGGATATATATATATATATATATATATATATATATGTTCAAATTACAGTTGATATGCTGCGGAATTTTCTATAGGTTAGTTGACTTGACAATGTCTAATTTGGTAAACTGTAGGATAACTACCATCGGATTAGGGAGGAGGAGTACATGGACTTACCTCCTGGCACTGTACCTACCAATGACGCCGAGTTGTGGGAGCACAGTGTCGGAGGACGGTGTAAAGGCTGCATTTTTGGATGGTGGACCACTCAGGATCCCTATTATGCTATGATCGGTGATTCAGGTGCCAGTTCGAGCGGGAGCTCGTGCGACCGTCGCGATGAGAAGGTATGCTTGTCAAATGTTGTTGTTAATTATATGTTTGTTAAATGTTGTCTAACATTGTTATATATATGTTTGTCAGATGTTGAATTTCAGTTGGATGAGCTGAGAGACAGAGGCTAGAGAGAGAGGAAGCACAGATGATCCGGATGCAGGAGCGACTAGAGAGAGAGGAAACAGAGAGGATCCGGATGCAGGAGCGACTTGACCAGTTTGAGACATTCATGAAGAATAAAGATCAACCCTTTCTCCCCCTCCCCCGATGTAGGATAGTTTGTATTACGTTTTAATTTTTAGATATCACGTTTTAATTTCTAGATATTAAATGAGAAATGGGTAGGTTTTGTACACTTTTAAACTGGATATTAAATGAAAAATTGACAGGTTTTGTACAGGTTATAAACTGTCATTTATTAATTTTTAATTATTTTTTAATAAAAAATTAAATTACCGACGGATTACCGTATTTTAATTTATTTTTTATTTATTAACAATACGTAGGAAATCCGTCGCTAATTCCATCGAAAAATATCCGTCGGTGATCCGTCGGTAAATGGAGACCGTCGGTGATCCGTCGGAAATAACCCACGCCGTCGGTGATCCGTCGGAAAATGTAGTCGTCGGTGATCTGTCGGTAATATCCGTCGGAAATATTAACGCCGACCACTGAATTTCCGAGGGCCATTTACCGACGGATCACCGATGGATATGACATTCACCGATGGATTACCGACGGATTTTTCCTTCGATGATAGGCCTCATTTTTGAAGTGTATGGTTGTCTATAGTGGATGGTGGGGGAAACTGAAAGTTAGTTTGAAAACTCCTAAATGCGTTATACATTTGATGCACATATTGGTTCATAGTATTAAATGCATCAACGATATTTCTCCCACCATTCATAGGTGGCTGGGGTAGGGGTGGTGGTGGCGGTTCAAAAAAGGACGAAAAAGCGAAACCCTTCAACTTTCGTCCAATCCTCGGTTGTGACAGCGACGTTCCCCAAGTATTTTGGTGATGATTTCCTTCTCGTTTATAGAAGACGAGGAGGTCGAGCCATCTTGTTGTGTTTGTGAAGCTCGTTCTGCAAGCATCTCCTCCTATATTTCTTAAGAAATATAATTAGTGATAGGAAAACTAATTTTAAGTGTGTATATATATACATATATATATACACACATGTTAGTTCAAATGTAAACAATTACTTACATGGTCTTTTCTAGAAAGCTCGTTTACCCATCCACCACTTTGTCTATAATGCATATCATGCCAATTATCTATTGAACCTCGCAATTCTTGTGTTTCCGGGTTTTTCTACGACAAAATATTAATAAAACAATTATGGCACCATTGATATATTCTAAAATAGTATACAAGTTTAACTTCTTTACCTTCTTATATCGTGTAGCAACGTATGATGTAGACCCATGAAGACTTGGGTACTTGGCATGACTCATATTTTGTGCATTTTTCTTTGAACGGTCTTTTTATTTCGAATCAACAAAAAGATCCATAGTCTTAAAAAAGTTTTTTATACCCAAAAGTTTGAAACCACTCCAAAAAGAAAGGGCCCATGATCTGACAGCAAATGGGTTTGGCGTGAGTTAGGCATATGGGCAACTCACTTCAAAGTAGCCCGAAGTTGGCCCTTGAGTCGTAGGAATCCAGTGCCTGACGTGAGTTCAACGTGGGTTGGCAAAATGGCAACTTACTTCAAAGTAGCTTGGAAAATGGCAATGTTGGACGAGAGTTTGTAGTGGGTTGGAAATGCAACAACTCACTTGAAACTAGCCCTTGCCTGGAAATGATATGTTCACTTCGATTGCCTCTTTTCTTCTCTATTTTCTTGCTTCAACCAATTAAATAACAACTCCCATTATAATAAGCAATTAATAAAATGAACATCAATTTCAAGGAGAATTTAACATTATATATATATATATATATATAATTGGCACTCATCACTTATCCTATTTTTCATTATCCAGGCGCAGTGGTGGATTTCTCCTAGCAATTGCAACATTATCATACCCGCCAAATCGATCAAAATGTTTCTTAAGTTTTGACTTTCTGTCTCTATAACGATCTTCGTAGTCTTACTCGATGCCAGCTAGAATCATCAGCCATTCGAAAACCGTTGAGTCAAGAATGAAGAATCTCTTTAAGACAAAAATTGTCAGAAATCATGTATAAATTATAAATAATTAAATAATTAGTATAATATTTACCATGAGTCTTCTAATTAATGACATCTTGTGCTCTGGGGAAACGTCATTCCAGATTGGATGATGTGGAGATGCGCTGTAACTGATCAGGTTTCCGAGATACCTTGTAACCCAACTAGTTTGTACGTTTCATCTATTAGATCAAACTCGATTGGCAACGGCTTGTTTCCATTAGCCTCAACCTCAATATCAAGGTTTCTACTTTTGCTCATGCCTCGTTTTTTTTTCTTTTTTCTTGTTTGGCTACAAGATTGAAGTAAGAAAATGTTAGAAGATACTACATTCAAAATTTGAAAAGAAAGCTGAAAAAGTGATTTACATGTTGCCTCACATACTGTAGGTATTCTATTTGGATGAGGAGGATCTCCTCCATGTCCTCGAGCAATGGCCGCAAACATAACTATGTTCGAAATAAAAGTAGTATCTGCAACTAAACATGCAAGAATAAATGAGTATTGTACAGTTTTAATCCAACATTGGATTATATATTTGATCAGCATAAAGTTTCCGTTTTTAAGTAAGCAAAAGGCCAAAAAGTTGTTGTCAAGTGAAAACCAGTCGAAGAGTTCTTCACAGAAAAGTTGCATTCTGAAAACATGCCAAAAGTCATGCCCAAACAATTTGTGTTTATATTAAAAATGGGTTATAAGGATGGATAGGGTTTCTATGTGTTAATGAGATTAAATCTGCATAATTGGTTCTCAATTTTGATCCCTGTTATGTATGTGGACTACTGCAACAACATCCCTATAATACTATTTTGGAGGGTTTTGGCCTCTGGACAATTAGGCATTCTGCTATTATTTGTTGATTTTTGGAGAGATAAGGGTTTTTTGAAATGGTGTATGCTGGCTTTTTTGAAATGGGGATGCAAGTTGTGTTTGCAGAACTGTTGGATCTATGAAAATCTATTGCTAACTATTGGCTAATATCCCTAATGTTGCTCCTAATATGGTCCTGGTCTAATATAGTATTGACATATTCATATCTGATGAAATGAAACCAATGTTGTAATCTGTCACATAAGAACTTGAAACTAAGAAAGGAAATGCTAAAAATTTTTATGCAATTCAACACATAAACTGATCAGAATTAAGTAATTAAGTGGATTTTCTAACTAATTATCAAGCAACATGAAACACATGAAGTAATGAATGACAACGATTTCAAAAAAAGACAAAACGATTCATTTAATGAAGATTAACAAATTCAGAAGAAAATGTGATTGTATAACACGCAATAGTATGAAAAATAGCTTGCAATATAAAACCATGAACATCAAATCAGTGCATCAAAAGAAAGCTTTATGTAATTCACCTTTTAAGGACCAACAGGAATGACAATCGAGAAATATGTCAAAGCAGAAACTCTAAGCCCCATTAACCGAAACCACTATAGATCCCATACGTTAATAATAACAAGCATACCTCACCAGATCCCCAATTGATTCCTTCTAAAGTTTTAATCTTAACATAGTAGCTCCCAACCAAAAGGCAATAAATCAATCAATGAGATACATTTAGCCTTTCTAAACAACAATCTGCAATAAGATGTTACAGTTACCAAATTAGATTGATTGCAAAAGGACTGGGTAAAATAGTTCAAGAGAAAGATTTCACGTACTTGATATGCTAGAACATCTTCTGGACTAACAAAAGTATTTCTGAGAGAAATAGTGCTATACTAACATTTAGTAAGTTGCAAAAATACTCATATACATGTATAAGGGAAGTTTTATAAACATTGGAAAACAAAAGATTTTATAACATAAAAGATTTAGAAACCAGAAAAACTTACTTAACTATTGCATAGGCTTGGCTATACTCTAATGAGTTTGGATATGTCTGCAAGAAGAAAGATTAAAACAACAAATACCAACTGCCAATTGTATTAGTAATTGACAAAACCTCCGTCTATCATCTGTTGTGAATGAGTATTTAGGATGTGGTTTAAAAATCTTATTATCCTTCTCTTGAAGCCACAACTCTTTCCGAATGCCCCTCTCTTTCAAGTCAACCCTTGCATTGGTAGTGTCTTTTGATTTATCATTCATCAATAAAAGTACCCAACAAACTATCACAATATTTTTCTCCACATGCATAACATCCAAATTATGTTTTAGTTCAAGAGAAGACCAATACTCAAGCTCGAAGAAGATACTTCGTTTGGTCCAATTCAACTCTTTTGGATCACATTTTCTTTTCACGCCTCCAAACCTCGAATGTTTTCCCAAAATACGAATGGGAACATGAGTTAATTGCTTCAATATAGTTGCAATATTGAATCGTCTAGGAGGAGTCTTTTTCTCAGGTTTACCATCAAACAACTCACTCTTCCTCCAACGATGGTTAGAGGATAAGAATCTTCTATGACCGACATAAGATGTCTTCCCAAGTACTTGACATGAAGAAGTGTCTTCATTACAAGTAGGCCATGATTTATATCCTTGACCACTCCAACCAGATAAACTACTACGAGTAGAAAAATCGTTAATAGTCCATAACATTGCAGCACGCATTGTGAAGATGGTGTTTGTTACCATATCTCTTGTTTGAACTCCTTCAGCCCACAAAATTTTAAATTCATCCACCAAAGGCCTCAAAAACACATCCATGTCTTTCCCAGACAAAAATCATTTTTGCAAACATGGATCGACTGGTGAGGGTATCTCTGCTTCATGTCCTCTTCGACTTCTCATGTCACATTGGCCCCATGATAATGTTTCCATTGCACTTTGACCATCGTTATCTCTTTGTGACATAACTTCTTTGAATTTCAGTCAAGGATAGCGTTGGGTTCTTCCACACAACGATTACCCTCATCCATTATTATCTCGGGAAGGGGGATAACGCTTTCCTCTTCCGTCAAACACTTCTAAAGGTAACAAATGTGGAATGTATTATGGATCCCAGTCATTTCAGGTGGTAACTCCAATTGGTACGCTTGAAGTCCCACACGTTTGAGGACCCTGAATGGTCCACGGAAACGGGGACACAACTTCCCGCGCTTTCCAAACTGGATTATCCCCTTCCAAGGGGACACTTTGAGCATCACACGATCTCTCACTTGGGATTCTGTTATAGCACAAATATGTTGGATTCAAGATCATAAAGATTGATGATAAAAGATGAAGAAGTCAAAGCTGGAAAAGTCAACTCTCATCGAAGTCAAAGTCTTTTGTTAATAAAGTCAAAGTCAATGTATTTGTATTTTACTTTTCCTTGTAATTGTTGTAGGTATAAATACCTTGTTTCCTTGTTTCATTTAGAAGTAAGTCATTGTAAGAAGTAGTACACACGCATATTAGAGAAGAGCTTATTTGTATATCTTTCTAGAGTGAGAAAGTAGAGAGAGAAAGTTGTGAGATTGTAATCTTGTGAATAATTCAATGACATGTGATTATGAGATTCATCTTGTTTACTTGTTACTGAATTAGAACTTGAATTAGGGAATAACAATTGGTATCAGAGCAGATCCAAAGTGAAATCAAATCGAGAAATTCAAGTTTTTGGTTTGTTCGTCACTGTCTATTCAAGAAAAATCGAATTTTGGATTTTTGAGTGTTTTTGGAGCAGATTTTGATTAGGAAGTGTTCGAAAAGTGTAATAGATCGAGTTTATGTACTTTAATTTTAGTATTGCACTGTAATTTTCACAAATTTTGAAATTTTTGTTGAGTTTTATTCATGAGTCGTTTTTCACTGTTTCATCGATCTTTTTGAATTGTAAGTGTTTGTTTGTAAATTTCTTGAATTGTAATTCGTTCTAGTACTGTAATCGAGCATTATTTCAATGTTTCATGGCATTTGGACAAAGTTTAGATCGATTTCAGATGGAAAAATCAGTTTTTGGGTCGACAGAAGGAAGAACGCGCTAGATCTCTAAAACGCGTTAGTTCATCGTCAAAACGCGCAAGTTCGTCGTGAAACGCGTAGGGTTCATCATTTAGAACGCGCAAGTCGAGAGAAGAATTTTGGTCAAAACGCGCAAGTAACGACTAGCGAGTTTTAAAAACGCGCTAGTTGAAGTCTGCGAGTTTGGAAAAGTTGGAAAATTTTCTAAGGACTAGAACACGCAAGTAGTGATCTGCGAGTTCACCAAACGCGCTAATCGAAGCGTGCGAGTTTGGTCGTTTGCGAGTTCTTCGACGTGCGAGTTTAGAAAACGCGCAAGCCTCTGTTAACGAGTTTTAGCGTGAACAGTTGTTAGCGAGTTTAGGCACTTGCGAGTTTCATCTGCGAGTTCTATCTGCGAGTTTGCTTGCAAGTTTGTCTGCGAGTTTGCTTGAGAGTTTATCAAACGCGCAAGTCTCGATCTGCGAGTTTCACTTTGAATAGTGACTTGCGAGTTTCTATACTTAGAATATTTTTTGAGAAATTTTCAAAACTGTAATATGCCCTTTAATAGTGAAATTTTTTTCTCTAGGGGCGCTGCCCCTCGACCCCACAAGGGACCCCCGTGCTAAGTCTAGGGACCCCCGTGCTAAGTCTGCCTAGGGGGACATAGTTCTTTTTGTGATCAAAACTCTGAAATTTAATTTCAAAATTTTTCTTGTGATTTCATAATTTGGATTAACGATCATTTTTCAAGTTCTAATTTCTTTTTAATTGAAACAGGATGTCTTCTCAAGGAAAAATGTCATCAAAAGAAGAGATTGCTAAACTTAAAGCAGAGATTCTTCATCTTGAAGGCCGATTTGCACAAAGTTGTAAAAAGTTGAAAGATTTAAATATGAATGTTGCTGTATCTAAAAGTCATTTGGAATATTATAAGAAGAAACATGATGATCAAGTTGACAGTTATAACAAGCTTAATGATTGGATGCATGCACATATAGATTACCTGAAGAAGACAACAGGTTCAGGTCGATATTCAGAATTTTTTGCCAAATACAAGGAACATTTTAAACAACTTGAAAAAGAAGTTATTCAAGTCTTGAAAGATGATAAATGGTTGGAAGCTGAGAAATTAAAGACTGAGAATTCTGATTTTCTGCAAAAGATTTCTGATTTGGAATCTCAAATAATCCAGATTCAGCAAGTAGATTCTGTTGATAGTTATGAGATGAAGATTAAGAATCTAGTGGATGCTAATGCTGGGCTTCAAAAGGAAATATCCGATCTGGAGAAAAAGATGGTTGAAGAAAGATCTGATTTTGAGACTAAAAAGAAAGGATTTGCAAAGAAGTTCTCAGATTTTTCTAGAAAATGTGCTGACGAGAAGAAGACGGTTGAGCTTAAATGCGTTAAACTTTCTCAACAAATCTCTGATTTTGAGAAAGTGATCATTATTGAAAGAGAAAAGTTTGCAAAGGATAAAAAGGAGATTGAGCAGAAGAATGTTGGATTTTTTAAAGAGATATCTGATGGAAGAAAGAATGTGGAAAAGGATTTTGAAGAAGAAAGAATTATTTTTGAGACTGAGATAAGGAAATTAACTGCAAAGTTATCTGAACTATCTGAGAATGCGCTTATAGAGCAACAAACGAAGTCTGAATTCAAGACAAAGATTGATCTTCTTGTAAAAGAAAGAGACAGTTTCGCTTCAAAGATTAAAGAGTTTGAAAAGATTGTTTCAAAGGTGGTGGTGACTGAGCAGACGACTCCAGAGTCACAAATCCACACACCTCGAAATAATTCAGCTGATTTTAAAAAGACAGCCTCAAGCTCACACATGAAACCTGTTTCTTCAAGAAGGTTAGTCAATTCATTCAATCAGATTCGTACTTCTAATATTTTCTATGATCAACATGTAGATGGTTCGGGTACACAAAGAAGAAGAAGAAAATATCAAGAAGAGAAAATGGTATGGAAAGTGAAACCAGTGGATGATGATGAGAAGAATGATGAGAAGAAGGAAGAAAAGAAAGGAAAGAAGAAAGAAAACAAATCATTTGTATCTGCATCAAATGCAAAGAAGAACAAAGTGCTGAAAGGTAAACCTGATCTTGCTTACTCGAGAGATCAAATGTTCAGGTTATCTAAGAAAAGGTATTGTTCTTACTGTAATACATATGATTTTGTTCATAAAGCAAGTGATCATTACTGGTATGGTTCTTATTCAGTTACTCCCATAAGAACTGCACCTAACTCACATGGACCCAAATACCAGTGGGTACCAAAGCCGAAAAGTGATTCTATGTTGCAGGCACCACAAGTCAAGGGGGAGTAAGAGAACGATGGCTCTTGAATAACACAGTTCAAGACCCGCATCTCAATGTCAAGAACATGGCTTCTAAGTACATCAGCTTAGGACCCGTAATTCAACGGAGTTTGACTTCTAAACACAACAGTTTAGGACTCGCTCTTCAATGATGAAAAAGAAATGCTACTCCCGAGCTGATAAGAGAGTGTACTCAGATACTTAGAAGAGGAAATCAACCTTTAAGGGGGAGTACATATTTTTTCTGAAATTTTTGCATCAGATAGATATGACGAACTACATTCCAAAAGGAGTTGTAGATCTCTATCATGTGCTTTATAACCGACATATTTTAGATGCATAATTTCAGGGGGAGTAAAAGATTATGATTTCTGATTATTTCAGATCAGAACTCGTACTTTAATCGTTTTACTGCTTTATGTCTTTTAATTTTTGTGAATAAATTTGATTTTGACTAGACTTTGAGACTTATACAGGATGAGAGAAGCTGACACGATCATATCTACATGACTACAGCTGACTTTCTGAGATTTAAGATTGAGCGACAAGGTAAATTTCTTATCTTAATCTCAAAAGTATCTGAAAGAAGGACAACTTTCAGATATAGAAAACATGTTTTTAAATGTTCAAACCATTTCCCAATTCTTAAACAGATTTTATAATTTGGAAGTGTGATTTTAAATGTTTTCATTTTTATTTTGTGCTTACATTGATAAACAAACCGTGTGTTTCCAAAGATAAATACTTGCGTATTGTCTTTTCTATATACTTTCAAGTATTCATACACACCGGTTTGACTTTGTTCAACGTGTTCTTACCATGTCTCTAAATTGAAACAATTTTTCTTCGATGGTAAGACACTCCGCTTGTATTCAAAGAATTTTGAGCTATATTTCATTTCGAAACGATTTTTTCAAGAATGTCTATATTTTGTTTCGTATAGACAATATCCATTTATTCTTGACCTTAAGCTATGATTGTTATATCATTCATTTCTGATTATTTTCATACAATGTCAGATTTTCAAACAAGTATTTTGCATTCATGTTCATTCATTCAGTATACTTGTTTGAAAATACTTCAATGTCTAAAAATGCTCATATTTTCATGATTATATTCTGAGCATACATATATCTGACCCATATTTCCTATGATTTAAATGTTCAAGATAAATCATTGTGAGCAACATATGCTTTGTAGGACTGGGTTCTTTGTGCTAGGAGTTAATTGAAACTTCTATGGATTCACGTTAACCAGTGTTTCCTACCCATGAAGTTAATCCTTTAGTGATTGAGTGTGAGGAGTCAAAAGAAATGAGTGTGGGTGTGCTGAGGTAAAATGGAAAAGAGAGTTTGGTTAGTAGTGAGCTTATTGATTAAAAAGAAAGAGGGTGAGAGATCAGAGTAAAAGAATATCAAACTCTGCACCAACTACTTTCTGAGCCGGGTAGCCACATTACTAGCGTTTCACAACTCTTTGGTGAACGTTATTGAAACAGGCAAATAGCCCATGCCAACTCTTGCTTAAACCCCACCAACCACTCATTTTCTTCTCAAAAAGAAAATGTTTCATATTTTCTGGGGACGCAGCATATAATCTATCTGGTTTTCATTTGGAAAATCTGGATATTGAAAAAGAAGGAAGTCTGCCCCGCCTTCGCACTTCAATCATGCACTTAGAGTCTGTGTTTATCTACTGTTGTCTCAGTGGTTTACACAATGTTGAACCTTATTATAAAAGCAATTATTCGTGCTTAATTCTTTCTACATTTGCACGAGCACACAAAGAATTCGTTTCTTTGTCATAACATTCATAGAAATTGCCTTTGTGGTATTTCGATGATTGGATGGAATCCCTGGGGGAGTGAACATTAAAAAGCTCCTTTATATTGTGTATTCGTTACACACAGTGACTTTGTGTTACTGACAGGCATATTAACTGATTCATCTGTTGATTCAGGAGTTACATGTTCTTATTTTGTCTGGATTTGAAAAGATCTAGATGAATATTTTGTTCGAATTGGCAAAGAATCAAAGGCTCAGATCAGAATGGTCAAAGACATTTCTTGATGAAAGTTTTGATGATGTTGATGCTCAATTCATCAAAAAGGGGGAGAAGAGTTCAAATCAAGAAATGTTGGTTGAAAAGTTTGAAGAAATGTTGGTTGAAAAGTTTGAAGAAATGTTGGTTGAAAAGTTTGAAGAAATGTCCGAAACTCAAGATATGGGAGAACTATTCAAGATTGTTGAAAGATGAAAGATTTCAGTTTGTTGAAGATAATTTGCTGGAGCAAAGTGTGCTAAATCTGAAAATCTTAAGATAATTTTCTTTTCAAGTCTGAAAAAGGTTTGTGTACAACCTTGGGAAAGATTGTTACTATTTTTGATGATCAGACGTTGGGAAGATTGCTGAAAGTATTTGAAGATACTGTGCTTATCAAAAGGGGAGATTTTAAGAGAAGATACAGATTGATCCAAGGGGGAGTTTATTCAATCGAGCTTAATCAAAGAGAAGATCGCATTGCTAAATCTTTTAGTAATGATCTTGATCCAAAGGGGGAGATTGTTAGAGCACAAATATGTTGGATTCAAGATCATAAAGATTGATGATAAAAGATGAAGAAGTCAAAGCTGGAAAAGTCAACTCTCATCAAAGTCAAAGTCTTTTGTTAATAAAGTCAAAGTCAATGTATTTGTATTTTACTTTTCCTTGTAATTGTTGTAGGTATAAATACCTTGTTTCCTTGTTTCATTTAGAAGTAAGTCATTGTAAGAAGTAGTACACACGCATATTAGAGAATAGCTTATTTGTATATCTTTCTAGAGTGAGAAAGTAGAGAGAGAAAGTTGTGAGATTGTAATTTTGTGAATAATTCAATGACATGTGATTACGAGATTCATCTTGTTTACTTGTTACTGAATTAGAACTTGAAATAGGGAATCACAGATTCCATCAGTTGTCTCTTATTGTCGGCATAGCTCTTTTGCCGATATTGCACCGCTTTCAACCGTCCTGAATGCCTTTCACTTTTTCAACCGTTTCTTGCACTATTTTCGGACTGGAGAATTGCTTCTTGTCTGTTTCAAGCCAACACACAGGAGGTCTTCACTTACGCCCGTATAAGGCTTCAAACGGTGCCATCCCAATGCTCGAGTGGTAGCTGTTATTGTATGCGAAGTCCACCAAAGGTAGGTGAGAGTCCCAACTACCCCTGAAATCGATTATGCAAGACCTTAGCATATCTAGCGTTTGAATCGTGTCAGGATCGAATTCTTAACAAGAATTTATACTCAGAAACTAATATCAAAGAAGTTGCGGAAAAACACTTTGATATTTAATAAAACAGTAATCAAACACAGTATATAATGATCAAACAGTAAACTTGTATTGAATGCTTAAAGTTACAAGATTACACTCTCAACCTCAATATTGATGAACAGACTCACCAATACTAATTCTACTTCTCTAGAATTAGGATCTATGCCTTGAGGTCGATTTTTCTCTTGAAAAACAATTATTAAAAATTCTTTCTATCTATTCTACACATTCTATACATATACTGATAAAAAGATAATTACAAAGAATAAACAAATCTTCAGTATATCTTCCATGTATATCTTCTAAGTATATCT
Source organism: Arctium minus (assembly GCA_954870635.1). Classification (NCBI taxonomy): domain Eukaryota; kingdom Viridiplantae; phylum Streptophyta; class Magnoliopsida; order Asterales; family Asteraceae; genus Arctium; species Arctium minus. The sequence goes on from OX941085.1 coordinate 42,909,615, forward strand.
TCAGTATATCCAGCTGTAGTACTTTCCATCCGTATCTCTTTAGCAGCACTAATAATGCTCAGCAGCATTAACTTCAACTAGCAGCATTAACTGCGAGCAGTACTAACTACTAGCAGTACTAACTAGCTAAGCAGTACTAACTTTGTTCAAGCAGTACTAACTTTAACTAGCAGTATTAATTCTACTAGCAGTAGTAACACTTAGCAGTATTAATCTTCAACTTGTTCTGGCAGTAGTAACTACACTTGTACTAGCAGTAGTAACTACACTTAGTAGAATCTTCAGTTCCCAACAATCTCCCCCTAACTTGACTTTTAGAAGAGAAGTCAAGTTCTTCAGATATTCTTCCAGATGCTCTTTTTAATGCTCCCAAAACTTCCAAGATCACGCTGCTAAGTCTGGATTCAGTCCCAAACTCTGATTGATTATCCTCTGAATGAGATACTTGGCCATTTCTGAATTTGGTGCACAACCCAACTTCTTCTTTAGCATGGCATGAACCTTCAGTCTGGTGTGATTATATACTCTATCCACTAGGAAGTATTCTGTGTGATTTCTATCCAAAGTCACTGCATATACTCCACTAGTTTCATATAGAGTCCAACTTGTGACTTCTTTAAACACACTCTTGATTACCTGGTTCACTTCTTCAGGTTTGAACATCATGCATAAATACTCCATCACCAGTTTTGTAAGAGACATTCCTGGAGTATTCAGATGGTCTGCATACAGCTTAATTCCTATGTCAAACATCTCTTCTATATCTGATCTAGAGCATGTTTTGACAACCTTGATCCAAGTATTGAATATTTCATACTTGTCACCTTTCCTCTTTAGTCTGATGTAATCTTTTCCATCCATTTTCAGAACATCCCAGTGAATAATCTCTGGTGGCTTAACTCCAACAGGTTCTGCAGAAATTGGTTCAAGCACTTTGTCCATCACTACCATATATAAGCTTACATCATCTTTGATTGATGACCCTTGCTGGCTTGATGACTCAGGTGCCACTTCTTCTTCAGCAACATTTTGTTCTTCTTCTGTTCTAGGCTTCTTATCTTTCTTTCTTTTGGCCATCATCTTGGTTCTTTTCAAAGTCTTTTGAACCTGCACTAGAGTAGCTTCCTTCTTCTTTTCTTCCTTTTCCCTTTCCATTTCTTTTATAGGAGTTCCCTCTTCACTTTCAGGGAATGGTTGATTCATATCTATATCATGTCTCTCCTTTGCCTTCTTTTCAAACTCCACTCTATCCTTTTCATTGCTCTTCAGCTTCTCCATTTCTTTCTCATATAGATCCTTAACTTGATCAAAATTCATCTTCACAAACATTTCTTTCTTTACCCCAATTGCACTTTTCAAGAAAGTTATCATTTTGTTTCTTTCCTGAGTGGCAAGGTAAGTTTGTGAAGGTCTTCTCTTCTTTGCACTTGATCTGGCCATTATAGCCTTTCTCAAGGTTATTGCTCTTTGCTTGGATTTCTCTGTTTCTAACCCTTTCTGGAATGCTTCATTTAACTCATTTGCTAGTGCTCTGGCCATTTCTCTGTCTTTTTCAACCTGTTCCTTTTCTGCTAGATCTAACTCTTCTTGCACTTTCTTTGCTAATGCTTCATCTGACTCAATCATCTTTTGCTTTTTAGATGATTGATCAGATTCTATCATCTTTTCTTTCCCTTTTCTTTTTATATCTGCAGCCATGTCTTTCTTTTCTGATTTCTTGTCTCTCCCTTCATTTATGACCACTCCCTTGGCTTTGGGAGTGTCATTCTTAGCTTTGATTAGCACTTCAGCTACTTCAATTTCTGTTGGTGTTAACTCTGTTACTGCTGCTTCTGTTACTGCTGCTTGTGAGGTTTCAGCAGCATTAACAGTTTCTGCTTCCTTCTCCCCCTCAACTTCAACTCTTTCTTTATCAAACTCCCTTTCACTTGATGCTTCTTCTATGTTGATCTCCCCCTTTTTGGGAGCATCAGTCTCTGGTTTCCTCCTTTTGAGCACAAATTGTTTCTTTCTTTTCTTTTGAACCAGCCTGGTCACCATCTTCTTTAATTTTTCAATCTGGACTTGTTGTGACAGGATCACCAGCTTCATCTCCTCTATTTCTTTTCCTTGCTTGATGACATCCTGGTTGATGTTTCCCATGGTCTCCATCAATTCATCATAGTTATATCTGTCCTCACCTTCTCCAGGAGTGTTACCCCCTATTGAAGGATCATTGGATCTTTTAGTAGTGGAAGTCTTCTGCCTAGCAGAAGCACTATCCACCCCTGTGGTTTCTTGGCACCAGGGACCTTCAAATGATTGCTCATTCAAAGTTGCCATGGGGGAGGTCTTATTGATGTTACCACTGTCCTCCTCTGTGTTAGCAGGAGTAGTGGCAGCCTCATCTCCCATATGCTCTACCTCCTCCTCAGAGAGCACCTCCTTTGGGTTGGGAGACACCCTTGTGGTTTCCCTTTGGATATTCTCTAGGGGAGAATTCTCCCTTAGAGGGCTTAAAGGCTGTGTGGGTGATGGTACAAGAAGGGAAGGAGCCTTCTTTACCTGTTTTCTTTGATAAGTTTGGGTAATTGGAGAGGTTGGTTTTGTAAGAATGGACTGGGGAATTATTTTTGAGTGAGAAGGTTGGGCTTGGCTAGCAGTGGGATGGTCTAATGAGGGCCTTGACCCTGCTGCCATACCTTCAGAGGTTTGGGACACCACCATCATTGTAGAGAACAATGGGGTGTCAACTCCTTCCGAGTCCCCAGCAGATCTTCTCATATTTGAGAAAACCTTGCCTTTAGGGGGTTTAGGTACATATACCCCAACAGGTTGAGGTATATCCGTCATTTCATGGTTAATTACTTCCTGAACAAATCTGGGATACATAAAGAAACTCTTTTTGTTTCCCATATTTGATACAAGATCACTAAAAATCATCTTTGAGAAATTGTACCTTCTGGATGTAGCCAAGCATACCAAAGCATATGCAATTGGACTGCTGAACTCACTCCATCCAGTGGTCTTTTTGGAGATACAATGCATTAGGGTATGAACAAGAAAACGCCATTGGGGTGAAAATTTTGCTTTTGAGAATTTGAAAACACCCAATGGGCCTCCATACCCCATTCTGGTAAGATTAGAAAACAGTTCATCATTAGAGATAGACATTATACCAGTGGCATCGTCTAGACGTAGACTGATGCGAATGACTTCTTCAGTAACTGTAAGTGAGTGATCACAGATTCTTGTCTTGATCATTTGCACACCATTTTCCACAACAATGGTTGCATTAGCCCAGAACTGCCTTTGGTGCTCAATGTAGATTGTAGGTGATACAGTAAGAGCATGAGCAATGTGGCTCGACTTCAGAAAGTCGACTATCTGATGAAAACCTTCAGCTTGTTTTGGCTTTTGTAGCATCGCAATCTCGTTGTGCTCGTCGATGAATGTCATGGATGCCATTGATCTTTAGCGAAAACTTGCCTGAAAACTTCGGACTTGAGAGAGAAAGGGTTTAGAGCGCAGGTGAATAGTATGCAAAGAGTCGTTATGAACTTTTAGGCGGGCAAAAGGTATTTATAGTATTCGGAATATAAGCAGTATTAACCTAGAGCAGTATTAACCACTAGCAGTATTAACTGAAATAGCAGTATTAACTACTAGCAGTATTAACTAACTAGCAGTATTAACTACGAGCAGTATTAACCACGAGCAGTGTTAACTGAACTAGCAGTATTAACTGCAAGCAGTATTAACTACTAGCAGTATTAACTGAACTAGCAGTATTAACTGAACTAGCAGTATTAACTACTAGCAGTATTAACTGAACTAGCAGTATTAACTACTAGCAGTATTAACTGAACTAGCAGTATTAACTGAACTAGCAGTATTAACTACTAGCAGTATTAACTGAACTAGCAGTATTAACTGAACTAGCAGTATTAACTACTAGCAGTATTAACTGAACTAGCAGTACTAACTGAACTTACTCCTTTTAACCTTGCTAAATACTGAGTACTGCTATGCATATCCTGAAAAGAAGATTAGTAACACCAAGAATAACAATATACAGGTATAAACTCACTTTTTGAGAAGAAGATTATTCAAAGTTTATCATTCCCACACTTGTTACCAAGAAAGTGAATCTACTCACATCAAAAGCTTTAGTGAATAGATCAGCAAACTGATTATCAGTGTGAACTTTGACAACTTGAATAAGTTTCTTTTCATTACAATCTCTTATAAAGTGATACCTGATTTCAATGTGCTTTGTCTTTGAGTGCTTGACTGGATTATTTACAATGCTAATAGCACTGCTGTTGTCAATAAAGATTGGAGTATGCAGAAAGGTTACCCCATAATCCAGCATTTGATTCTGAATCCATAAGACTTGAGAACAGCAACTTGCAGCTGCTATGTACTCTGCCTCTGTTGTAGATGTGGATACGGTGGTTTGTTTCTTGCACTGCCATGAGACTAGTCTAGCACCCAAAAACTGACATCCTCCAGAAGTAGATTTTCTGTCCAAGTTTGCCCCACCTAGATCACTGTCTGAGTATGCTATTAGGTCAAATGGTGAGTTATGAGGATACCAAAGTCCCAATCTGGGTTGCCCTTTGAGATATCTGAATATCCTCTTAACAGCTTGAAAGTGAGATTGCTTTGGCCTAACTTGAAATCTTGCACATACACAGACTGGAAACATAATATCTGGCCTTGATGCTGTGAGATACATGAGAGAGCCAATCATGGATCTATAAAGATGCACATCCATATCCTCCCCCTCAAGATCTGCTGTGATCTGCTTGTGTGTTTCCATAGGTGTGCTTGCAGGTTTTGATTCTGAGAAACCAAACTTGGTTAGAATATCCTGCACATACTTGGATTGACATATAAAAATGCCATCTGACTTCTGTTGAACTTGGAGTCCAAGGAAGAAAGTAAGTTCCCCCATGGAACTCATTTTGAACCTTTGATGCATTAAATCCTCAAACTCCTTGCACATATTGTTTCTTGTAGAACCAAAAATAATGTCATCAACATATATTTGGACCAGCAAGATATCCTTCTTCTTTCTTTTGATAAATAGCGTCTTATCAATGACTCCCCTTTCAAAGTCATTTTCCAAGAGATAGGATGACAGGGTGTCATACCATGCTCTTGGGGCTTGATGTAGTCCATAAAGTGCTTTCTTTAATTTGTATACTCTGTCTGGATAGCTTGGGTTTTCAAACCCTGGTGGTTGGCAGACATATACTTCTTCTTCAATTGACCCATAGAGAAAAGCACTTTTTACATCCATTTGGTAGACTTTGAAGTTCATGTAAGAAGCATAGGCTAGGAATAGTCTGATTGCTTCTATCCTAGCTACAGGTGCAAAAACTTCTTCATAATCTATGCCCTCTTCTTGAGTGTAGCCTTGAGCTACCAGCCTTGCTTTGTTTCTTATAACAATACCTCTTTCATCTCTCTTGTTTCTGAAAATCCACTTTGTGCCAATTGCTCTGTGACCTTTAGGAAGGTCTACTAGATCCCATACATCTTGTAGCTTGAATTGTAACAGTTCTTCTTGCATTGCTTCTATCCAGCTAGATTCTTTCATAGCATCATGTGCCTTTTTAGGCTCAAGCTGGGATAGAAAACAAGAAAGGACTGTATGCTGTTGATCTTTCATTTCTTGAAGCCTGCTTTGATGTCTAGTCATCATAGGAGAAGAGATATCTCCTATTACCAGTTGTGGAGGATGATTCTTTTGAACTCTTGTGTTATGACTAGGTTCTTCATTCAGTCCAGCCTCTAGATTAGAGTCATGCAACTCCACTGAAGTGTCTTCAGATGTCACTTCTGATTCTTGAGTCTCCTCATCTCTAGTGTCTTCTTCACTCTGACTTGGTTCAGTAAATGATTCCTTTTCACAGTCTTCATTTACTGTGGGTATGGGAAAAATCACAGATTTAGATATACTTTCTTGAACTTGTGTGATCTCTGATTCTCCACCATCTGTTCCTGTATACTCATTACTGAAACCAAAAGAGTTAGTTAGTGAATCAATGTCAAATAGCCATTGAGGTCCAGACCCAACAGGATTTGGTGTGTTCTCATTGCATTTGACATTGTCACTTTCTTCAATTATTCTAGAAGAAGAGTTAAAAACTCTGTAGGCCTTACTCTGAGATGAGTATCCAACAAGAAATCCATCATCTGCTTTGCTATCAAACTTACCTAAGTGAGATTTGGTATTTAGAATTGTACAAGGACACCCAAAAGATTTGAAGAAACCAATAAAAGGTTTTCTTTGATTTAAAAGCTCATATGGGGTCTTGTTCTTTTGCTTGACCACTAGAACTCTGTTTTGGACATAACAAGCAGTATTAACTGCTTCAGCCCAGAATGTAATTGGCAATTTTGAATCAGCCAACAGAGATCTAGCAGCCTCTATTAGTGTCCTATTTCTCCTTTCAGCAACACCATTCTGTTGAGGAGTTCTAGGAGCACTATATTGTCTCTCAATACCTTTTCCTTCACAAAAAGTGTTTAAATCATGATTTTTAAATTCAGTTCCATTATCTGATCTAATGACTTTTACTCTTTGATTAGTTTGGTTTTCAATTCTTAGAATAAAGGATTTGATAAGATCACTTGTTTCATCCTTAGTCCTTAGAAAATATACCCAAGTAAACCTGGAGTAATCATCAACAATAACCAAGCAGTAAGATTTCTTGCCTATACTCATAACATTTGTAGGACCAAACAGATCCATATGCAATAACTGGAGACAAGAAGAAACAGAATTTAACTCTTTGGTCTTATGAGAAGTTTTGTGTTGTTTGCCTTTGAGACAAGCAACACAATGATCATCACATGAAAAGACTTTTGAAGGTAAACCTCTTACAAGGTTATTTTTAACAAGATTGTTCATAGTCTTGTAATTCATGTGACACATCCTTCTGTGCCAAAGGGAGGATTCATCTATAGAAGCTTTTGAAACAAGACAATTTAAAGATGAATCACTATCAACATTGTCCAAGTCAAGACAGTAAACATTGTCCTTCCTTGGAGTTCTAAGTAGTATCATGCTTTCATCAACTACCTTGAACCCTGGAGCAAGAATCATACACTCAGTATTAGTAAATAATATACTATGTTGTTTGTCACAAACCTGTGATACACTTAACAGGTTGTACTTTAATTGATCAACATAGTAGACATCCTCAAATGTCATCTTACCTTTGGTGACATTACCTTTTCCACTTATCTTACCACCAGTAAGATTGTCTCCAAATGCAACATGTCCTCCATTAATTTGCTTGAAATCCTGAAGGCATGACATGTTGCCAGTCATGTGCCTAGAGCAACCACTATCAACATGCCATATGCTCTTTCCCTTGAGCTGTTGGTTGCCCTGCACATTAAATAAATCAATTAGTATGATTGGGGACCCAAGCCAAAGTGATCTTGGGTCTTCCTTTCTCATCAAAGTATTTACATTCCTTTTTAATGAGGTTTGTAAACTCAGAGCACTCTTTATTAGAGTACTTTGTCAATATGATTGGCTTAGCAGAATCAACACTGGAAGCAGTACTAACCTTAGAAGTACTAACAGAGTTAGCAGTACTAACAGGTGTAGCAGTACTAACAGGTTTAGCAGTACTAACCTTGTTAGCAGCATTAACATTGTTAGCAGTAGTATTACTTCTAGCAGCACTATCATTGTCAGCAGCACTATTTGAGGTAGCAGTACTAACAGTTTTAGTGCTTTTAGGAATCCACATATTGACACTTTCTTTAACAGAATACTTTTTCTTCATGTGGCTTTTAGTTTTAACATTTTTCTTAGCCACATGGTTCTTTTCAATTTTCTTATAACCAAAGGGTTTTTGCATGGATCTTTGGAAATTCATTCTTTGGTTCATAGGATTGAAATAACAGACTTTTGCAAGATGATTCAATTTGCCACAGATAAAGCAAGGTTTTGGTCTATTGATTTTACTCAGATCAACCCCTTGTTTATGTGCCCATTGATTATTCCAGTTTCTTTGATTTCCCCTCTTTTTGTCCTGTTTTTGGGGTTCATTCTTCTTACAAGTACACTGTTTGCAAGGACCTGGATTCACAACTGTGGTCTGTTTATAATGGACCTTATCAGACTTTTCCTCTGTCTTCTCTATGTTCTTGGATTTGATCCAAGCCCTTTCACAATCCTCATTGGTGATAATGTTATTTTCTATAGAAGTCTCACCACTCACCTTGTTCTTCTTACTCTTGCCAACCTCTTTCTCAGTCTTATCCTCAACAATTACCTCATCTAAGGGATCTATTTCAGTGGCTCCCTCAGGCAAGTCCTTCCTATCTTTGGTGTCTAACAGGTCTGAAGTAGGAGGAATGTAATTGTTGTTATATGGTGGAGGTGTGGCATTATACCCAATTCCTCTTCTTAATTTATCATGAATCTGATTTTGCAGTAAGGAGTCCATTGCTTTAGAAGCATTGGAAAACTTTTCTACATCAAGCTTAACCTTGGTTAACTCCTCTTTCAGTTTTTCACTCTCCTCTTTAGATTTGGTCAGTTTAAGTTCTAAATCCTTTTTCTCCCACTGCCAGTAATTAGTGTCATATGAGTGTTGTAGTTCATTGGCTTGAAAACCTTTGATTTGATCTTCAAATCTCTCTACTATCCTCACATAGTCTTTTATATCCTTTTCTAGTCTCTTTAGGTCATCACTCATCTTCTGATTGTGATCCCTGTACCTTTTAACAGTGTCTATGCAAGTTTTAGAGCAGAGATTAGAACTTACCTCAGATGGGAGATCAGATACTTTTGCCATAAGAGCTTGATTCTGAATAGCTTCTTCTGCTTGATCACTCCAATCAAACCCCATTCCTTGTTGAGAAACAAGGGCTTGAGCAGAGTTTCTGTTGTTATTGAAGCTTCCAGATTGAGCTTGTTGATGGTTGTTGTTGTGAGACATTCCACTTCTGCATTCTCTAGCAAAATGTCCTTTCAGATGGCATTTGTAGCATTCTACCTTTGATTTATCAAACCCTGCTCCATCTTCTCTTCTTTGTGAGAAGTTGTTTCTTCCAGTCCTCTTTATAAACTTTTTAACCCTCATGGAGAGCATGGCCATCTGCCACTTAATATCCATCTCTTCCAGATCATCAGGATGAAGTTGTTCTAAGTCATCATTGATCAAAGAAGAATTTCCATGATGAGAAAGAAGAGCTTCAAATACATAATCAGTGCCTTTATCTAGATTTGATCCATTAGTAGCATTAACTGATTCAGAGTTAGCAGTAGAATCAATTGATGCTGATAGGAGTGCAGCATTATGAACATATCCAGAAGGCTTCTTCTTTGCCTCCACCTCAGCTTCAAATACTCTAAGATCATTGTACAGATCATCAAGTTCTTTTTCTTCCAACTGATCATTCTGTCTGAATGACACAGTGTACATGGTCCATTCATCTCCAAGGGACCTTAAGAACTTTCTGTTCACATCATCTTGATCAATCTGTACTCCCATAGTAGCTAGCTCACCAATTAGTTTATTAAACCTGTCAAAAGTTTGAGTCATGGACTCATTCTTAGTTGACATGAAGTTTTCATACTGTTGCTTTAAGATTGCCTTTTGATTTCTCTTGGTACTTTTGGTACCTGAGAATCTCTTCTCTAGAGCATTCCAGAGCATCTGTGCATCAGTACAATTGCAGAATTGGTGTTGATACTCATTTGGAATGGCCAAGAGCAGTGTGCTCAAGGCTTTCATCTCTGTCTGTCTTGATTTCCTGTCTGCATCTGTCTTTGGAGGAGTTCTTTTGCCATCTTCACCAATCTTTCCTCCATCAGATGGGCCATTCTCAATGATGTCCCACATAGAATAATCTGTGAGGAGAATATATTGCTTGATTCTGATCTTCCACATATCAAATTCATTGGATCTGAGCATTGGCACTTTTGAGACCAAAGTACTGCTTGATTCTGTAAGATTTTCCATGATGAATAACTGTTTCTGAGAGAATTTGGCTCTGATACCACTTGTCAGGATCGAATTCTTAACAAGAATTTATACTCAGAAACTAATATCAAAGAAGTTGCGGAAAAACACTTTGATATTTAATAAAACAGTAATCAAACACAGTATATAATGATCAAACAGTAAACTTGTATTGAATGCTTAAAGTTACAAGATTACACTCTCAACCTCAATATTGATGAACAGACTCACCAATACTAATTCTACTTCTCTAGAATTAGGATCTATGCCTTGAGGTCGATTTTTCTCTTGAAAAACAATTATTAAAAATTCTTTCTATCTATTCTACACATTCTATACATATACTGATAAAAAGATAATTACAAAGAATAAACAAATCTTCAGTATATCTTCCATGTATATCTTCTAAGTATATCTTCAGTATATCCAGCTGTAGTACTTTCCATCCGTATCTCTTTAGCAGCACTAATAATGCTCAGCAGCATTAACTTCAACTAGCAGCATTAACTGCGAGCAGTACTAACTACTAGCAGTACTAACTAGCTAAGCAGTACTAACTTTGTTCAAGCAGTACTAACTTTAACTAGCAGTATTAATTCTACTAGCAGTAGTAACACTTAGCAGTATTAATCTTCAACTTGTTCTGGCAGTAGTAACTACACTTGTACTAGCAGTAGTAACTACACTTAGTAGAATCTTCAGTTCCCAACAAATCGTACTCTCACTTTAATCGTCGGTTTGAGGGATGGTAAGTCATACTCAACTTCACTCTTGTACCAAGCTCTTTCTGTAGGCCATCCCAAAAGTTTGAAGTGAGCCGACTATCGCGATCTGTTACAATAAACAAGAGCACTACATGCCTTGAAACCACTTCGTTTATATAAAACTTTGCCAACTTGTCCATTGGTAGGCTCTCGCATATGGCCAAAAAGTGAGCGCTCTTGGTCAACCAATCAACTATTACCCAAATGGTATCGTGACCTCTTAAGGTTTTCGGAAACTTAATCACGAAGTCTATGGTAATATGCTCCCATTTCCATTCAGGGATCTCCAGGGATTGAAGGCTCCCATATGGTCGTTGATACTCGGCTTTCACTTGTAAGCAAGTCACACATCGCTCTACATAACGTGACACATCAAGTTTCATAACCAGCCACCAATAATTTAGCTTCAAGTCCTTATACATTTTTGTACTCCCCGGATGGATGGAATATTTAGACTTATGGGGGTCTTCAAGAAGAAGTTCCTGATTGCCCCCAACTTTGGGCACCCAAACTCGTCCATTGAACAACTTTACCGCACGACTTTCCTTCGTCAAGAGTAATCGTTGTTTCGTCATCACTTCCACCTTGATATTTTCTTCCAACAAGGACTCAGATTGAGACATCTTGATTCGCTCAATGAGACTTGACACCAACTCGATTCTCGAAAGGGTGGCCCGAATGCTTCCACTATAGTCTTTCAGACTCAAAGCGTCGGCTACCACGTTTGCCTTACCGGGGTGGTAAAGCAACTCGCAATCGTAATCCTTGAGTAACTCGAGCCATCGTATTTGTCTCAGTCCCCAAAGCTAGTTTAAAGTGAGTTTGAGGTCTGCGCAACTCACATGGAACTTTCCCTAAAGGCCCAAAACTTGATTTTGATTTTTTTTAACAATTCAACTAATCCCGATCGGACACCCATTTATATATAAAATGACCGCATATCTAAATACTATAATCGCGATTATTAGGGAGAGACTTTACTTACAAAATTACGAGCGTTACATATTCGACTGTTACTCTACCGTCATTTCTAATAATTTCGTTTCTTTCGTCATCAAATTCACTGTCTCCAACAACTTCTTTGGATTCATCACTCAATTATGTTCCAAAATATTCTTTGCCTTCACCTATTTCTCATTCAGTTCCGTCCTCACATACGATGGTAACTCACACTCATGATCATACACGTTGTCTTAAACACTTTCCCAATCACTACTTATATCAAGATTCTTTGGAACTTCATCCTACCACTGAGCCACATACTTTTTCTCAAACTCATAAGTGGTCCGTATGGTAGGATGCTTTGAGAATTGAAATTTGTGCCTTGCATCTAACAGGACCTGGGAATTAGTATCACCATTTTCTTGTTCTAATGTGGTTGATTGCAAATGGGTTTATAAAATAAAGCGTAATTCTGATGGTACCGTAAGCTAATATAAGGCACGGTTGGTGGCAAAAGGTTTCCTTCAAATGGAAGGAGTTGAGTATACTAAGACTTTTAGCCCGGTGGTTACATCTACAACTATCCAATTGGTGCTCTCTATTGCCTTTTCACGAGGTTGGGATATAAGGTAGATTGATGTGAATAATGCTTTTTTACACGGTGATTTAAAGGAGACTGTCTACATGAGTCAACCTCTAGGTTTTGTTGATGGGACCCGACCTAATCATGTGTGCTCATTGAGAAAGGCTTTATATGGATTAAAGCAAGCTCCGCATGCTTGGTTTGATAAACTTTCTGGTGCTCTTCTTACATTTGGATTCACTCAGTGTGTATCAGATACGTCATTGTTTGTTTATCGTTCAACTTCTATCGCGGCTTATATTCTCGTTTATGTTGATGATATTATTATCACGGGTAGTTTGAATGATTTTATTTCTGAAATAATTCAGAACTTACATTCACAATTTGCCTTAAAGGACTTGGGAAGACTTAATTACTTTTTGGGTGTACATGCTACATTCTCTGAGGGTGGTCTTCATCTATCGTAGAAGCGTTATTTGTATTACAACGTATTGGGCTTAGTCAATGTAAGCATTTATCATCTCCTATTTCTCCAGGTCGATAACTTTCTAAATTTTCCAGAGTACCATTAGTTGATCACTTGATTTATTGAAGTATAGTTGGTTTAGTATTTGTCTCACTCGACCAGAAATTGCTTATGTTGTCAGTCGTGTGTGCTCCTGAGCTGCAACCACATAGAGTTACACGGCCTTAGTTGCGGCATAGGCCGCAGGCCAAGCCGCATGTGTCTCTTGCCAGGCCTCCCCGTGATGTGTGCTGAGTTGTGGCATGCATCGTGCCTTGCCACGTGTCGACCGTTCCCTGATCGTTTTCTTTGGAAATTGCGGGTGTTACAATATGGGTAAAAGTTAACGAGAGGAATATTTTTTGTAATAAGAAGGAAAATATTTCAATAGTTGAATATAAAATAATATATTTCATATATATATATATATGGGGTCATTCAAAGGAGAACTTGGTTATTTGTGATAACCGTGAGATCCAATTATAACCACAAATTAGAGGATAAATTAGGAAATAAATAATTTTGGTAATTTTTAATTAAATTCTTAATTAAAGGGTATTTTAGGTATTCTAGAAATCTTCTCTCTCCTCTCTCCAGTGATCATTATTCCGACGAACATTATTCCGCCGAACACATGATGCACGTTGTGATACCCTTCATAAAACAACAAAAATAATGAAAATAAAAAAAATGTTGTGTTATCCTTCATAAAACAACGAAGGTACACTGTGATACACTTTGTAAACATCAAATATACATTGTGATACCCTTTGTAAAACAACGAAGATACACTGTGATACACTTTGTAACAACGAAAATACATTGTGATACCTTTCGTAAAACAACGAAGACGCACTGTGATTCCTTTCATAAAACAACGAAGGCACACTGTGATATCCTTCGTAAAACAACGAATGACACACTTTATAATACACTTCGTGAACAATGAAAATAACTATGATACACTTCGTAAAACAACGGTACCTAAAAATACACGTTGTGATACATCTCTTCCATTCCATCTCCGATGAGATATGTGTTACATCTCCATCGAGATCTGAAACCAAAGAGAGGGAGGGTTTGGAAACCGAAAAACTGTACCATTGTCATCAACCTTGATTTTCGAAGAAGAAGAAGAAGAACCATTGGTCTAGTGTTATACGAGTTTATTGCCAACGGTGATTTCCACCCTACAGGAGCTTCCAACATGCAAAACAGACGTGGAAGACTGGAGCACCAAGATGCCTCCGAGTTGGATACTGGTGCACGACGGAGAGGCCTGGGAAAAGACCCACGATGCAGCAGGTTTTAGGGATGCTGAAAGACATACATTTAATCACGGCGGAGCTAAGCTGACAGACTTTTTGATGTTGAATGGCCGTAGGAGAAGGTCGGGTTCACCATTGAAGGTGGGAGGCGGTAATTTCAAAGCATTTAATTAGGGCTAAAATAATGAAATCAATTATATAAGATAACTGATTTGAATGAGTCAATTAATAAATTGATTTCTTTTAGAAAATCTAAAATGTCAATTTACTAAATTGTCCTTTTACTTATTTTAAAAACAACATTAATTATATTAAATTAGTGGCTAATATTAGATCTCACGGTTACCACAAATTATCTAGTTCTCATTTGATTACACCCCTATATATATATATATATATATTGGCACGTTAAGCATAGGAAATAAGTGTTAGGTATGATCAATCACCAAGAGCCCCAATGCCCAATCTTTAACATTTAATATGTATATATCTATGTCAAAGAGAGCCCACCAAGAACACCACACTCCAAGGCTCAAGCAATTAAATGATTCATTTAATGCTCATTGATTGGAGTTTATTAAGTGATGTAATTTTTATTTTGACTCCTATGTGGGACAAGGTTCCTCTATTCTACACTAAGTTCCAACAATAAGGAACTCAAGTTTCCATATTACATTAATTTTAATTCTTGTTTGAATTTATATAATTAAAAAAATAGAAGTTGTTGTTTTTTGCTGTTATTTAGGGGTGAGCAAAACCCGCCCAACCCGAACTACCTAACCGACCCGAGACCTGAACTACCCGAATTGGAGCCACCTGAGAGACCCCAACTACCCGACCCCCCGAACCCAAACTATTCTGCGGGTAATTCGAATCGGGGTGGGTATCCAATGTTGGGTTACGGGATCTCAAGCACAGCGGAAAATAAAACCGTAACCCTCCAAGGACCCATACGAACCGGAATAAATCGGGTGTTTCGAAATTATACCTCACAATTAACGATACTTTGAATCACAACAACAAAGCAAGCTTGATGCCTCCACAGTATCCACGCGAACAATCCGAATCCTTTGCCTTCTCGTGATGCTAGTCACGGTTTCAAAACTTAGAAAGGAAAGGGAGCATATAGTTGTAGGTGATTTTAGAGAGAATTGCAAGAACAACAATTGTATACAATGTCACACATTATATATGGTGATGGAAGTATGGTCTCAAAGATCACCATCATCTCCACACCTTACTTGAGTGTAAGAGTGGCCATGCAACATAACTTTCTTACATAACCATACCTAGTCAACTTATTTAATGTCCAACAAAATAATATCTCATTTTTATTTAATCAGATTAAACAATACAAATCAGATATAATAATTAAACATTTTAATTATTCAAACTCCTTATCCGGATATGTTCAAAGCGTGTGACCCAATGGGTTCTCGACATGTTGGTAATAAATATAAATCTCGTATTTATATTTATAAACGATGAGCGGTATCTAGCAATACATCATCGTCACCCAAATGACGAGAATTGGTGATACAACAAATTATCGATTTGTAGTCAATTTTAGTTTACACATTTAATTCATTTGTCCTTGATGTCTAGATTGAACACGAGACATTAAATGTGTCATTCTCGTTATGTCCAATCTATAGTTTCTTAAATCCCTAATATACTAATAAAAACAGAAATTGATATCTCATATCATTTATCTGAGCATGCATGCATTTCCTTAGTATATATTTATCAAGGGGCCTAGAGACATCACTCCCATCATAAAAGAGGGAGAAATCATATCTCGATACATGCTAGTTCTACCATGTGATTTATAACATACCCAACAATAATTTTGTCACCCAGATACGGAATGATTAGAACAAATGTCAAAATATATTACTCAGACATAGCAAACTCCATATTTCTCAAGTTAAAGAATTACATGTACATTGACCACATGAGAAACACTTATGACACTCACATGACATCCAATGAAGTGTTCTCATAGCGAGTCACGTCCGATACACAAAATCTCCATTTTGTACCTATATGTAGATTCAATATCTCTATATGAATCCCTACATATGCTAGTCATTATCATATTACTTCAACCTTAAAACCTAACATAATATTTAACTAGGGACATTTAGAATACATTATTCTAAGGTTATTTATTATGAAGAATTAAAAACACAGAATATAACATAGACATAATAAATTGGGCAATGCCTTTTATTTATTTATTAATTTCATGAAACAAAACTCAAAATTACAAGCATTTTATGATTAGCTTTTGGGCATTCACTAACAATCTCCTACTTGCACTAAAGCCAATCATCCATGCATCGTATACCAATGGATCTACAGTGTCCATTATGCTTATGCTGTGTTAACGGCTTGGTTAGTAGATCAGCAACATTGACACTCTGCTTATACTAACATCGCCTCTTTCAATAATCTCTCTAATGAGATGATATCTTCTAAGAATATGTTTGGATCTTTGGTGAGATCTAGGTTCCTTGGCCTGTGCTATAGCTCCATTGTTGTCGCATAATAACTCTATAGGACAATCACTGCTAGGAACAACTCGAAGTTGAGAAATAAATTTCTTGATCCAAACGATTTCCTTGGTTGCATCTGATGTTGCGATGTACTCAGCTTCCGTTGTAGAATCAACTATTGTTGCTTGCTTGGAACTCTTCCAGCTCACAGCACCACCATTAAGACAAAACACAAAACCCGACTGCGATCGAAAATCATCTTTATCTATTTGGAAACTTGCATCAGTGTAACCCTTTACACTTAACTCTTCTTCACCGCCATATACCAAGAATGAATCCTTTGTTCTTCTTAAGTATTTTAGGATGTTCTTGACGGCAATCTAGTGACCATCACCTGGATTGGATTGGTATCTACTCGTCATGCTTAAAGCATATGATACATCAGGTCGAGTACATATCATAGCATACATGATAGATCCAATTGCCGAAGCATATGGAATCTTACTCATTCGTTCACTCTATTGAGATGTAGTAGGACATTGCATCTTAGAAAGTGATATGCCATGAGACATTGATAAGAACCATTTCTTGCTATCAGACATGTTGAACCGTTTCAACACTTTGTCTATATATGTACTCTGACTTAAGCCAAGTAATTTCCGCGATCTATCTCTATAGATCCGAACGCCTAATACATAGGCAGTTTCACCTAAGTCTTTCATTGAAAAACATTTTCCTAACAAAGCCTTTACAGACTCAAGCGTCGGAATATCATTTCCAATGAGTAGTATGTCATCTACATACAGTAAAAGAAATGAAACGGTGCTCCCACTAACCTTTTTGTAGACACAAGGTTCATCCTCATTTTTTGAGAAGCCAAACTCTTTGATTGCTTCATCAAAACGATGATTCCAACTCCTTGAAGCTTGCTTCAATCCATAAATAGATCGTTCCAACTTGCATACCATATGAGATTTTTCAGGAGCGACAAAACCTTCGGGTTGTATCATATATACATCCTCAAGTAGCTTTCCGTTAAGGAAAGCTGTTTTGACATCCATTTGTCAAATCTCATAATCGTGATATGCTGCAATGGCTAGTAAAATTCTAATAGACTTAATCATTGCGACTGGAGAGAAAGTTTCATCATAATCAACACCTTGAATTTGTTTGAAACCTTTTGCAACCAATCATGCTTTATAGGTAATCACATTACCATCCATGTCGGTCTTTTTCTTAAAACCCCATTTGCACCCTATAGGTCGTACCTCGTTGGGTGGGTCAATTAAGTTCCAAACTTGGTTTTCAAACATGGAGTCCATTTATATTCTCATAGTTTCTAGCCATTTCTTGGAGTCAGTGTTTTTCATATATAGCATCTTGGTAACTAGTGGGCTTATCATCCATGAACATCACATCCCCGGTATGAGTGATGAGAAATCCATATCTCTCAGGCTCATTCTGTTTTCGACTAGATCTACGAGCACTTTGTGTTACAACATCAGACTGCCTTTCCACATCACTTTGTGGATCCACAAATACTTGTGGTGTCTGTGTTGGTTCCATCTGTGTTGACATATTTTGATCTTGAACAATTTCAAGTTCTACATTCCTCCCACTGATACCTTTGGAAATAAATTCATTTTCCATGAAGACACCAGAACGCCCAACAAACACTTTATTATCATGAGGATGATAGAAGTTGTATCCCATAGTTTCTTTAGGATATCCTACAAATATGCATTTATCAGATTTTGGTTCTAATTTAGTTGTGATTAGACATCGTACGTAAACCTCACAACCCCAAATCTTCATAAAAGATAATTTAGGACTCTTCCCAGTCCATATCTCATATGGTGTCATTTCAACAGATTTTGATGGAACTCGATTTAGTGTGAAAGTCGTTGTCTCTAGAGCATATCCCCAAAAGGATGTTGGAAGGTCAGCTTGACTCATCATAGATCGTACCATGTCCAAAAGTGTACGATTCCTCCTTTCGGAGACACCATTCCATTGTGGTGTTCTAGGTGGAGTGAGTTGTGATACAATACCACAATTTCTAAGATGATCAAGAAAATCATGGTCTAAGTATTCGCCACCTCGATCAGATCGAATAATCTTAATACTCTTTCCAAGTTGGTTTTGTACTTCATTTTGAAATTCTTTGAACATTTCAAAGGACTCGGACTTATGTCACATTAAATATACATAGTCGAACATACTGAGATCATCAGTAAATGTAATGAACTATCTATAACCACCTCTAGCCTGTATGTTCATCGGTCCACATACATCACTGTGTATGATTCCTAATACATCACTTGGTCTCTCACTTTGTTCAACAAAAGGAGCCTTTGTCATCTTTCCAATTAAACAAACTTCACACGTCCCATATGATTCAAAATCTAACTTGTTCAATAATCTATTTTTATGGAGTTTGGAAATGCGAGTTTCGTTTATATGGCCAAGACGACAATGCCAGAGATAGGTTAAATTTGAACTATTCGATTTGACCTCCCTTTTATCTATGTTATAAATCGGATTATCCATATTAAGAACGTAAAGGCCATTAATCAAACTTGGATCCCATAATATATATTACCAAAAGAGAATGAACAACATTTGTTTCCAATATTAAAGGTAAAACCTTTCCTGTCCAAACAAGATACATAAATCAAATTTCTAGAAATAGATGGTACGCAATAACAGTCATCAAGTTCTAATAATAATCCGGTCGGTAAAGTTAACAAAATATAGATCCTACGACTATAGCAGCAACCTATGCCCCATTTCCAACACGCAGATCAACTTCACCTTTGCTCAACCTTCTAGTCCTTTTTAG
Source organism: Arctium minus (assembly GCA_954870635.1). Taxonomy (NCBI): domain Eukaryota; kingdom Viridiplantae; phylum Streptophyta; class Magnoliopsida; order Asterales; family Asteraceae; genus Arctium; species Arctium minus. Next base: position 42,928,997 of record OX941085.1, read on the forward strand.
TTCCTGCACGTTTCTACAAATATGAGAACCACATCCAATATCTAATACCCATGATATATAAGAAGTATAAAGATTATCTTCTATCACATAGATACTTGAAGTGGAAGTTACACTTCCTTTCTTCTTTTCCTGAAGGTAGAGAGGATAGTTCCTCTTCCAATGCCCGGGTTTGTTGCAATGAAAGCACTCACCCTCCTTAGGTACAGTTACCTTGGCTTTCTTACTGCCTCCTTTTGGCTTCAAAGATTTAGAAGTGGATTTGGCAATTGACTTTCCTTTGCCTTTCCCTTTCTTGTTCTTACGGACCATCAAAATGGTGGACTTGTTCTTTGCAAGCTCTTGCTTAGCTGTTCGTAACATATTGAGCAATTCTGGAAGGGATTTGTCAAAGTCATGCATGTTGTAGTTCATCACAAATTGACTGTAGCTATTTGGAAACGATTGCAAAACTACATCAATGGCCAACTCCTTTGGTAAAGAAAAACCTAGTCCTTCAAGACACTCAATATGCCCAATCATTTTAAGCATATGAGTGCCAACAGGACTACCTTCGGACATTCTACAACGGAACAGTTCCTTGGATGTTTCGTACCTCTTATGTCTAGCTTGCTCTTGGAATAGCAATTTCAGGTGTTCTGTCATATCGAAAGCCCCCATGTTTTCATGTTGCTTCTGAAGCTCAGGTTCCATGGTTATTAGAATTAGACATGAGACGTCCAAAGCATCTTCATCATGTTTTTTAAAAGTGTCCCTTTCGGTTCTAGGAGCACTAGAATTAGGTTCTTCAGGGATTTGTTGCTCCAAGACATACAATTTCTTTTCAGCTTTGAGGACAATTATCAAATTACGATACCAATTGATGAAATTTGTTTCATTTAGTTTTTCTTTCTCGAGAATCGATCACAAAGTGTTTTTGTTTCCATTGTTGGTTTGTGCCATTGGTAATCTACAATAGAGAAGCAGAGTTCTTAGTGTCATGGAATTTTATTGTTTAATAAGGACTTTCATCAAACAAGCTCCCACCATTTTAATGAAAACAACAACCCTCTTTTATTGTTTCAGAAAACGTCATAAGCTTTCTAGCGGGCCAAGATCCATATTCTCATTATCGATCAATTTAACTTTAGCTAACCGATCAACCAATAGTGTTTTAGGTAAGCAACAACATTGCTAATTAGATCTCTATGTAACTCTTGGATAGTTAGGTAAATAGCTTTTATTTAAATTCATCATATGAATATTCCCAACACATGCCTCCAAATCCCCAATCCTATTAGGCTTAATTTGGTTAAGTCCGACCCAAAATGGCTTGTAGTAATCCTATGCTTACCTTATCTTACTAAGATTAAAGAGAGTATCCAGCTTTAGCATGACCCACCATTGATGATCAAAGTCTTGACAAGTGCCATGTTTGGAAGACATATTAAACTTAATATTTTGGTGAGGGATTTTAGTTAGTTTGATTTTTACCATTCTTTCTTTTGTAATAGATCGTTTCCTCATAGTTTGATTTAACCGAAATCCAGATTGGAGGAGGATCACGAGGATCACTTAAATACCTTCCTTTCTTTGGAGGTTTAGGCCTTTGTGACAAAACCGGTTGAAATCTAACTATGATGTACTAAGACTTTATCACTCAAGATCGACGGTCCACTTTATATCTTATATAAATACCCATTTTTATTTTATCAAAACACATTTTGATTTGTAAAACTCCTTTTACTTATATATTTTAAAATCATATTTTGTTTTAGAATGTTGTAACAAGTATCACATACATACAACCACGCATAATATATCACAATATATATAAAGCTTAAAATAAACTCTTATGGTTCTAAGTCTTCTCATCTTCATCACTTTATAACGCCTACATCTCTTGTTTTCTTTTATACAAAATACTTTACATTTCAAACAAAGAAACCTCGAGTTACATTCGAGGGGATTGGATGAGAGGAGAATGTACAAAGAGAGTAAATAGAGAAAGGCATGACATGCAAGTCGTATTTATCAAATATAATACATCCATGACTAAGGGCTATAACACCATTCACCAAGCAAATCACATTATACATATTCAATCACATTGAAACATAAAGACGATTTGCAACACCAACGTATAAAATTAATACAAAATTCATACGATATCGAAAAAGGGTGATTCAAAGTTCTTTAGAAAACTAACAAAAAGATGCACATCTTTTATGTTTAAGGATTTCAAAGATCTAGAACCCTTATGGGTCGAAATACAAGTCAAACCAGTAGTGGGTTCGATTTTCGAACAGCATTGCGACACTATCGAACAAAATTCATACGAAGTCGAAATGATGCGATTCAAAAGCCTGTTGAACCCTAACAGAAAGCTCCACGTTTTTCATGTTTTAAGTTTTCTGAGATTCAGAATCTTTCTGGGACGAAAAAACCAAAACATTTACGACACAAAAACATACAGCAGCAAAACAATTTTTAAAAATGCATGCATGTCACCAAAAGTTGATCTAGGGGTTCGTAAGTAGCTCTGATACCACTGTTGGGTTACGGGATCTCAAACACAACGGAAAATAAAACTGTAACCCTCCAAGGACCCATACGAACCGGAATAAATCGGGTGTTTCGAAATTATACCTCACAGTTAACGAGACTTTGAATCACAGCAACAAAGCAAGCTTGATGCCTCCACGGTATCCACGCGAACAATCTGAATCCTTTGCCTTCTTGTGATGCTAGTCACGGTTTCAAAACTTAGAAAGAAAAGGGAGCATATAGTTGTAGGTGATTTTAGAGAGAATTGCAAGAACAACAATTGTATACAATGTCATACATTATATATGGTGATGGAAGTATGGCCTAAAAGATCACCATCATCTCCACACCTTACTTGAGTGTAAGAGTGGCCATGCACCATCACTTCTTACATAACCATACCAAGTCAACTTATTTAATGTCCAACAAAACAATATATGATTTTTATTTAATCAGATTAAACAATACAAATCAGATATAATAATTAAACATTTTAATTATTCAAACTCCTTATCCGGATATGTTCAAAGCGTGTGACCCAATGGGTTCTCGACATGTTGGTAATAAATATAAATCTCGTATTAATATTTATAAACGATGAGCGGTATCTAGCAATACATCATCGTCACCCAAATGACGAGAATTGGTGATACAACAAATTATCGATTTGTAGTCAATTTTAGTTTACACATTTAATTCATTTGTCCTTGATATCTAGATTGAACACGAGACATTAAATGTGTCATTCTCGTTATGTCCAATCTATAGTTTCTTAATTCCCTGATATACTAATAAAAACAGAAATTGATATCTCATATCATTTATCTAAGCATGCATGCATTTCCTTAGTATATATTTATCAAGGGGCCTAGAGAAATCACTCCCGTCATAAAAGAGGGACAAATCATATCTCGATACATGCTAGTTCTACCATGTGATTTATAACATACCCAACAATAATTTTGTCACCCAGTTAAGGAATGATTAGAATAAATGTCAAAATATATTACTCACACATAGCAAATTTCATATTTCTCAAGTCAAAGAATTACATATACATTGACCACATGAGAAACACTTATGACACTCACATGACATCCAATGAAGTGTTCTCATAGTGAGTTACGTCCGATACACAAAATCTCCATTTTGTACCCATATGTAGATTCAATATCTCTATATGAATCCCTACATATGATAGTAATTATCATATTACTTCAACCTTAAAACCCAACGTAATATTTAACTAGGGACATTTAGAATACATTTGTAACGCCTCAATAATCAGAGTAAATTAAAACCTGGAAAGACTGGCACATGACATCAGCATTTCTAGAAACTTCACAAAAGGTGTATCAGTCCTGAAGACTTTACAAAACCTGTACGGATTTAGAATTCATCAACAGACTAATCTAAACAAACTATCTAGATTACATCAGTTGATAATCCAAAATTCATCAAAAGAATGGGACTTAACAATGCCCAACTATCAACACTTTAGTCATCTTAAAATGCCCCGAGACCTAGCTCGTCTCTCAAAACCCTGTGCATCCCACCGCTAAGGGAAACCTGTTATACATATCATTTGAGAAAAGTGTCAGACTTAAAGCCTGGTGAGAACATACAGTTCATAAATCTCAAGAGGTATTGACAATTATAATAAGTAAATCTTTTCAAAGGTTTGGTTTGTGCAAAATACAACTCTTGATAGTAAATGGACAACCGGTCCAAAACACATCTTTCGATGACGGGGATTACCCGATTTACCAAGGATTATAGTGGAACACAAAGTAAGCCACAAATCCGAGTTATGAGCTAAATACATGGAACCATGGCCACGAACTCTTTAGTCCGTACTACGATGTGAGGGAGGGCCCCCAAGGAACCATGTCATACTCGTTCATTAGACTACATCTGAACCATGGCTAGGATCGGGTCTCACATAACCGTACCTAAGTTGCCCCCGAGAATCAAATGTAGCTAACTACAGCGGAAGGGCGTGACCTTCCCAGCCAGAAGCCGACTCGATACCTAGGGATCCACTAGTATAGTCATGACTTGTCACAATATTTCATGTAACCAACAAAGCTAGATAAATAGCTTTCAACACATTTATATTTCAAAATGCCGTTCTCAAGATCAAATGCTGGTAAGAAAGATAATCGTGAAACCATTTTATATCATTCTTTCAAATAAGCCTCATACTAGGCAAGTAAAACATTATTTTTCTTCAACAAGATGAAATCCTCCATTTTAGTCAAAAGCGTTTCGAGAACTCTATCATATCTCAAAACCCCAAATTACATCAAATTGTAATAAACGGACAAGCCGAAAACGTGGAGATATGTAAGAGTTAAAATCACAGTCTTTGACATATATAACAGTTTAGAAAAGTTAGTAGGAACTCACCTCTGATTCCTTCTTCTTAACGAGCGCTACCTATGACAACACCGAAGGAATCGGTAATTCGAAATACAGATAACTTTCTCACATCTTGACAAAACTTAAAGATAACAGAAGCAAGTCCGGTCAAAGGCATACCGGTCGAAAAGTCCTACCGGTCGAACCGACCTCCGGTCGAAGGAATGTACCGGTCGAATGGGTTCAGGTCGAAGACAACACTCCGGTCGAACACACACCGGTCGAATTCATTCTACCGGTCGAACACAAACCGGTCGAATGCTTCTTCCTGGTCGAACACCAATCGGTCCTAACAAGTCCGGTCGTCTTGTTCATCAATAACAGTCGACGCAGAACCCAGATCCAAAAACGAGAAATACACAGATGTCAAAATGGAATGGTTTAAAACCTTCACAACGAGATTCTACATGGCTAAAAGCATTCATATCAAAGCATTAAGCTAGATTCGTACCTCGATTTGTCCGAACCGATCAACCACTTTTCCACCTACTTTTCCTCTTGCTCTTCTCTTTCTCTCTCGCTTCTCAAAACCAAACAGATCAAATAATGAGATATTAAAATATCTCAGATTTGATTTCTATTTATATAGACCAAGTTACAAATTACCCCCTTGAACTTTGGGTAAGGGTCAACTTTTCATCCAACCCCAAAATTCAGGGTGTTACAATCCTCCCCAACTTGGGAATGATTTCGTCCCCGAAATCCAACTATACAAAGAGATGAGGATATCTACACTTCATATCCTCTTCAGCTTCCCAAGTCACATTTGCTCCCCGGTGATGCTTCCACTGCACCTTGACCAAAGTGACTTCTTTGTGACGCAACTTCTTAAACTTTCTCTCTAAGATGGCGTCGGGTTCTTCCACACAACGGTTACCTTCGTCAACCCTTAACTCCGAAAGGGGAATGACGTTGTCTTCTACCGCCAAACATTTCCGGAGGTAGCAAACATGAAACGTGTTGTGTATTCTGCTCAACTCCGGTGGTAGTTCCAACTGGTAGGCTTGCAAACCCACTCGCTTAAGCACTTTGAAAGGTCCGAGGAAACGGGGACTCGGCTTCCCACGTTTTTCGAACCGTATAATGCTCTTCCATGGCGATACCTTAAGCATAACGCGGTCGCCTACTTGGAATTCCATCGGTCTCCTCTTCTTATCGGCATAACTTTTCTGACGATCCTGAGCCGCTTTTATTCTTTCACGAATGCACTTGACCTTATCGACAGTCTCTTGCACGATTTCAGGCCCGGCGAACTGCTTTTCTCCCGCTTCAAGCCAGCACACTGGAGTCCGACACTTTCGCCCATACAACGCTTCGAAAGGTGCCATCCCAATACTCGAGTGGTAGCTATTGTTGTAAGCAAACTCCACCAAAGGCAGGTGAGAGTCCCAACTACCCCCGAAATCGATGACACAAGACCTCAACATGTCTTCCAGGGTTTGGATCGTTCGCTCGCGCTGCCCGTCGGTCTGTGGATGGTAAGTCGTACTCAACTTAACTCGTGTACCAAGCTCTTTCTGAAACCCATCCCAGAAGTTCGAAGTGAACCGAATGTCGCGATCCAACACGATTGACAATGGTACACCATGCCTCGAGACCACCTCATCGATATAAAGTTTCGCCAACTTATCCATCGGTAAAGTCTCGCGCATAGGCAGAAAGTGAGCGCTCTTTGTTAATCGATCCACTATCACCCAGATGGTATCGTGACCTCGAAGAGTTTTAGGCAACTTCGTCACGAAGTCCATGGTGATATGCTCCTACTTCCACTCGGGAATCTCTAAAGACTGAAGACTCCCATACGGTCGCTGATGTTCGGCCTTGACTTGCGAACACGTCACACAACGCTCAACGTAACGCGCTACGTCAAGTTTCATCACTGGCCACCAATAGTGCAACTTCAAGTCCCTGTATATATTTGTACTTCCCGGATGAATGGAATACTTGGACTTGTGTGCTTCTTCTAGCAACAGCTCACGGTTACCCCCAAACTTGGGCACCCACACACGACCGCTGAACAGTTTCACTCCACGGCTATCTTCCGTTAAGAGCAAATGTTGCTTTGTCATGACTTCCTTTTTGAGATTTTCTTCCAATAGTGATTCTACCTGCGATGTCTTGATCTTCTCAACAAGACTAGACACTAGCTCGATTCTCGAATGGGTAGCCTGAATACTCCCGCTATAGTCCTTCCGACTTAGCGCATCGGCCACCACGTTCGCCTTACCGGGATGGTAAAGCAATTCACAATCATAGTCTTTAAGCAACTCGAGCCACCGCCTTTGCCTCATATTCAGCTCTTTCTGATCAAAGACATACTTCAGGCTCTTGTGATCCGTGTAAAGAGTACATTTCGTGTCGTAGAGGTAATGTCGCCAAAGCTTCAAGGCGAACACCACCGCTGCTAACTCCAGATCATGGGTTGGATAATTCTACTCGTGTATTTTAAGCTGCCTCGAGGCATAAGCGATCACCTTGCCTCATTGCATCAACACACAACCCAGTCCCATCTTTGATGTGTCGCTGTAAACCACAAAATCTTTCGACCCTTCAGGTAACGTCAGGATCGGAGCTTCACACAACTTCTTTTGAAGGATCCGGAACGCCTTCTCTTGGGTTTCGGTCCATTCAAACTTCACATTCTTCTGAGTTAGAACTGTCAAGGAAGAAGCGTTCTTTGAAAAGTCTTGGATAAATCTCCTGTAGTATCCCGCCAGACCCAAGAAACTTCGGATCTCCGACGGACTCTTAGGAGGCTCCCAATTCATCATAGCTTCAATCTTGGAGGGGTCTACTTTCACTCCAACCCGAGTGACTACGTGACCCATAAACTGTACTTCTTTAAGCCAAAAGTCGCACATGGAAAACTTGGCGTACAACCTTTCTTTCCTCAACACCTCCAGAACTTCACGCAGATGTTGCTCGTGCTCTGACCCACTCTTGGAGTACACAAGTATGTCATCAATGAATACAATGACCGACTTGTCGAGGAATGGTCGACACACTCTATTCATCAAGTCCATAAACACGGCTGGTGCGTTTGTTAGGCCAAAAGGCATTACAAGGAACTCGTAATGACCGTAACGCGTTCTGAAAGCCGTCTTCGGAGCATCTTCTTCTTTTACCTTCACTTGGTGATAACCTGAACGTAAGTCGATTTTGGAAAAACAACCCGCTCCTTGAAGTTGATCGAATAAGTCGTCTATTCTCGGAAGCGGATACCTGTTCTTCACTGTAGCTTTGTTCAACTCACGATAGTCAATGCACATTCTCATTGTGCCATCCTTCTTCTTGACAAATAAGACCGGAGCTCCCCAAAGTGACGAACTCGGTCTTATAAAGCCTTTCTCCAATAGCTCTTGGAGTTGTACTACCATCTCTTGCATCTCCGATGGTGCTAAACGGTAAGGTGCTTTAGCGATTGGTGCTGCTCCAGGCACAAGATCAATCCGAAACTCTACCTGACGATCGGGTGGCAACCCGGGCAAGTCATCTGGAAAGACCTCTGGATACTCACGCACTATCTTCACATCTTCCAGCTTTGATTTCTTTAACTTGGCATCGATCACATAGGCTAGGAAAGACGAACATCCTTTTACTAAGCACTTGCGTGCCTTTGCCATTGTGATTATTGCCAATTCACCCTTTCTCTTTTCACCATAGATGACCACGACCTCTCAAGAGGGGTTAGGAAGTCGAAACAACTTCTTGGAACATACGATCTCGGCATGATTGTTTGACAACCAATCCATGCCGACCACCACATCAAAACCCCCGATTAACATCGGCAGTAGATCGATCGAGAATTCTCTCCCTTCGATGCTAAGAGTACACTGCTTCAGAACATCGTGGATCAGAACTTGACTACCATCGGCTATTTCTACCACTAATGCATCCTGAATACTAGTAGTGGGCATAGCAATTTTCTGACGGAACAATTCAGATACGAAAGAGAAACTAGCACCCGTATCGAATAAAATACGAGCAGGTACAGAGTTTATAAGAAAAGTACCCGATACCACATCAGCGGATGCCCTAGCCTCTTCGGCCGTCATCTGAAAAGCTCGACCCTGAACCCTCGTAGGGTTCTCCTTCTTCGCCCCCGCACCACCCGACTTGAGCTTCGGACAATCTCTCTTCACATGCCCCGGTGCCTTACACTCGTAACAGACCATCCCCACGACAAAACAGTCGTGGGCGGTGTGATCATTCTTACCACACTTGTAACAGAATCTAGAAGTGGAGTTACAGTTACCATGGTGCTTTGCTCGACACTTCGGGCACCACTTTGCCTCCTGGTAACTGCTGAAGTTGCGGTTTTCGACAAAAGGTCGGGCCCGCTTGGGAGGTACTGAACTGCTCTCCCACTTCCTCTTATCAGGCACCACCACTGCTTTCTCAGATTTGCTCTTCGCGAACATTTCCTCCATGAACTGAGCTTCTTCAACCATCTCTCGGAGGTTAGAAACTTTGAAATTGTGGACCATAGATTGCATGTCCGCTGGCAAGCCGTTAAGATACGCTTTCATCTTGTCTTTCTCTGTTGGGGCAGCGTGCCCTACCAGACCAAGCTTCTCCATAAACTGACGGGTGTACTCTCTCACCGTCAGGTTTCCCTTCACCAGAGACCGGAATTCCTTCTCAATTCGGTCCATCGTTCTCTCGTTGCAGAATTCTTCTAGCAACTTCTTCTTGAATTCGGCCCAAGACAACTGAGCCAACACTTCAGAAGAAAGAGTTGATTGGACGATATTCCATCAAATGAGTGCAGTGTCCCTCAGTAGTTGGGTACCGAACCGCACCCTCTGATCATCTCCGCATTCGGAAGAGCCAAAAGCTTGCTCAACCGCTCGGATCCACTTTACACACACGGCCGGGTCATCAGAACCGAAGAATTCTGGCGGTCCGCAACCCAGAAGGGACTTATAGGAACAACTCTTCTTATTCCCCGGAGCACCAGGAATCCTGCACTCTTCCGCTGTGACCCTTATACCATCGCCTCCAGAACCAGCTACGACGTTTTCCACAACCGTCTCACTTCTCCGATTGTTTACTTCGCGGTCCTCCATCGCTTTCAGCAGAAACTCTTGCTGCTTTGCCATCTCTTCTCTCATTGCCAACATCACGCTGGCCAACAACTCGGAGTGGGGATTAGCATCCCCGATGACTGGGTGGGACGAAGCCAGGTCTACTTGCGGAATGACCTCCGGCCCCCCACCTAGCCTTGGCTGAACAGGTGGTCGCACAACAACCTCAACTCCTTCCGGCTGACCCGCTGTAGAGGCTGTCGCTTCTAGACCATCAACACGCGTACGCGGTCTTCCGCGCGTACCTACCATTCTGAACTACTACACAGAGCAGAGGAAGAGATAAGAAAACACGAAAGGAAAACGTACTACCACATTACCAATTGTCATATTAACAGCAAATCAAGGACTCTTACGTATAATATCCTCATAATAACATTAGCTAAGTGAAATTATGAACATACAACACATAACGGTTCTTGTCACCACCACTACAACGCCTGATAAACGTACTTTCCGTCGACTCTAAGACTAACCCAACTTAGAAGTTCTACCCAAATCTCGCGGATCAATTCTTAGTATACTCAGTCTAAGTCTAGACATCTTACATTCATGCCTAGTTCGCTTAAACTAAGCTCTGATACCAACTTGTAACGCCTCAATAATCAGAGTAAATTAAAACCTGGAAAGACTGGCACATGACATCAGCATTTCTATAAACTTCAAAAAAGGTGTATCAGTCCTGAAGACTTTACAAAACCTGTACGGATTTAGAATTCATCAACAGACTAATCTAAACAAACTATCTAGATTACATCAGTTGACAATCCAAAATTCATCAAAAGAATGGGACTTAACAATGCCCAACTATCAACACTTTAGTCATCTCAAAATGCCCCGAGACCTAGCTCGTCTCCCAAAACCCAGTGCATCCCACCGTTAAGGGAAACCTGTTATACATATCATTTGAGAAAAGTGTCAGACTTAAAGCCTGGTGAGAACATACAGTTCATAAATCTCAAGAGGTATTGACAATTATAATAAGTAAATCTTTTCAAATGTTTGGTTTGTGCAAAATACAACTCTTGATAGTAAATGGAAAACCGGTCCAAAACACATCTTTCGATGACGGGGATTACCCGATTTACCAAGGATTATAGTGGAACACAAAGTAAGCCACAAATCCGAGTTATGAGCTAAATACATGGAACCATGGCCACGAACTCTTCAGTCCGTACTACGATGTGAGGGAGGGCCCCCAAGGAACCATGTCATACTCGTTCATTAGACTACATCTGAACCATGACTAGGATCGGGTCTCACATAACCGTACCTAAGTTGCCCCCGAGGATCAAATGTAGCTAACTACAGCGGAAGGGGCGTGACCTTCCCAGCCAGAAGCCGACTCGATACCTAGGGATCCACTAGTATAGTCATGACTTGTCACAATATTTCATGTGACCAACAAAGCTAGATAAATAGCTTTCAACACATTTATATTTCAAAATGCTGTTTTCAAGATCAAATGCTGGTAAGAAAGATAATCGTAAAACCAGTTTATATCATTCTTTCAAATAAGCCTCATACTAGGCAAGTAAAACATTATTTTTCTTCAATAAGATGAAATCCTCCATTTTAGTCAAAAGCGTTTCGAGAACTCTATCATATCTCAAAACCCTAAATTACATCAAATTGTAATAAACGGACAAGCCAAAAACGTGGAGATATGTAAGAGTTAAAATCACAGTCTTTGACATATATAACAGTTTAGAAAAGTTAGTAGGAACTCACCTCTGATTCCTTCTTCTTAACGAGCGCTACCTATGACAACATCGAAAGAATCGGTAAGTCGAAATACAGATAACTTTCTCACATCTTGACAAAACTTAAAGATAACAGAAGCAAGTCCGGTCAAAGGCATACCGGTCGAAAAGTCCTACCGGTCGAACCGACCTCCGGTCAAAGGACTGTACCGGTCGAATGGGTTCAGGTCGAAGACAACACTCCGGTCGAACACACACCAGTCGAATGCATTCTACCGGTCGAACACAAACCGATCGAATGCTTCTTCCTGGTCGAACACCAATCGGTCCTAACAAGTCCGGTCGTCTTGTTCATCAATAACAGTTTAAAACCTACACAACGAGATTCTACACGGCTAAAAGCATTCAGATCAAAGCATTAAGCTAGGTTCGTACCTCGATTTGTCCGAACCGATCAACCACTTTTCCACCTACTTTTCCTCTTGCTCTTCTCTTTCTCTCTGGCTTCTCAAAACCAAACAGATCAAATAATGAGATATTAAAATATCTCAGATTTGATTTCTATTTATATAGCCCAAGTTACAAATTACCTCCTTGAACTTTGGGTAAGGGTCAACTTTTCACCCAACCCCAAAATTCAGGGTGTTACAACATTATTCTAAGGTTATTTATTATGAATAATTAAAAACACAGAATATAACATAGATATAATAAATTAGGCAATGTCTTTTATTTATTTATTAATTTCATGAAACAAAACTCAAAATTACAATCATCTTATGATTAGCTTTTGGGCATTCACTAACATCCAAACCCCCCACCCGAACCTGTCTGAATATCCGAATTGTTTTTTTATTTTTAAAATATATTTATTTTAAATTAAATATATTTATATATACTTGATAATATATATTAATTATAATAACTCTGTTACTCTCTAAACCTAAATACATAATCGATCTCCTCTCGACTCTCCAATCGAATATCGATCATCTCTTTTCGGCGATTCATGATTCACGAACACGAAGACTCCAAAGTTCAATCGATCTCCTCTTGGCTCTCGGCTCTCAATTCTGACTCTGACTCCAGCCACCAGCAGTCGGCGGCCAGCTCCAACCACCATCGCAAATCCTCCAGCCGCCTACCCACCTCTGTAAGTCCAACCACCGACGCAAAATTAGTCTAATTTACTCCCCATTCTCTCGATTACACCTCTGTAACTTGGTTTTACACTTTGCTTTGAAGTTTGAATTACTTTGTTTTATTTGGTTTGAATTAGGTTTTGTTTTGTTTCACTTTGATTTGAATTAGGCTTAATTGGTTTTACACTTTGCTTAATGGAAACTACTCCAACCACTGTTGATTTGATTTTGAATTAGTCAATTAGGTTTATTTAGATATGATACTCAGTAGGTTACTGGACACTATGGACACCCGAATATATACCCGACCTGAGTTACCCGAAACCAGAATATCCGAAGTAAAATCGGTCGGATTTCGGGGCATCCACACACTACCCGATATCCGATCGGGTTTGGTGTTCAGGGCCCCGACCCGACCCGACCGATGCACAGGCCTATTGTTATTGTATTCATTTTTTTAAATTCTATTTCAAAATTTGTACACATTCAAAAATATGTACTCGAATTTGTTTTCATAATCATTAGCTAGTATTCTTGTATATTATATGATTTTTTTATCACCAAAATTTGAAACTTGTCTGATAAACTTTTCAAGACACAATTGATTTTTATAAATTTATATAAATCTTTTCTTTAAAATTTTGTTGTAACAAAAATATTTACCGTCATAAAAATAAACTATATATATTATAAACAATATTCATTAGAAAAAATAGTTAATTCTTAAAAATTCATAATTATAAAAATCAGTCACTCCTTATATTTTAAAATTTTATATCATAAAAGAATAGTCAATTTAAAATTTTAAGATAATAAAACTAGAAATAATTAAGTTAAAGTTTATCATAAAAACATTTAAAACGTGAAAAACACACACACACACACATTTTATCTTACAAAATATTGTAAGTTACACACCTTGAAACCACACATAACATATTTTTAACAATAAAACGTACATATACGATAGTATTAAGAGGGATATATCTCAACTCCATTCAAGTTTGTGTAAGGAGGATATTTAATGATCAACCCCCAAATTCTGTTTATATTGTCCCGTTTAATTAAATAGCATTAATTAGAAGGCAAATTAGATACAATCTATTAAAAATAAAATAAGAACTTGGTGTCTATAAAGATTAATGCAGTCCCCAAAGCAATTGGAAAACATAAATTTTTAACTAATTCCTTAAAATACTAAGATCTTCACTTGTAAATACGACATAAATTTTTAGAACAGAGTATCCAAACAACAAAACATATCTTCACTTGTATGACACTGTTCTTCACTCTACTAATTAAAATATGTAAAGTTGGATTTCACTTAATTTACTAGAAAATAATTAAATTGTTTTTGCTTTTTTTAATATTGTATATATGTTGACATCTTAAGTTGAACTAGAGATATATATGGTAATTAATTATAATTATATAGTTGCTAATATGAATAAACGGAATTTTATAAATACAAATGGATTGACATCGTGGAACAGTTAAAAAATTAGTAAGGCAAATTTATATGGTTCTAGAAATGATATGACCTTACTTTTCGACATAAAGATGTGCAGAAAAAGTTGATTAAAACCCAAATCATCAATTCAGAAAGTAGTTTTCCTTTTAACCGATTCAAAAAAAACTTTCATTTTTGTCAATGAAAATAGTAGTTTTTATTAATTTATAACTTTAATGTTCTTTCTTCATTTATTTTTTTTTAATTTGATTTGTCGGAGTTCATCTGAAAAGTCAAAACGTTATCAATTTTACTGATAAAATATCAAAGTTTTTATTTATTTATATACGATTAACATGAGGTTGCTAATCACAAAATTGATAATTAGTTTTGTCCAAAGGGATTGATCGGAAAGATGCAAGTCATCATACGAATGTTGGTTTCTTAAAATTATCTGTAAAAATGTTAAACACGAGAGAACTTAAAGGTTGTTGGATTGTTTTTTCGTTAAGTCCTGTATGGATAAATTACATTGTTGTTTTTTGTTTTTCTTTCTCCATTAAATCTGGCTCCTTCACTCCATCAAGAACTTGAATTCAATTTGAATGCTTAAAGACCCAACATCATACACACCATACAGAAAGTTCTTATCACAACAACATGCATCCCACAAATACTTTGAAGTAGCCAATAGCATGAACCAAATTAATTAGAATAATGTCCTTAACAGATCCTTTATGAACAACACCATGAAGCAACCACACTACTATCATAGCAATTCTAAGTGGTTTCCACAACTTCAACATATCACAGCAACAAAGGAAACCCATCATCTTCTTCCCATCAGTTTGCAAAAAGGAACCCATCATTCTTCCTAACAATTTATACTTCTAAAATGATAATTTGTTAAAAAAAAAAAACCAGATCAAAATTGCTACTCTTACAAACTAGATCGAAGCCCATCATCTTCCTCCTATCAATAACACAGATCGGAACAGTGGCAAGGAGTAGATCAAATTTATAGGAGACCAGATAGAAACAGTGGCCACTGTAAACCATTCCAGATCTACGACGACTATGAACATAGGGCAGCAAGGGGCGTCGAGGGCGAGCACGGCAATTGGTGGCGAGAAATGGGTGTGTCGATCAATGTGTCGGAGAGGGTTTCCAGGAGTTCTTTTCTCACCAGGGGTAATTTTAAATAAAAGGGTAGAATTTGGAAAAATAATGGCCGACTCCATAAACCTTACCACCAAATATGCATGCGTACGGAATAAGCCAGTGTCTAGTTGATTAAGCTTTACACAAACAACCGTATATTGCCTTACCAAATAAGCTAATCACATTATACAACTTATTAAGCCACTTCTAGATAGCCCCTTAAACTTTTATCAACTAAAAATCGATAACACTAACATTGATGGTCTTAGTCGTTGGTAACTCTTAGGTGGCGTTTGTTTTTTAAGAGATCTGAAGTCTTATTTCACTTCTGATTAATAAGAGGTGGTGTTTTAACAGGTTATAAGACATTAGGTTACCTCTTCTAATTTTAGATGTATTTTAGATTTAACATTTTCTGAAGTCGATCTGGAAAAAAATAAACGGTCTGAACGTAAAAACGTCTGACCAATTTAGACTTCAGAGGTATTAAGAGATTTTAAGAGGATCTCCAACAGCATTGCTAATTTTTTTCTAAAATAGAGAATGGAAAGTCAAAATCTCTAAAAACATTTTCTTCTAACTCCAACAGTTTTTCTATTTTAGAGAATCAATCATTATTTATATTATTATAATATTCCATAATTTATCATCTCAATACACTTTTTAAAAAAAAAACTTAAAATAAAATGTTAAAAATTGAATCTTATTGGTTGGATTGAATAAAATAATATTTTCTCTCTACAATTTAGAGACTATAGAGAATTCTCTATATTTAGAGATTTTTTTATCTTTCTCTAGTTTAGCAAACCATATAGCAAAACTGTTAGAGAGGAATAACAAATAAAAAACCAAAATTTTTTATTTTAGCAATGCTGTTAGAGATACTCTAAAGAAAAAACCAAACAGTCCCTTAGTGAGTGTCCACGGTTATCATGTTTTTAGATGACCAATTACTTCAATTGAATTAGTTCATATTATATACTTTATATTATGTCTATTGTTTATTCAATAATTATGTGAAACTGAAAGCATACCAAAAGTCTAACAAAAGTTCAACATTTATGGTTAGTACTCACCAACATCTCTTTATGCTTCCAGGTTCACATCTAAAATAAATTTCTCAACATTGGAAAATGTTGATTAAATATTGTTTTGTAATTATTGTTTGATATGACAAGTTTCAAAACATAGAAGAAAATTTAATGTCATTATAAATTAAAAACATGATAATCTATTAACTCAATAATTACAAGCAAAATTCTACAACAGTATTATTGTATTGCAAGTTCGAATCCCTCTAACGATTTTAGAAATAAAATGAAGTCTAAATTTGTTTGCGAGAGGATATGTATAATTGATACTTTGATCGATAATAATTAATACATGAGTCATAGAACATCTAGATGGTCATTAATTATGGGTGACATCCAAACAGCCATGAATGACATTTGAACGTCCCTGAATAAGCTACAAAGTTTTTGTAACCAATTTTCCACATATAAATGACAAATTAAAAAGGTTTATATACCGCATCTCAAATAAAATGGCATACATATACAAACACACATATATATAAATATATATGTATGTATGTATGTATGTATACACGGATACACATACACACACACAAATACATATATATACATATATATATTATGTGTGTGGAAGGTTAATTATACACATATATTAATTGGTAGTAAGTATATAATTTTATTGATGTTGTACAGAGGTTGACTTGTTTCGCTGTTGATCATATTTTCATTTCATGATTTTATCTCAAAACAAAGCTTGTCTTATCAAAGACAAGTAATAACCATGAGCAACTTTCATATTTAACTTTTCAAGCTATATAGGAATTTGATATTGTATTGCTAATTACTTGTTTTTACCCAATAGTTATTAACTGTTTGACACAAATATATATATATATATATATATATATATATATTCCATATTATGAAAACCATCTTAACGATTTTCATGAGTAAAAGCCTAAAAGGTAAGAAAAATGAAGCATGTATAATGATAAGAAAGTGTGAAAATGGGGGAGTAGAAGTCTTGAAAATGATGATTAAGTGCATGGTTTTCCCGGAAACAAATTCTAAACACGATGATTCTTGTTTTATCCATTAGAATTGACACAACAACCACCCCCTGATCCCTCCCTAACCACCACTAATTATTTTCCTTAATTCGTTACTTAATTAATAATTTAATGTACTCACTAACCCATTAACTATTTGTATTCCATTAATTAATCACACACACACACATATATATATATATATATATATATATATATATGAGTAAATTACGGATTTGGTCCCTCAGGTTTGGTGTTTGTTACGGAATGGGTCTTTTAACTTCAAAAATTACATGATGACGAGCATTATGCATCTTGTTATGGATTTGGTCCCTCGAGCCAACGGTCGTCTATTTCCTCCGTTAAGCACGAGGGGTATTATGGTCATTTTACTTATTTTTTTATTTTTCCATTTTTTTTATTATTTTACTTGAATACTCAAAAACACCAAGATTCAAAAAACTCAAATCAAACTCATGTAACAATCAAAAATCCTAAATCAAACCCATTTGGGATATTTCCAAAATCCTAAATCAAACCTATTTGGGATGTTTCCAAAATCAAAACCAAAATTAGTGAAATTACATAACCCCATTTGGAATATTTCCATATTCTTACTTTAATTCCATAGTTAACACCAAGAACACCAAGAGAGAGAGAGAGAAAGATAGAGAGAAGAAAGAGAGAGAGAGAGATCTGACAGAGAGAGAGAGAGAGAGGTCGAGAGAAGAGAGAGAGAGAGAGAGACCGAGAGAGAGAAGAGTTGGACGAACAAAGGGACGAAAACCGTTAAACTCTTCTCTGGCGACTTCGTCTTATCTGGCGACGTCGTCTTCTCCGACGACTTCTTCTCCCTGTGGTCTGCATCGTCTCTCTTTTATGTATCTCTTCTCTCAATCTCTACCTCAGATCCCTCTCTCTTCTCTCGATCTCTATCACTCTCTCTCAGATCCCTCTCTCTATTCTCTCTCTCTCTCTTCTCGCTCTTTCTCATATCTCTCTCTTCTCAGGTGAGTTTGATTTTGGTTATTGTATATGTGTATGATTTTGGTTATTGTATATGTGTTTGATTTGTGTTTTTGATTTTTAATCTACGTTTGATTTAGGTTGTTTTGAATATGGGTTTGATTTAGGGTTATTGGTGATGAAGATGAACATTTAAGATTTTGGGTTTTTAACAAGTTTGATTTGGGTTTGTTCTTCGTATTCTTGGATTTTTAACAAGTTTGATTTAGGATTTTGGTTTTTGAATATGGGTTTGATTTAGGATTTTGGATTGTTAATATGAGTTTGATTTGAGTTTTTTGAATTTTGATGATGTTGGTGTTCTTGATGTTCTTGGTGTTCTTGAGGTAGGGGATGAATATTCAAGTACAGTAATAAAAAAATGGAAAAATAAATAAAATAGGTAAAATGACCATAATATCCTCGACTTAACGGAGGAAATAGACGATCGTTAGCTTGAGGGACCAAATCCATAACAAGATGCATATATAGTGGGAGGGTCATCATTTAATTTTTGAAGTTAAAGGACCCATTCTGTAACAAACACCAAACCTGAGGGACCATTTATATATATAGAGAAAGAAGTATGTTCATTTATTAACCCTTCATTTAGTACAAACTTTACTAATCAATGACAATCATTTATTTGTTTAATCAATTGATCAAATGTGTTCAATAGTATTTTTGTAATACTTTAAAATTGCACATACGTCCTTTTTCAATAACATAGGTGAACAAATGGCAAAATTGAAATGTTATCTTTACAATCGATTTTGGAAACTGCTTCACATCTCTATCGGTTTAGAAAACTATTTCACGTCATTGAAATTCCTCCACATCGTTGAGGAAGAAGGTCAATTCCGATTTGTTGTAAGTTCACTTATGAACATGATGTGATTCATTTATGAACAAGGTTATAAGCACTTATGCACAGTTTTTAATTAACTCGGGAACATATACTGATCCATTTATGGACCCTCCTATTTCACCGATTAACAGGATCTAATTAATTTGTGAACATGGTTTTGAACACTAATGAACACTATCTGATTCACTTATGAACAGTAGATGATTCACTTATAAACATATACGATCACATCCTGTTTCTTAATACGATCTAATAAAGAAATATCCATTCATGAATTTTTATAGAAAATTCAAATATAATCCTATTTAGAAGATATAAAAATAGGGATTATATTTTGTAAGCACCTAAAAAAATAAAAAAATATTAACAATCTAAAAGTACGAAATTGCTCTTCTTGATATAAAAATTGGATTGAAAAAGGAAGGGTTCAATTAAGATGAGTGGTTAAGACTAGATGATAAAGTTAATACTAATCATTACAAAACAAATAACTATCACCGACGGAAAAATCCGTCGGTGAAAGTCGGATCCTACCATCGGTAACCTTTGTCGGATTAAACGTCGCTGGCGATGGTATCACCGATGGATCACCTTCGGATCCGTCGGTAATTACCGACGGATTTTGACCGTCAATAATATTTTGTGGGATTTGCTCATTTGTTTTGTAGTGTAATTAGTTGCTAGTGTGTATAATTGGGTTCGGTGGGAACTTTTCATTTTCGTGACAATTGTGAGAATCGATGAGCAACCGTTGATCATTTTCCAATGGAGATAATCAAGCATGCATGTTTTTGTAAAGGAAGGACAATTCGGTATTTAATTTGGGCACGATCTCAATTTTATGAAGGTATGTTAATATTTTTATGTTATCTTATGTGTCAAGGTATGCTAACAATTTATTCTTGTTAAGATATTTTAATTAACACATGTTAAGGCATATTAATATGTTATCATGTAAATTAAGATATGTTAACATGTATTAACTTATTTTAAGATATATTAACATATATCACATACATTAACATGAAAATGTTAACATATGTTAACACAAATTATCATAAAAATGTTAATGTGAGAACTCAAACCATCGAGATCACTTTTGATTCAACATATATAGATGATTGTGTATGTTTTTGTAAAGGAGGGGAGTTTGCTATTTTGGTTTTTTTTCCGCATTTGGACACGATCTCGTCAATTTTGTGAAGGTATATTAACATTTTCATGTTAACTTATGTCAAATATAACACCCTAATCTTTAGACTAAAATTTCTAGGAAAAAATCGACATGACATATTCGCAAATTCATGATTTAAATAAGTGCTATACTGCTATGAAATGTGGTTATTTATAATGTTTTATACAAAGTAAATTTTAAGGTGAAACAAGCATGCTAAATTGTGATGAAAAACTACGTGGAATATTTTTGATGTTTTGAAACTTGATATTCACGTAGCATGTTATTGACTTAAATTTTTGTGCAATACACTTTGTACAAATGAGGTATTGCGAGCTATTTGTTTGCTCGTCGACGAGGCGTATTTAGGTCCAGATATGGCGACTTAGGATCAACCCCTTTATTGTGTTTGTATTGGGGTCGCTCCCTTTACAATCAGATGGGTTGCTCCCATTTGGTGTTTTATATATGGAATACCATGCACTGTTTGTGCCAAATACTTGACTAATAAGCATAGTGTTTTTAAGACACAACGTATACATGATGATTATGCCAAAATTAGCCTAATAGATAAGTGGACTATTGGGTACTGCTCCTTCACTGATTCCAGTTTGTTGTGGGTCTCCCCCACTTGGTGCGATGTTTATTACCTCATTATGAAAATAATAACCACATTTTTATATATGTTTTTAGTGAAGAGTAATGTGTTGACTTGCATATCACTATTATCTACCAATCATGTATCATTTGAATTTATTAATCAGTTTAGATTTTTATTGAATATTTTATGATATAAACTCCTGAACTTACCAGACTCGCAGTCTGATTTGTTTTGTTTTCGACATGTATCCCAGGATCATAATTGGGTGTAGAAGATAATAATAGGGGTAAGGAAAGCTAGTACTAACTTGATAGTGGTGGATGATATGTTGTGTGATTTCTCTTTTGTGACGATGATTAGTTGCAAATAGTATTTTGGTAGAAATTATATTATCATCGTCTTTGTAATTAGTTGTATAAACTTAGATTATGCCCATTTGCATCATGTTTGTACGTAATCTTTTGGAAATTGTTATATATATACATGTGTACAGGTTATAAAAATGGCAAGTCATGAATTTACGAATGAGTCATGTCGAATTTTTCCTAGAAATTTTAGTCTAAAGATTAGGGTGTTATATCAATGTATGTTAAGATTTTATTATTAAGATATTTTAATTTACGTTAACGCATATTAACTTATTTTAAGATTTGTTAATTTTGTTATTTTAATGTATGTGAGATATGTTAGGATATGAGCACATTGGACCTCCTTTGCAACCATGTCATTGAAGTTCCCTTTATTATAAGACTATTATCATGTTCTTGTAAGTCTTCCCATAAAAGAAATCATCCAATGGCTTGGGGAGGGTTGTCATGGTTCTCAGAAAAGATAAAAGTTTTCACATGGTCTTAAGCCTCTCTCTCTCTCTCTCTCTCTCTCTCTCTCTCTCTCTCTCTCTCTCTCTCTCTCTCTCTCTCTCTCTCTCTCTCTCTCATGAATATTTTGGTGAGAACATAGACCTTCATCTACCTTCATCCATATGTATTAACAAACTTTCATATATCTTCCTCTATCTACTTTTACAAACTTTCATCTATTTTCATCTACCTTCATGTGAAGTTTATCACATGAAGGTGATTGATTGTATCACAATGATTGAAACTTTCATCCTACATCTATCACAATGATTGAAACTTTAAAAAATTCATTCATGTGAAGATGATTGATTGTATGTAAAAGTTTGTAAATGTGAAGATGAAGGTAGACGATGGTCCATGTTTTATAAGCCATCAGATGAAGGTAGATAAAGATCCACATTTTTATTAACTGTTAGATGAAAAAACAAATCATTCAAAAACTCGGAAGTATTCTCACTGCCTCACATGATCATATATATAACACTAATCATTTGCGAACCCTCCAAACTTTACAAACACACACCATCACTTTTTTTTTTCAACGATTGTTATGAATTCATGGGATTTTCGAATTTTAGATGATGAAAAATCAAGGAAAATGTAATTTTTTAAGACACTTTAAATATTTTAAAATTTTGAATTTTAATCATTAATGACTTGATTATCTATTTTCGGTTACGAATTTTTTATGATTATCTCCTCCAACCTTATCCGTCTCATCCACCACTTCCATACTATTTGGATCGTTTTCCTCACCTTCGCTGACCATCTTCCTCACCTTCTTAGCCGTCATTGACCATCATGAACAAAAACATACGTAGTTCGCATCCAACACTTTCATACTAATCGTGTTGTCTTTCTCACCCCCTCGCCGACCATCTTTCTAACCCTCTCAATTATCGTTGATCATCACAAACAAAAGCAGATGCAATATCATCAATAAGATGAACATGTGAAATCAACTAAAATAAAACATACCTTGAATCGTCTCTATTTTTTTTTCAATAATCCTTATGGGTTTAGGTTTGATTTAATTAATGTTATTATTTTAGGATTTGATTTTATGATTTTAGGCTTCACTAGATGTTTCATATAGAAACAGTACATGTAAGTTGAAGCATTAGTGCATGTCTTTTTAGCATGTACATGATTTTTGTTAAATTAGTTACTTTTTTATGTATCACCTGTGAAATAGTATAGAACTTATGTCATTTATATGTACAATGTTATTTTAATTTATTTGTATTTTAATATTTCACATATGAAACAATATGTGTAAGTTGAAATTGCTTAGCATTAATTTATGTTATTTTCTATATTTATATCTTGATGGTTCACATATAAAATTATATGTGTAAGTTAAAATGGTTTGTTTAAGCATTAATCATGTCGTCATTATGAATCGTTTTTTAAAAAGTTAATGTTTTGTTTTATAAGTTTGATATGAAATTAGGGCAACAAAAAATGTTATTGTTTCGTATGATAAGAAATAATTATTTTGGTTTCATATGAGAAATAAAACGGTTACGATGACGATGGTTGGAGAGGAATGAGGAAATGAGTTACATATGGTAATGAAATTAGATTTTGAAGGAATATGTTCATCTCTATGATAAATCCAATAAATGGTATCCATATAACAACATCTCCAACAGGTTTTTTAAAATTATGAAAATGGGAAAAGCGGAGATTTTGAACCAATTTTATGCTCTAACAAATTCTCTAAAACTATCTCCAAAATAGAGAACGTAGGAAAGAGAAGGATTTTTTTTCTCCAAATATTGAGAACCCAAAAATGATTATCATGTGAGAGAAAATCTAATAAAAATATAATGAAAACATTTAATGAAGAAAATATAATAAAATATTTAATGTTTATTTTATAAAAAAAAACATTATATTATTATTAAACTATCGAATAAACTCTTAAAAACAAGTTTTTATGCATTAAGTACTGTTTACATATTACTTAAAATTCAAGATTACAAGTCATGATACATGGGTACAAATTTTTAAAACTATATGGTTGAATTCATAACTAAGTGATAAACATAATCAAAATAGGATAAACATCTCAATTTAAATATAAAGAAATTTAAAATATATAAGATAATAATTGAATTATAACAAAATACTTAATTTTTTTATATAAAAAACATTATATTATTAAGCTGTTTACACACTAGACTACTCTTTTCCGAAAGCTCCGGGGTACCACTAAATTAAACAAATTTATAAAAAAAAACCATTATCACTTTCTCAAAACCATCTAAAATCCTATTTTAATCGACAAAAAAACAAAAAATAAAAAGAAACATTAAAATCATGATATATCTCGCTGCATTGCGCAAATACATTTATAATCTATACTATATTATAAAGCACAGATAAAAAACTCTTAAATACAAGTTATTAGGCACAAGGTAACATTATTTTATGCAAGATTTTAAAAATCTCTTAATTTACAAGTATCAAAGCACAAGATACATATTACTACTGGAGGGTTCTAACACCCACCAATTTGGTATGTGCAGGACCTTTCTTTTATACATACCTTTCCATGTATCACTATTAATTAATATATTATATATTGCTATAAATTTGTTTTAATTATGTTATTAAATATGTAATTGGTTATTTTTTTAGATCTCATTAAAATATATAAGATAATAATTGAATTCTAACAAAATATTTAATTTTTTATATAAAAAACATTATATTATTAAGCCTAAATTAAACAAATTTATAAAAAAAAATATTATCACTTTCTCAAAACCATCCAAAATCGTACTGTAAATCGACAAAAAAATAAAATGAAACATTGAAATCGTGATGTATCTCGCTGCATTGTACGAATACGCTTCTAGTATTTATTAAATACGGTATTCCTAAAATTTAAGTTTTTAAAACTTCACCTAGATATTTTATAAAATATTCTAGATATATAATGCAAAAAATATATAAAAAATTATATAAATGGTTCCATTATTAGTGGAATACACCTACAACTTAAATGTTTGTTACTATCGTCTTCCTTAACCACCACCACGACAACATATATATAGTCCATTAACTCCATAATACCCTTTTCAGCCTTATGTCATCCTGCCATCATACATTACATGCATACAAATTAATTTATTAATTAATATAAGCCATGATCCAACAACACGTCCTTGATTCGTGTTATGGGATATGACCAAATGTGACATAACCTTAACACAACAATTTTGTCTTATTCATTTACTAGATGAGAATATGAGTACGACAAAAATGTAATTTATATTATAATTGAACATACGTGGTCATAGAAATAAATGTTGGAAAATATTAAGACACTAATCGGTAAAGACTTCCAAGTTTTTTCTCTCCCAAACATTTTCAACGACTCCAATTTCATCTACGATGTTGTTAATGTATATGTGTAGAGAACCCAAACCCATGTCAGAATAGGGCCCAAGCCCATTTAGTCTATGTATAAATTTATTGTATCTTGTAGTCTAGGTTAGATTACTCATTATTTACTTTTCATATTGTACGTTTTCTCTCAATCAATATATCGAGGTTTCAAACCTTCAGCATATTCATCGCCTCCTTCAACCATATTCATCTTCTAACATGGTATCAGAGCTGTAGGTTTATTCTTCGAATTTTTTTTTACTGTTCATCGTCATCACTGTTCATCTGAACCATAATCGACTCTCGTCGCCGCTTCTGCCTCTTGCCGTCTCTTGTCGCCGCCGTCGCTGGTTCTTTGTGAGTCATCGTCTTTGAATCGATTTCTTTGC
This sequence comes from Arctium minus, assembly GCA_954870635.1. NCBI lineage: Eukaryota > Viridiplantae > Streptophyta > Magnoliopsida > Asterales > Asteraceae > Arctium > Arctium minus. Next base: position 42,954,863 of record OX941085.1, read on the forward strand.
TTTGAATCGATTTGTTTCTTCAAGATCAGATCGATTGATCTGTTTGAAGCCGCCGCCGGTTTGTTTTCTAAAACCCTAGTCGGTCGAACGCCTATCGGTCGAACACCCCGGTCGAACGCCTATCGGTCGAACATCTCCCGGTCGAACCCTATCGGTCGAACGCCTGTCGGTCGAACACCTCTCGGTCGAACTCTATTGGTCGACCATCCACCGGTCGAATACCTTTCGGTCGAACCCTACCGGCCGTTAATACCGGTCATTAATACCGGTCCACATCCCGGTCGAACATCATCCTACCGGTCGAACACCCTACCGGTCGAAACTCTACCGGTCGTTAATACCGGTCATTAATACTATTTCTCATTATCTGTTCCTCAATTCATGGCTACCAATTTCAGTCACTCAAATCCCATCTCAGTTGTTTTCAATGGTAGCAACTACATTATTTGGCATCATCATATGACAATTTTGCTAAAATCCTATGGCCTTCACACCTATGTTACTGGTGCATCCAAAGTTCCAGTTCAAGAAACAGCTGAGAACGTTGTTGACTTTGCAAAACACATGAATGAGTGGGACATCAATAATGCTCGTATTCTGGGCTTCATTAATGCCTCCACTACTCCTAAGATCAACCAATAGTTTCTTGGTTATCTTACCACCAAAAGTCTCTGGGATTTCCTTGCCAAGCGGTACACGTCATCAGACCTGTCTCATCAGTATCAACCGTGGACCACTTTTCAGAGCAAACGTCAGCTTCCTGATCAATCCATAAACTCTTATATCTCTGAAATGCAGTCTCTCAGAGATAATATAAGTCTTGGGATTTTTGATGAAACAACTCAACAATTCCCCGCCTACTTCAACCAGCTACATTTGATCACTATTCTGGTGGGTCTGACTGATAAATTTGAGAATGTTCGTGCTTCTCTTCTTCATAGGCAGCCTTTACCTACTCTTGAAGAAGCAATATCAGAATTGATAAGTGAGGAAACCCGTCTTCACATGCGTTCACCGATGCCTACTACTGATAGCGTTCTCTACACGTCTCATCCCAATTCCAAAGGCAAATGGACCAACAACAATCATTCCAAATCTGTGGGAAAGACGAACACATCTGAGTGTGCATTTTGCCATTCTACTGCTCATCTTCTTCTTGATTGTCCTATCCGTAAGTGCCGTAGGTGTGGTATCACTCATCCGCGTCATTATGAGTCTGACTGCCTGAAGAACTCAAAGCACACTGGTTCTCAGAACCGGACTCACACTGTTGCTGGGTCTACTATTGATGATACCGAGGTTTCTTCATCCTCCTCACCTGACCTAATGGAACTGAGGCGTCGCAATCAGGAACTCATGGAGCAGATCATGTCTGGTGCCATGGGTATGAATTCTCCACACTCAGCTGCAACAGGTAACGTATGGCTTTTTGACTCCGGGTGTTGCAATCATATGACACCTTGCCCTGATGGTTTCATTTCTAAGAAACCACCACAATAATTTACGTCAGTAAGAGCTGCTGACAACACTGGCCTACCGGTATCCTTTAGTGGAAACGTTTTCACTCCTCATATACAATTACCGGATGTTCTAAATGTTCCGAAACTATCTCTGAGCTTAGTTTCGATTGCGCAGCTTCTTGAATCAAATTTGATCATTTTATCTCATTCTTCTGGTTGTGTTGTACAGGATCCAAAGACCAAGCAGATCCTTGGAATCGGTCGTAAAGTTGGACGGATGATTGAAGTGGTCTACCTTCGCCTTCCATTACCCTCTTCAAGTCTTGTTGCCTCAGTTTCCAGCACTTCCTCTTTTGAGTTGTGGTATGCTCGGCTAGGTCACTTATCTATAGCCAGAATAAAATCCTTAGCTCATTTAGGAGTGTTAGGAAATTGTGTATCAACTGATAATATTTCTTGTTTATCATGCAAACTTGGCAAACATCATGCTTTACCTTTTGAAATGAATGAGTTTAGTTCTACTTCTTCTTTTGATCTTATTCATTCTGATGAATGGGGACCAACACCTCATCCATTCATGGGGGGTGCTCGATATTTTGTTATTTTTATTGATGACCATACACGTTTCACATGGATATATCTCATGAAACATCGTTCGGAACTACCTAAAATTTATATTATGTTTGCCCGGATGATTCACACTCAATTCTCAAAATCTATAAAGATTCTTAGAGCTGACAATGCTATGGAATACAAAGAGTCATCTCTCCTCTCCTCTCTTCAATCTCAGGGGACCCTCTCTCAGTACTCCTGTCCCGGCACATCTCCTCAAAATAGTCGTGCCGAACGCAAACACCGTCATATACTTGATACGGTTCGCACTTTTCTCATCTCTGCCAAATGTCTAGAACGTTTTTGGGGTGAAGCTGCTTTCACTGCAGTTTATATTATCAATCGTCACCCTACTCTCATCCTTAATAATAAGTCTCCTTATGAGGCTCTTTATGAGGTCACTCCTTCCTATGAACTTCTAAAAGTTTGGGGTAGTGCTTGTTTTGTTCAACTACAATCTCATGAACATACCAAACTTGAACCTCACTCCAGACTGTGCTGCTTCCTTGGATATGGTATTGAGCACAAGGGTTATCGCAGCTGGGATCCTTGTTGGGAACTGAAGAATTTATCAAGTATGGTTAATGCTGCTGGTTCAAAGTTACTACTGCTAGAAGACTTCAAGGTTAATACTGCTGAGTATTACTACTGCTAGTAATTAATACTGCTAGTCAAAGTTAGTGCTGCTTGAATAAAGTTAGTACTGCTTAGCTAGTTAGTACTGCTAGTAGTTAGTGCTGCTTAGTAGTTAATGCTGCTAGAAGAGATTAATGCTGCTGAAGATTAATACTGCTTATATGATGAAGATTTGCATGAAAGGATAACAGCTGGATAATCTGAAGATATACATGGAAGCTTAGAGATATACATGGAAGATATACTGAAGATATTTTTATTTCTTGTAATTATCTTTTGATTAGTATATGTATAGAATGTATAGAATAGATAGACAATTTTTTGATTAATTATTCATTCTAAGTTTAAGAGAGAAAACAACCTCAAGGCATAGATCCTAATTCTAGAGAAGTAGAATTCGTATTGGTGAGCCTGTTCATCAATATTGAGGTTGTGTGTGTAATCTTGTGATTTCAAATATTCAATACAAGTTTACTGTTTGTTCTTCATATTTACTGTGTTGATTTACTGTTTCATTGAATATCAAAGTGTTATTCCGCAAACTTCTTTGATATTGTTTCTGAGAATTAATTCTTGTTGAGAATTCGATCCTGACAAGTGGTATCAGAGCCAAACTCTCTCAGAAACATCTATTCATCATGGAAAATCTTACAGAATCAAGCAGTACTTTGGTCTCTAAGGTTCCAATGCTCAAACCCAGTGAGTTTGACATGTGGAAGATCAGAATCAGACAATATATTCTTGTCACTGACTACTCAATGTGGGATATCATTGAGAATGGTCCTTCTGAAGCTGGAAGGATAGGACCAGATGGGAAAAAACCTCCACCAAAGACAGATGGTGAGAGGAAGATCAGACAGACAGAGATGAAGGCCTTGAGCACTCTGGTCTTGGCCATCCCCAATGAATATCAGCATCAATTTTGCAACAGCACTGATGCTCAGATTCTCTGGAATGCTCTAGAAAAAAGATTTGCTGGAACTAAGAGCATCAAAAGAAATCAAAGAGATGTTCTAAAGCAGCAGTATGAGAACTTTACTTCCTCAAAGAATGAGTCTATGACTCAAACTTTTGATAGGTTCAACAAGCTCATTGGTGAACTGGCTACTGTAGGAGTGAAGATGGAACAAGATGATGTAAACAGAAAGTTCCTCAGATCTCTTGGGAATGAATGGACTATGTACACTGTCTCATATAGACAGAGTGACAATCTGGAAGAGAAAGAACTTGATGATCTATACAATGATCTAAGAGTTTTTGAAACTGAGGTAGAGATCAAGAAGAAGCCCACTGGTTATGTCCACAATGCTGCACTTCTTTCAGCATCCACTGATACTACTGCCAACCCTGAAGCAGTTAGTACTGCCAGTGGAGTAAGTTCAGAAAAAGGCACTGAAACTATCTTTGAAGCCTTTTTGTCCAGTCATAGTAACAATTCATTGATTAATGATGATCTGGATCAACTTCACCCTGATGACCTGGAGGAGATGGATATTAAATGGCAGATGGCCATGTTATCCATGAGGGTGAAGAAGTTCATTAAAAGAACAGGAAGGAATAACTTCTCTCAAAGAAGAGAAGATGGAGCTGGTTTTGACAAGACCAAGGTGGAATGTTATAAGTGTCACATGAAAGGACACTTTGCTAGAGAATGCAGGAGTGCTGTTCCAAACAACAACCACCAACAAGCTCAGAATGGAGGCTACACTCAGAACAAGAATCCTGCTCAAGCCCTTGTTTCTCAATAAGGAATGGGATTTGACTGGAGTGATCAAGCTGAGGAAGCCATTCAGAATCAAGCTCTTATGGCAGAAGTGTCTGATCTCCCCTCTGAGGTAATTTCTAATCTTTGCACTAAATCTTGCATTGACACTGTCAAAAGATACAGGGATCACAATCAAAGTATGTGTGATGACCTCAAAAGATTAGAAAAGGATAGAAGAGATTATGTGTTAATAGTAGAGAGATTTGAAGAGCAAATCAAAGGCTTTCAAGCTAATGAACTTCAACACTCTTATGACACAAACTATTGGAAGTGGGAAAAGAATGAGTTAGAGACCAAACTGTCTAAATCCCTAGAAGAGAGTGATAGGCTGAAAGAGGAACTGTCTAAAGTTAAACTTGACATAGAAAAGTTTTCATATGCTTCAAAAGCAATGGATTCTCTTCTAAAGGCTCAGATTCATGACATGAAGAAGCCTGGTATTGGATACAACAATACACCTCCTCCTTACAACAACAATTATATCTCTCCTACTTCAGACTTGTTAGAAACCAAGGAGAAAAAGGACCTATCTGAGAAAGCCTTTAAGATAGATCCTTTGGATGAAGTAGTAATTAAGGATTTAACTGAGAAAGAAGCCAGTGAGTATAGGGATAATGATGTGAGTAAAGAGATCCCATTAGAAAACAACATTATCACCAATGAGGGATGTGGGAAAATCTGGGTCAAGTCCAAGGAGATAGAGAAGACCAAAGGAAAGGATAACAAGGTCCATTACAAACAAACCACGGTTGTGAATCCTGGATCTTGTAAACAGTGTGATTGCAGTAAAGCCAAGAGCCTAAATTCTGGTTTAAAAAGAGGAAATCAAAGAAACTGGAATAATCAATGGGCTCAGAAGCAAGGAGTTGATCTGAGTAAAATCAATAGACCAAAACCTTGCTTCATATGTGGCAAGTTAAATCATTTGGCTAAATATTGCTTCTTTAACCCTATTAATCAACAGATGACCTTTCAAAGATTTGTGCAAAAACCTGTTGATTATAGGAAGGCTGGAAAGAAACATGTGATAAAGAAACATGGTGAAAGGAAAGGCCCCATGAAGAAAAAGATTTTAAAAGAAAGTATTAAAATGTGGGTGCCTAAAAGCACTAAAACTGTTAGTACTGCTGACAGGGTTAGTGCTGCTGGAAGTATTACTGCTGCTACCTGTGTTAGTACTGCTGAAAACATTAATGCTACTAATACAGTTAGTACCTCTTCAAAGGTTAATACTGCCAACACAATTACTGCTGCTAACACAGTTACTACTGCTAACAAGGTTAGTAATGCTAAGCATGCAAGTGCTGCTAAGGCAGTTAGTACTTCTAAGAACCAGTACTGTTTCTAGCACAAATGTTTCCAAGCCTATTATTGTGACAAAGTACTCCAAGAATGAGGAGTTAAAGTTCAAAAATCTTGTCAAGAAAGAATGCAAGTATTTTGATGAGAAAGGGGTACCCAAGACCACTTTGGCTTGGGTTCCTATATCATACTAACTGATCTATCATATGTGCAGGGCAACCAACAGCTCAAGGGAAAGAGCATATGGCATGTTGATAGTGGTTGCTCTAGGCACATGACAGGCAACATGTCATGCCTTCAGGATTTCAAGCATATCAATGGAGGACATGTTGCATTTGGAGATAATCTTACTGGTGGAAAAATAAGTGGAAAAGGTAATGTCACCAAAGGTAAGATGACATTTGAGGATGTCTACTATGTTGATCAATTGAAGTACAACCTGTTAAGTGTATCACAGGTATGTGACAAACAACATAGTATATTATTTACAAATACTGAGTGTATGATCCTTGCTCCAGGGTTCAAGGTAGTTGATGAAAGCATGATACTACTTAGAACTCCAAGAAAGGACAATGTTTATTGTCTAGATATGGACAATGTTGATAGTGATTCATCTCTAAATTGTCTTGTTTCAAAAGCGTCTGTAGATGAATCCTCTCTTTGGCACAGAAGGATGTGTCACATGAATTTTAAGACTATGAACAAACTTGTTAAAAACAACCTTGTAAGAGGTTTACCATCTAAAGTCTTTTCATGTGATGATCATTGTGTTGCTTGCCTTAAAGGCAAACAACATAAAACTTCTCATAAGACCAAAGATTTAAATACAATTTCTTCTTGTCTCCAGTTATTGCATATGGATCTGTTTGGTCCTACAAATGTTATGAGTATTGGCAAGAAATCCTACTGCTTGGTTATTGTTGATGATTACTCCAGATTTACTTGGGTATATTTTCTAAGGACTAAGGATGAGACAAGTGGACTGATCAAATCCTTTATCCTAAGAATTGAAAACCAAACTAATCAAAAAGTAAAAATCATTAGATCAGACAATGGAACTGAATTTAAAAATCTTGATCTAAACACCTTTTGTAAAGAAAAAGGTATTGAGAGACAATATAGTGCCCCTAGGACTCCTCAACAGAATGGAGTTGCTGAGAGGAGAAATAGAACACTAATAGAGGCTGCTAGATCTCTGTTGGCTGATTCAAAACTGCCAATTACCTTTTGGGCTGAAGCAGTTAATACTGCCTGTTATGTCCAAAACAGAGTTCTAGTAGTCAAGCCAAAGAACAAGACCCCATATGAGCTTTTAAACAAAAGAAAACCTTTCATTGGTTTTTTCAAACCTTTTGGGTGTCCTTGTACAATTCTCAATACCAAATCTCACTTAGGTAAGTTTGATAGCAAAGCAGATGATGGATTTCTTGTTGGCTATTCATCTCAGAGTAAGGCCTACAGAGTTTTTAACTCATCTTCTAGAATAATTGAAGAAAGTGACAATGTCAAATGCAATGAGAACACACCAAATCCTATTGGAACTGGTCCTCAGTGGCTATTTGACATTGATTCACTAACTAACTCTTTTGGTTTCAGTAGTGATGATTATTCAGGTTCAGGATGTGGAGGATCAGGGACTACACAAGTTCAAGAAAGTATATCTAAATCTGTGATCTTTCCCATACCCACAATGAATTCTTTTGAAGAATGTGAAAAAGAACCATCTACTGGACCAAGTCAGAGTGAAGAAGAAACTAGAGATGAGGAGACTCAAGAAAATAAAGAATCAGAAGTAGCAGCTGAAAACACTTCAGTTGAGTTGCATGACTCTAATCTAGAGGTTGGACTTAATGAAGAACCTAGTCATAACACCAGAGTTCAAAAGAATCATCCTCCACAGCTGGTAATAGAAGATATATCTTCTCCTATGATGACTAGACATCAAAGCAGGCTTCAAGAAATGCAAGATCAACAGCATACAGTGCTTTCTTGTTTTCTATCTCAGCTTGAGCCTAAAAAGGCACATGATGCTATGAAAGAATCTAGCTGGATAGAAGCAATGCAAGAAGAACTGTTACAGTTCAAGCTACAAGATGTATGGGATCTAGTAGACCTTCCTAAAGGTCACAGAGCAATTGGCACAAAGTGGATTTTCAGAAACAAGAGAGATGAAAGAGGAATTGTCATAAGGAACAAAGCAAGGCTGGTGGCTCAAGGGTATACTCAAGAATAGGGTATAGATTATGAAGAAGTCTTTGCACCTGTGGCTAGGATAGAAGCAATCAGATTATTCCTAGCCTATGCTTCTTACATGAACTTCAAAGTCTATCAAATGGATGTAAAAAGTGCTTTTCTCTATGTCTCAATTGAAGAAGAGGTATATGTCTGTCAACCACCAGGGTTTGAAAACCCAAGCTATCCACACAGGGTATACAAATTGAAGAAAGCTCTTTATGGACTGCATCAAGCTCCAAGAGCATGGTATGACACTCTGTCATCCTATCTCTTGGAAAATGGCTTTGAAAGGGGAGTCATTGATAAGACTCTATTTATCAAGAGAAAGAAGAAGGATATCTTGCTGGTCCAAATCTATGTTGATGACATTATCTTTGGATCTACAAGAGCCAACATGTGCAAGGAGTTTGAGGAACTAATGCATCAAAGGTTCAAAATGAGTTCCATGGGGGAACTTACTTTCTTCCTTGGACTCCAAGTTCAACAGAAGTCAGATGGCATCTTCATCTGTCAATCCAAATATGTGCAAGACATTCTAACCAAGTTTGGTTTCTCAGATTCAAAACCTGCCAGCACACCTATGGAGACACACAAACAGATAACAGCAGATCTTGAGGGGGAGGATATGGATGTGCATCATTATAGATCCATGATTGGCTCTCTCATGTATCTCACAGCATCAAGGCCAGATATAATGTTTCCAGTCTGTGTATGTGCAAGATTCCAAGTTAGGCCAAAGCAATCTCACTTTCAAGCTGTTAAGAGGATATTCAGATATCTCAAAGGGAAACCCAGATTGGGACTTTGGTATCCTCATGACTCACCCTTTGACCTAATAGCATACTCAGACAATGATCTAGGTGGGGTAAACTTGGACAGAAAATCTACTTCTGGAGGATGTCAGTTTTTGGGTGCTAGACTAGTTTCATGGCAGTGCAAGAAACAAACCACAGTGTCCACATCTACAACAGAGGCAGAGTACATAGCAACTGCAAGTTGCTGTTCTCAAGTCTTATGGATTCAGAATCAAATGTTGGACTATGGGGTAACCTTTCTACACACTCCCATTTTTATTGATAATAGCAGTGCTATCAGCATTGTAAATAATCCTGTCAAGCACTCTAAGACAAAGCACATTGAGATCAGGTATCACTTCATAAGAGACTGTAATGAAAAGAAACTTGTTCAAGTTGTAAAAGTTCATACTGACAATCAGTTTGCTGATCTATTCACCAAAGCTTTTGATGTGGGTAGATTCACTTTCTTGGTAACAAGTGTGGGAATGATCAACTCTGAATAAGCATCCTCTCAAACAGTGATTAAATATCTGAATATTATAGATTCTTGGTGTTACTATTCTTCCTTTGCAGGGCATACAGAGCAGTACTCAATTCGGCTAAGCTTCAATGCGTAAGTATGGTTAATACTGCTAGCAGTTAATACTGCTCACAGTTAATACTGCTAGCCAGTTAATACTGCTAGCCAGTTAATACTGCTCGCAGTTAATACTGCTCGCAGTTAATACTGCTCGCAGTTAATACTGCTCGCAGTTAATACTGCTCGCAGTTAATACTGCTCGCAGTTAATACTGCTCGCAGTTAATACTGCTCGCAGTTAATACTGCTAGTAGTTAGTTAATACTGCTAGTAGTTAGTTAATACTGCTCGCAGTTAATACTGCTCACAGTTAATACTGCTAGTTCGTTAATACTGCTCGCAGTTAATACTGCTCGCAGTTAATACTGCTCGCAGTTAATACTGCTCGCAGTTAATACTGCTAGTCAGTTAATACTGCTAGCAGTTAATACTGCTCGCAGTTAATACTGATCGCAGTTAATACTGCTCGCAGTTAATACTGCTCGCAGTTAATACTGCTAGTCAGTTAATACTGCTCGCAGTTAATACTGCTAGTCAGTTAATACTGCTCGCAGTTAATACTGCTCGCAGTTAATACTGCTCGCAGTTAATACTGCTCGCAGTTAATACTGCTCGCAGTTAATACTTCTCGCAGTTAAAACTGCTAGTTCGTTAATATTGCTAGTAGTTAATACTGCTCACGGTTAATACTGCTTGTCCGTTAATATTGCTCTAGGTTAATACTGCTTATGTCCCGAATACTATAAATACCCTCTGCCCGCCTAAAAGTTCATAACGACTCTTTGTATACTGTTCACTTGCACTCTAAACCCTTTCTCTCTCAAGTTCGAAGTTTTCAGGCAAGATTTTCACTAAGGTCAATGGCATCCATGGCATTCATCGATGAACACAATGAGATCGCGATGCTACAAAAGCCAAAGCAAGCTGCAGGATTTCATCAGATTGTGGATTTCCTCAAGTCAAGCCATATTGCTCATGCTCTTACTGTATCACCTACAATCTATATCAAGCATCAAAGGTAGTTCTGGGCTAATGCCACCATTGTTGCTGAGAATGGTGTGCAAATGATCAAGACAAGGATCTGTGAAAAACCACTAACAGTTTCTGAAGAGGTTATTCGCATCTATCTCAAATGATGAATTATTCTCTTCTCTTACAAGAATGGGGTATGGAGGCCCATTGGGTGTATTCAAATTCTCAAAAGCCAAATTTTCACCCCAATGGCGTTTCTTTGTCCATACGCTTATGCACTGTATCTCCAAAAAGACTACTGGATGGAGTGAGTTCAGCAGCACCATTGCTTATGCTTTGGTGTGCTTGGCCACTGTCAGAAAGTATAACTTTTCTAAAATGATTTTCAGTGATCTTGTCTCAAACATGGGAAACAAAAAGAGCTTCTTTATGTACCCCAGGTTTGTTCAAGAAATTATTACTCATGAATTGACGGATATACCTCAACCTGTTGGGGTATATGTACCTAAACCCCCCAAAGGCAAGGTTTTCTCAAATATGAGAAGATCTGCTGGGGACTCGGAAGGAGTTGACACCCCATTGTTCTCTACAATGATGGTGGTGTCCCAAACCAATGAAGGTATGGCAGCAGGGTCAATGCCCCCATTAGACCATCCTACTGCTAGCCAATCCCAACCTTCCCACTCAAAATCTATCCCCCAGTCTCTTCTTGAAAAACCAACCTCTTCTATCACACAAACTTACAAGAGGAAGCAGGTAAAGAAGGCTCCTTCCCTTCTTGTACCATCATCCCCCAAGCCTTTAAGCCCTCTAAGGGAGAATTCTCCTTTAGGGAATATCCATAGGGAAACCAAAGGGGTGTCTCCCAACCCCAAGGAGGTGCTCTCTGAGGAGGAGGAAGAGCATATGGGTGATGAGGCTGCCACTACTCCTGCTAGCACAGAGGAGGAAAGTGGTAACATCAATAAGACCTCCCCCATGGCAACTTTGAATGAGCAATCATTCGAAGGTCCCTGGTGCCAAGAAACCACGGGGGTGGATAGTGCTTCCGCTAGGCAGAAGACTTCTACTACTAAAAGATCCAATGATCCTTCAAAGGAGGGTAATACTTCTAGAGAAGGTGAGGACAGATATAACTACCAGGAATTGATGGATACAATGGGAAACATCAACCAAGATGTCATCAAACAAGGCAAAGAGATAGAAGAAATGAAGCTGGTAATTCTGTCACAACAAGTACAGATTGCTAAGCTAAAAAAGATGGTGACCAGGCTAGTGCAGAGGAAGAAGAGGAAGCAGTTTGTCTTAAAGAAGAGATCAAATGTTCAAGATCCTTTCAACAAGGGGGAGAAGCCAGAGGGAGAAAAAGAGAAAGAAAGCTCAACTGTAAAGGAAGTTGAAGTTGAGGGGGAGACAGAACATGGAACAACAGCAGAAACTGTTAATGCTGCTAAAATACAAGAAGCAGCAGAAACAGAAGCAGAAGAAACAGGGCTTTCTATAGAAAAAATGGAGATAGCTGAAACTTTGGTTAAAGCCAAGAATGATACTCCTAAGGCTACTCAAAAGGCCAAGGGAGTAGTCATTAATGAAGAAGGGATCTCAAAGAAGCATAAAGAGAAGGAAGTCTTGAAGGACATAAAGGGAAAAGGAAAAGAAAAGATGGTTGAAGAAGCTGAACTACCTACAAAGAAGAAGTCTCAGATTGAACTGGATGAGGCAATAGCAAAACAGCTTCAAGACCAAATGGAAAAGGAGGAAATGTTGCAAACAGAAACAGACAGAGAACTTGCAAAAATCATGGCCAGAAAGTTGAATGCAGAATATCAGAAAAGCTTAAAAGAAGCAGCTCAGACCAAGAAACTTCAAGTTAAAAAGATGCCAGTGATGAAGCAGAAAAGACAACCCTCAAAGACCTTTTTGGCCAATCAGGAAAGAAGAAAGATGATAAATTTCCTGAAAGGTGCAATTGGAGTCAAGGGGGATATGTTCACCAACATGACATACAGTCAAGTTGAGGAGCTCTATAGGAAGGAAATGGCAAAACTCCAAGGGGATTCCTCTCAAAGGGAAGAAGCAGAAAGAAGGATGAAAGAGAGACATGATCTCAACATCCAAAAACCATTCCCTGAGGAGACCACACCCTCAAAAGAAGAAGCAGAAGAGAAGAAGGAAGAACCTGAAAGTGTGGGTATAAAAGCCAAGTCTGGAAAGAGAGTGAAGTCAATTGCTTCAAAAAGGCAGTTGAAAAAGCCAAGGGTGGAAGAAACTGAAAAGAAAACAGAACCTTCAGTCACATCTCAACCAGAATCAGTACAACTTCCAGAACAGTATAGTAAGCCAATAGATGAGAGTATGGATCCTTACATGACAATAGTGGAACCTTTGAAAGTTGTTCCAATCTCTATGCAAGCTCCAGAGATCATCTTCTGGGATATTCTAAGAGACAGTGGAAAGAATTTCTTCAGAATCAAGAGAGCTGATGGTTCATTTGATGCTTATTCAACATGGGGGAAAGTTATCAGAAGTTGTTCAAGAGCTGATATGGAAGAATTATACAAAGTGGGGATGAAACTTTATGAACCTGTGTTGAAAGGTACTGAAGAGAATCTTCTCAAAGTGACATTGGAATACTTATGCATGATGTTTGATCCAGAAAGAGTGCACTATAGAATTAAAGATCATAAGCATGAGTTCATCTTCAAGAAGATTGATAAATGGATACTGTTTGAAAACTGTGGAGTATACATGATTACTATTGACAATTGTTATCATGAATACTACCTGGTGGACAAAATCTATGAGCATAGCAAGGAGAAGCTAGAAGGGATGCTTAAAGCTACATTGGTATGTACAAAGGATTCAGAGATGGCAAAGATTGTGGTGAGAAGAACTGTAAATCAAAGTTTGGGCCTAGATCCAAATTTGGGAAATTGAACCTGAGGTGTTGAAAGCATCTTGAAGATTAATTCTGAAGAACTTGACTTCTGTTCCTAAAAGTCAAGTTAGGGGGAGATTGTTGGGAACTGAAGAATTTATCAAGTATGGTTAATGCTGCTGGTTAAAAGTTACTACTGCTAGAAGACTTCAAGGTTAATACTGCTGAGTATTACTACTGCTAGTAATTAATACTGCTAGTCAAAGTTTGTGCTGCTTGAACAAAGTTAGTACTACTTAGCTAGTTAGTACTGCTAGTAGTTAGTGCTGCTTAGTAGTTAATGCTGCTAGAAGAGATTAATGCTGCTGAAGATTAATACTGCTTATATGATGAAGATTTGCATGAAAGGATAACAGCTGGATAATCTGAAGATATACATGGAAGCTTAGAGATATACATGGAAGATATACTGAAGATATTTTTATTTCTTGTAATTATCTTTTGATTAGTATATGTATAGAATGTATAGAATAGATAGACAATTTTTTGATTAATTATTCATTCTAAGTTTAAGAGAGAAAACAACCTCAAGGCATAGATCCTAATTCTAGAGAAGTAGAATTCGTATTGGTGAGCCTGTTCATCAATATTGAGGTTGTGTGTGTAATCTTGTGATTTCAAATATTCAATACAAGTTTACTGTTTGTTCTTCATATTTACTGTGTTGATTTACTGTTTCATTGAATATCAAAGTGTTATTCCGCAAACTTCTTTGATATTGTTTATGAGAATTAATTCTTGTTGAGAATTCGGTCCTGTCAATCCTATCTCCCAGCGTCTTCGTATATCTCGTCATGTTACCTTCTGGGAACATGTTCCTTTTTCTTCTATATCCAAGTTTCGTGAGTCTCCTAACCTCACCACTCCGTTTTTCACTGATGCCTCCGTCTCATTGTACTCACTCCAATCTGACATCATATCACCTCCACCTGTTGTTTCAACTCCTTATGAGTCTGCCTCTCCTTCAGAGTCTCCTGACCTCACACAACCTGTCTCTCCTAGTTTTTCTGATGAACATCAATCATCTGCTCCATCCGCACCACCAACATCTGAGGTGCCTGCTGAGTCTTTGGCTCCTGGAACTTCTCAATCTCAGAATGTTAGACGATCAAATCGGGTAAGACAAGTTCCTTCTCATCTTCGTGATTATCATGTTTATGTTACTCTACTGTCAAATCACGAACCTACTTCCTACAAGGAAGCCTCCTCTAACCCTGATTGGCAGAAAGTTATGGATGAGGAACTTCAGGCACTTGACAAAGCTCAGACATGGGAATCTGTCCCTCTTCTACCAGGCAAGTCACCCATTGGCTCCAAATGGGTGTTCAAAATCAAAACCAAATCTGATGGCTCTATTGATCGATACAAAGCTCGTCTTGTGGCCAAGGGCTTCAATCAAGAGTACAATATTGATTATGAGGAGACTTTTGCACCTGTTGCTTGAGTCACTTCTGTTCGCAGTCTTCTCGCCATCGCAGCTACCAAACAATGGCCTCTCTTTCAGATGGATGTTACGAATGCCTTTTTGAACGGTGACTTATCTGAGGAAGTCTACATGACACCTCCTCCAGGCGTTCGACTTCCACAAGGTCATGTTTGTCGTCTTCGGAAGGCTCTTTATGGACTCAAGCAAGCTTCACGAGCTTGGTTTGAGAAGTTCAGTTCCACCGTCATCTCTCTAGGTTTTGCACCCAGCAACTACGATTCAGGGCTGTTTACTCAGACCACTGAGGCTGGCACAATCTTACTTCTGTTATACGTGGGTGATATGATTATTACTGGAAGTGACTCTACTGGCATAGCTCATCTCAAGACATCTCTCAGCTCCTGTTTTGAGATGAAGGATCTTGGTTCTTTACACTATTTTCTTGGTCTTGAGGTGATCTCAGATCCGTCGGGAATTTATCTTTGTCAAGCCAAATACACCTCCGATCTCTTGACAAAAGCTGGGCTTACTGACAACAAAACTGCATCCACTCCTCTTGAGCACAACCTGCATCTGGCTCCGAATGTTGGACCTCCTCTGCGTGATCCTACTCTGTATCGACAGTTAGTGGGGTCACTTGTCTACCTGACAGTGACTCGACCTGACATTTCCTATGATGTCCATACAGTCAGTCAGTTTATGTCCGCACCCTGTTCAGATCATTATGCTGTTGTCATTCGCATCCTTCGATATTTAAAGGGGACCATGTTTCACGGTCTTCATTTTTCATCTGCATCCTCATTGACTTTGCGAGGATTTTCTGATGCTGATTGGGACAGTGACATTACGGACCGTCGCTCTACTACTGGCTACTGTTTCTTTCTTGGAGACTCTCTCATCTCTTGGAGGAGCAAGAAACAATCTCTGACAGCTCGATCCAGTACTGAAGCTGAGTACCGAGCACTAGCTGACACGGCTCAAGAACTTGTGTGGTTACGCTGGCTACTCTCTGACATGAGGGCACCTCAACATTCTCCAACCCCTTTGTGGTGCGACAACAATAGTGCTCTTCAGATTGCTCACAATGACGTTTTTCACGAGCGAACGAAGCATATTGAAATTGACTGTCACTTTGTTCGTCAACACGTGACTCGTCAGACTATTCAGCTTCTTCCTATTTCGACTCTTGATCAACCGGTTGATATTTTCACTAAAGCCCATCTACCAGGACGATTTCGTGATCTAGTTTCCAAACTCCATCTGGCTCATTCTTCACCCGATTGAGTTTAAGGGGGATGTTAATGTATATGTGTAGAGGGCCCAAGCCCATGTCAGTATAGGGCCCAATCCCATTTAGTCTATGTATAAATTTTTTGTATCTTGTAGTCTAGGTTAGATTACTCATTTTTTACTTTTCATATTGTACGTTTTCTCTCAATCAATATATCGAGGTTTCAAACCTTCAGCATATTCATCGTCTCCTTCAACCATATTCATCTTCTAACAGATGCAAAGACGTCCTGCGATATTTGTAAAAAAAATATTACATAAAAATATCATGAATAAATTATAATAGAAATTTTTTATACAAATAATAAATACATATATATAAATTAGATTTATATACCTGACAGTATCATGTCAACATTGATGTGTGATTCAACTAAACTTGAGATACAAACTCGAAGCCATTGATAGGTAATTGTCTTCTTCTAATTTTTTTTACGGAAGTCAAAGTCAAAAAACATATCTTGTACTTAGTTGAAAGTGGTTGGTAATTGTTTTTGCTCTCAACAGTCTCAAACTTTTTTACACAATACAAAACATCTTTGCTCAACAAATGACGTAACTTTGGGACTAAGTTCTTATGCACAGATGCATTTATTAAGTTTTCCTACAAAAATCATGGATAAAAAATTAGATAAATAGAACAAATTAGTAATGCAATTGACAATTTCGTCATACTTTCTCATCGATTAGAATCATGTCTAGACTGTTGCTTGGCAGGTATAGGCCCACTTAGGTTAAAGGGGTATTGTCCCTCAGTTCTTACCAACCCCCAATGTGCTATCGACATGTTGTTAACTTCAACTCGTTCGAATAAGAATCTACAATTACCTTTGTTGTCAATTTATCTACAATTACCTTTGACTAAGTTATTTAGGAGCATAAATATACTATCGGGAGAGGGGGGATTCCTCGATCTACTATGTCAATACCGATCCAAGCACATGAAAAGATATTCAATAGAAAACAAGATTTCTATCTCTACTTTAGGAGTAGGGGGGCTCTATCTAAAGGAGGTATGGATAACCAATCTTCAAAGAGACACAAATCACAAAACTTTCTGACTTATAATTAAATTCTTCTCCTTTCTTTGTGTTTAGTTAGACACTCCCACATTCTATAATTCTGACAAAATAATGGTCATCGTGATTATTTTTCAAGTTTTTTAGTAAATATTATGTAACATCCTAATTTTTATCCCAATTGAAAAAAATGGTAAACTGGGTGAATCAGTAAAGGAAGAACCAAATATGGAGTATGTCTATAGTGCCATGTGGTTGTGACACTTGTCACATGTCAGGATCGAATTCTCAACAAGAATAAAGTCTCAGAAACAATATCAAAGAAGTTTGCGGAATAACACTTTGATATTCAATGTAACAGTAAACAAACAGTAAATGATTAACAACTTGTAAACTTGTATTCAATTATCAAATCACAAGATTACACACTCAACGTCAATCTTGAAGAACAAGCTCTTTCAAGACGAATTCTACTTCTCTAGAATTAGGATCTATGCCTTGAGGTTGATTCTCTCTAGAACTTAGAATGAATGAAAGATAATTATAATAAATAAAATATCTTCAGTATATCTTCCATGAATATCTTCAGCTTTCCATGTTTATCTTTAACCACGATCTCTTCATCATTATCTTCATATTATATTAGAAGCAGCATTAACTGAGTCTTGGCAACATTAACTACTAAGCAGCACTAACCACTAGCAGTACTAACTAGCTAAGCAGTACTAACTAGCTAAGCAGTACTAACTTTGTTCAAGCAGCACTAACTTTGACTAGCAGTATTAATTCTACAAGCAGCAGTAATACTTAGCAGTACTAACTGTTGAAGTCCTCTGGCAGTAGTAATATTATACTAGCAGCATTAACCATACTTGGTAAATTCTTCAGTTCCCAACAATCTCCCCCTAACTTGACTTTTAGGAAGAGAAGTCAAGTTCTTCAGATCTTCTTCAAGATGCTTTCAACACCTCTCATTCATTTGCCCAAATTTGGATCTAGCCCCAGACATTGATTTACAGTTCTTCTCACCACAATTTTAGCCATCTCTGAATCCTTTGTGCATACCAGTGTAGCTTTAAGCATCCCTTCTAGCTTCTCCTTGCTATGCTCATAAATTTTGTCCACCAGGTATTATTCATGATAACAGTTGTCAATAGTAATCATGTATACTCCACAGTTTTCAAATAGTATCCATTTATCAATCTTCTTGAATATAAACTCATGATTATGATCTTTAATCCTATAAGCCACTCTTTCTGGATCAAACATCATGCACAAGTTTTCCATTGCTACCTTGAGAAGATTTTCTTCAGTACCTTTCAACACAGGCTCATAGAGTTTCATCCCCACTTTGTACATTTCCTCTATATCTGCTCTTGAACAACTTCTGATAACTCTCCCCCATGTTGAATATGCTTCAAATGTATCACCTACTCTTTTGATTCTGAAGAAATTCTTTCCATTATCTTTTAGAATGTCCCAGAAGATGATCTCTGGAGCTTTCATGGAGATTGAAACAACCTTCATAGGTTCTACTATGGTCATGTACAAATCCATACTCTCAACAGTTTGCTTATTGGACTGCTCTGGACTTTGCACTGATTCTGCTTCAGTTTCTGCTGCAGTTTCTGCCTTTTCTTCCACTCTTGCCCTTTTAGACTGCCTCTTGGAAGCAATTGACTTCACCCTCTTTCCATATTTGACTTCTTCACCAACACCCTCATGTTCTTCCTTCATCTCTTCTGCTTTGTCTTTTGAGGGTGTGGTCTCCTCAGGAAATGGTCTTTGAATGTTCAGGTCATGCCTTTCCTTCATTCTTCTCTCAGCCTCTTCCCTTTGGGCTGAATCTCCTTGAAGCTTGGCCATCTCTTTCTGATACAACTCCTCAACCTGAGTGTATGCCATGTTGGTGAACATCTCCCCCTTGACACCAATTGCTCCTTTCAGGAAATTTATCATTTTTCTTCTTTTCTGATTGGCCAAAAATGTCTTGGAGGGTTGTCTTTTCTGTTTTTGAATTTGTATCTTTTTGACTTGAAGTTTCTTGGCTTGAGCTGCTTCTTTGATGCTTTTCTGATATTCTGCATTCAACTTTCTTGCCATAAGCTTTGCAAGTTCTCTGTCTGTTTCTGTTTGAAGCTGTTCCTCCTTTTCCATTTGGTCTTGAAGCTGCTTTGCTATTGCCTCATCCATTTTAATTTGGGACTTCTCCTTTTCAGGCAGTTCAGCTTCAACCATCTTCTCATTTCCTTTTCCTTTTGACTCCTTTGCCTTTTCAGTTTCCTTCTGTTGAATTCCTCCTTCATTGATGACTACTCCCTTGGCCTTTTGAGTAGCCTTAGGAGTGTCATTTTTGGCTTTAATCAAGGTTTCTGCTATCTCTATTTCCTCTACAGAGAGCCCTGTTTCTGCTGCTTCTGTTTCTGCTTCTATTCCTTCCTCTTTCTCCCCCTCAACTTCAACTCCCTCAGCAGCTTTTTCAGAAGACCTTTCTTTCTCTTTTTCAGTCTCTTTCTCCCCCTTGTTGGAAGCATCTTTATCAGTTGGCCTCTTCCTCAACACATACTGTTTTCTCCTCTTCTTCTATACAAGCTTTGTCACCATCTTCTTTAATTTGGCAATTTGAACTTGTTGTGACAGGATTACTAGCTTCATCTCTTCAATTTCTTTCCCTTATTTAAGAACATCTTGGTTGATGTTGCCCATTGTTTCCATCAATTCATAGTAGTTATATCTGTCCTCACCTTCTCCAGAAGTGTTACCCTCTATTGAAGGATCATGGGATCTTTTTGTAGTGGAAGCCTTCTGCCTAGCAGAAGCACTATCCACCCCCGTGGTTTCTTGGCACCTGGGACCTTTGAATGATTGGTCATTCAAAGTTGCCATGGGGGAGGTCTTAGTTATGTTACCACTGTCCTTCTCTGTGCTAGCAGAAGTAGTGGCAGCCTCAGCACCCATATGCTCTTCCTCCTCCTCAGAGAGCACCTCCTTGGGGTTGGGAGACACCCCTTTGGTTTCCCTATTGATATTCTCTAAAGGAGAATTCTCCCTTAGAGAGCTTAAAGGCTGAGTGGGTGAAGGTACAAGAAGGGAAGGAGCCTTCTTTACCTGTTTCCTTTTGTATGTGTTGGGAACTAAAGATTCTACTAAGTGTAGTTACTACTGCTAGTATAAGTGTAGTTACTACTGCCAGAACAAGTTGAAGATTAATACTGCTAAGTGTTACTACTGCTAGTAGAATTAATACTGCTAGTTAAAGTTAGTACTGCTTGAACAAAGTTAGTACTGCTTAGCTAGTTAGTACTGCTAGTAGTTAGTACTGCTTGCAGTTAATACTGCTAGTTGAAGTTAATGCTGCTGAGCATTATTAGTGCTGCTAAAGAGATACGGATGGAAAGTACTACAGCTGGATATACTGAAGATATACTTAGAAGATATACATGGAAGATATACTGAAGATTTGTTTATTCTTTGTAATTATCTTTTTATCAGTATATGTATAGAATGTGTAGAATAGATAGAAAGAACTTTTCATAATTGTTTTTCAAGAGAAAAATCGACCTCAAGGCATAGATCCTAATTCTAGAGAAGTAGAATTCGTATTGGTGAGTCTGTTCATCAATATTGAGGTTGAGAGTGTAATCTTGTAACTTTAAGCATTCAATACAAGTTTACTGTTTGATCATTATATACTGGGTTTGATTACTGTTTTATTAAATATCAAAGTGTTTTTCCGCAACTTCTTTGATATTAGTTTCTGAGTATAAATTCTTGTTAAGAATTCGATCCTGACAAGTGGTATCAGAGCCAAATTCTCTCAGAAACAGTTATTCATCATGGAAAATCTTACAGAATCAAGCAGTACTTTGGTCTCAAAAGTTCCAATGCTCAGATCCAATGAATTTGACATGTGGAAGATCAGAATCAAGCAATATATTCTCCTCACAGATTATTCTATGTGGGACATCATTGAGAATGGCCCATCTGATGGAGGAAAGATTGGTGAAGATGGCAAAAGAACTCCTCCAAAGACAGATGCAGACAGGAAATCAAGACAGACAGAGATGAAAGCCTTGAGCACACTGCTCTTGGCCATTCCAAATGAGTATCAACACCAATTCTGCAATTGTACTGATGCACAGATGCTCTGGAATGCTCTAGAGAAGAGATTCTCAGGTACCAAAAGTACCAAGAGAAATCAAAAGGCAATCTTAAAGCAACAGTATGAAAACTTCATGTCAACTAAGAATGAGTCCATGACTCAAACTTTTGACAGGTTTAATAAACTAATTGGTGAACTAGCTACTATGGGAGTACAGATTGATCAAGATGATGTGAACAGAAAGTTCTTAAGGTCCCTTGGAGATGAATGGACCATGTACACTGTGTCATTCAGACAGAATGATCAGTTGGAAGAAAAAGAACTTGATGATCTGTACAATGATCTTAGAGTTTTTGAAGCTGAGGTGGAGGCAAAGAAGAAGCCCTCTGGATATGTTCATAATGCTGCACTCCTATCAGCATCAATTGATTCTACTGCTAACACTGAATCAGTTAATGCTGCTAGTGGATCAAATCTAGATAAAGGCACTGATTATGCATTTGAAGCTCTTCTTTCTAATCATGGAAATTCTTCTTTGATCAATGATGACTTAGAACAACTTCATCCTGATGATCTGGAAGAGATGGATATCAAATGGCAGATGGCCATGCTCTCCATGAGGGTTAAGAAGTTTATAAAGAGGACTGGAAGAAACAACTTCTCACAAAGAAGAGAAGATGGAGCAGGGTTTGATAAATCAAAGGTAGAATGCTACAAATGTCATCTTAAGGGACATTTTGCTAGAGAATGCAGAAGTGGAATGTCTCACAACAACAACCATCAACAAGCTCAATCTGGAAGCTTCAATAACAATAGAAACTCTGCTCAAGCCCTTGTTTCTCAACAAGGAATGGGGTTTGATTGGAGTGATCAAGCAGAAGAAGCTATTCAGAATCAAGCTCTTATGGCTAAAGTATCTGATCTCCCATCTGAGGTAAGTTCTAATCTCTGCTCTAAAACTTGCATAGACACTGTTAAAAGGTACAGGGATCACAATCAGAAGATGAGTGATGACCTGAAGAGACTAGAAAAGGATATAAAAGACTATGTGAGGATAGTAGAGAGATTTGAAGATCAAATCAAAGGTTTTCAAGCCAATGAACTACAACACTCATATGACACTAATTACTGGCAGTGGGAGAAAAAGGATTTAGAACTTAAACTGACCAAATCTAAAGAGGAGAGTGAAAAACTGAAAGAGGAGTTAACCAAGGTTAAGCTTGATGTAGAAAAGTTTTCCAATGCTTCTAAAGCAATGGACTCCTTACTGCAAAATCAGATTCATGATAAATTAAGAAGAGGAATTGGGTATAATGCCACACCTCCACCATATAACAACAATTACATTCCTCCTACTTCAGACCTGTTAGACACCAAAGATAGGAAGGACTTGCCTGAGGGAGCCACTGAAATAGATCCCTTAGATGAGGTAATTGTTGAGGATAAGACTGAGAAAGAGGTTGGCAAGAGTAAGAAGAACAAGGTGAGTGGTGAGACTTCTATAGAAAACAACATTATCACCAATGAGGATTGTGGAAGGGCTTGGATCAAATCCAAGAACATAGAGAAGACAGAGGAAAAGTCTGGTAAGGTCCATTATAAACAGACCACAGTTGTGAATCCAGGTCCTTGCAAACAGTGTACTTGTAAGAAGAATGAACCCCAAAAACAGGACAAAAAGAGGGGAAATCAAAGAAACTGGAATAATCAATGGGCACATAAACAAGGGGTTGATCTGAGTAAAATCAATAGACCAAAACCTTGCTTTATCTGTGGCAAATTGAATCATCTTGCAAAAGTCTGTTATTTCAATCCTATGAACCAAAGAATGAATTTCCAAAGATCCATGCAAAAACCCTTTGGTTATAAGAAAATTGAAAAGAACCATGTGGCTAAGAAAAATGTTAAAACTAAAAGTCACATGAAGAAAAAGTATTCTGTTAAAGAAAGTGTCAATATGTGGATTCCTAAAAGCACTAAAACTGTTAGTACTGCTACCACAAATAGTGCTGCTGACAATGATAGTGCTGCTAGAAGTAATACTACTGCTAACAATGTTAATGCTGCTAACAAGGTTAGTACTGCTAAACCTGTTAGTGCTTCCAGTATTGATTCTGCTAAGCCAATCATATTGACAAAGTACTCTAATAAAGAGTGCTCTGAGTTTAAAAACCTCATTAAAAAGGAATGTAAATACTTTGATGAGAATGGCAGACCCAAGATCACTTTGGCTTGGGTCCCCAATCATACTAATTGATTTATTTAATGTGCAGGGCAACCAACAGCTCAAGGGAAAGAGCATATGGCATGTTGATAGTGGTTGCTCTAGGCACATGACTGGCAACATGTCATGCCTTCAGGATTTCAAGCAAATTAATGGAGGACATGTTGCATTTGGAGACAATCTTACTGGTGGTAAGATAAGTGGAAAAGGTAATGTCACCAAAGGTAAGATGACATTTGAGGATGTCTACTATGTTGATCAATTAAAGTACAACCTGTTAAGTGTATCACAGGTTTGTGACAAACAACATAGTATATTATTTACTAATACTGAGTGTATGATTCTTGCTCCAGGGTTCAAGGTAGTTGATGAAAGCATGATACTACTTAGAACTCCAAGGAAGGACAATGTTTACTGTCTTGATTTGGACAATGTTGATAGTGATTCATCTTTAAATTGTCTTGTTTCAAAAGCTTCTATAGATGAATCCTCCCTTTGGCACAGAAGGATGTGTCACATGAATTACAAGACTATGAACAATCTTGTTAAAAATAACCTTGTAAGAGGTTTACCTTCAAAAGTCTTTTCATGTGATGATCATTGTGTTGCTTGTCTCAAAGGCAAACAACACAAAACTTCTCATAAGACCAAAGAGTTAAATTATGTTTCTTCTTGTCTCCAGTTATTGCATATGGATCTGTTTGGTCCTACAAATGTTATGAGTATAGGCAAGAAATCTTACTGCTTGGTTATTGTTGATGATTACTCCAGGTTTACTTGGGTATATTTTCTAAGGACTAAGGATGAAACAAGTGATCTTATCAAATCCTTTATTCTAAGAATTGAAAACCAAACTAATCAAAGAGTAAAAGTCATTAGATCAGATAATGGAACTGAATTTAAAAATCATGATTTAAACACTTTTTGTGAAGGAAAAGGTATTGAGAGACAATATAGTGCTCCTAGAACTCCTCAACAGAATGGTGTTGCTGAAAGGAGAAATAGGACACTAATAGAGGCTGCTAGATCTCTGTTGGCTGATTCAAAATTGCCAATT
Source organism: Arctium minus (assembly GCA_954870635.1). NCBI lineage: Eukaryota > Viridiplantae > Streptophyta > Magnoliopsida > Asterales > Asteraceae > Arctium > Arctium minus. Next base: position 42,979,277 of record OX941085.1, read on the forward strand.
ACATTCTGGGCTGAAGCAGTTAATACTGCTTGTTATGTCCAAAACAGAGTTCTAGTGGTCAAGCAAAAGAACAAGACCCCATATGAGCTTTTAAATCAAAGAAAACCTTTTATTGGTTTCTTCAAATCTTTTGGGTGTCCTTGTACAATTCTAAATACCAAATCTCACTTAGGTAAGTTTGATAGCAAAGCAGATGATGGATTTCTTGTTGGATACTCATCTCAGAGTAAGGCCTACAGAGTTTTTAACTCTTCTTCTAGAATAATTGAAGAAAGTGACAATGTCAAATGCAATGAGAACACACCAAATCCTGTTGGGTCTGGACCTCAATGGCTATTTGACATTGATTCACTAACTAACTCTTTTGGTTTCAGTAATGAGTATACAGGAACAGATGGTGGAGAATCAGAGATCACACAAGTTCAAGAAAGTATATCTAAATCTGTGATTTTTCCCATACCCACAGTAAATGAAGACTGTGAAAAGGAATCATATACTGAACCAAGTCAGAGTGAAGAAGACACTAGAGATGAGGAGACTCAAGAATCAGAAGTGACATCTGAAGACACTTCAGTTGAGTTGCATGACTCTAATCTAGAGGCTGGACTGAATGAAGAATCTAGTCATAACACAAGAGTTCAAAAGAATCATCCTCCACAGTTGGTAATAGGAGATATCTCTTCTCCTATGATGACTAGACATCAAAGCAGGCTTCAAGAAATGAAAGATCAACAGCATACAGTCCTTTCTTGTTTTCTATCCCAGCTTGAGCCTAAAAAGGCACATGATGCTATGAAAGAATCTAGCTGGATAGAAGCAATGCAAGAAGAACTGTTACAATTCAAGCTACAAGATGTATGGGATCTAGTAGACCTTCCTAAAGGTCACAGAGCAATTGGCACAAAGTGGATTTTCAGAAACAAGAGAGATGAAAGAGGTATTGTTATAAGAAACAAAGCAAGGCTGGTAGCTCAAGGCTACACTCAAGAAGAGGGCATAGATTATGAAGAAGTTTTTGCACCTGTAGCTAGGATAGAAGCAATCAGACTATTCCTAGCCTATGCTTCTTACATGAACTTCAAAGTCTACCAAATGGATGTAAAAAGTGCTTTTCTCTATGGGTCAATTGAAGAAGAAGTATATGTCTGCCAACCACCAGGGTTTGAAAACCCAAGCTATCCAGACAGAGTATACAAATTAAAGAAAGCACTTTATGGACTACATCAAGCCCCAAGAGCATGGTATGACACCCTGTCATCCTATCTCTTGGAAAATGACTTTGAAAGGGGAGTCATTGATAAGACTCTATTTATCAAAAGAAAGAAGAAGGATATCTTGCTGGTCCAAATATATGTTGATGACATTATTTTTGGTTCTACAAGAAACAATATGTGCAAGGAGTTTGAGGATTTAATGCATCAAAGGTTCAAAATGAGTTCCATGGGGGAACTTACTTTCTTCCTTGGACTCCAAGTTCAACAGAAGTCAGATGGCATTTTTATATGTCAATCCAAGTATGTGCAGGATATTCTAACCAAGTTTGGTTTCTCAGAATCAAAACCTGCAAGCACACCTATGGAAACACACAAGCAGATCACAGCAGATCTTGAGGGGGAGGATATGGATGTGCATCTTTATAGATCCATGATTGGCTCTCTCATGTATCTCACAGCATCAAGGCCAGATATTATGTTTCCAGTCTGTGTATGTGCAAGATTTCAAGTTAGGCCAAAGCAATCTCACTTTCAAGCTGTTAAGAGGATATTCAGATATCTCAAAGGGCAACCCAGATTGGGACTTTGGTATCCTCATAACTCACCTTTTGACCTAATAGCATACTCAGATAGTGATCTAGGTGGGGCAAACTTGGACAGAAAATCTACTTCTGGAGGATGTCAGTTTTTGGGTGCTAGACTAGTCTCATGGCAGTGCAAGAAACAAACCACCGTATCCACATCTACAACAGAGGCAGAGTACATAGCAGCTGCAAGTTGCTGTTCTCAAGTCTTATGGATTCAGAATCAAATGCTGGATTATGGGGTAACCTTTCTACATACTCCAATCTTTATTGACAACAGCAGTGCTATTAGCATTGTAAATAATCCACTCAAGCACTCAAAGACAAAGCACATTGAAATCAGGTATCACTTTATAAGAGATTGTAATGAAAAGAAACTTATTCAAGTTATCAAAGTTCACACTGATAATCAGTTTGCTGATCTATTCACTAAAGCTTTTGATGTGAGTAGATTCACTTTCTTGGTAACAAGTGTGGGAATGATAAACTTTGAATAATCTTCTTCTCAAAAAGTGAGTTTATACCTGTATATTGTTATTCTTGGTGTTACTAATCTTCTTTTCAGGATATGCATAGCAGTACTCAGTATTGAGCAAGTTTCAAAGGAGTAAGTTCAGTTAATACTGCTAGTTCAGTTAACACCGCTCGTGGTTAATACTGCTCGCAGTTAATACTGCTAGTTAGTTAATACTGCTAGTAGTTAATACTGCTAGTTCAGTTAATACTGCTCGTGGTTAATACTGCTCGCAGTTAATACTGCTAGTTAGTTAATACTGCTAGTAGTTAATACTGCTATTTCAGTTAATACTGCTAGTGGTTAATACTGCTCGTGGTTAATACTGCTATTTCAGTTAATACTGCTAGTAGTTAATACTGCTATTTCAGTTAATACTGCTAGTGGTTAATACTGCTCTAGGTTAATACTGCTTATATTCCGAATACTATAAATACCTTTTGCCCGCCTAAAAGTTCATAACGACTCTTTGCATACTGTTCTCTTGCGCTCAAAACCTTTTCTCTCTCAAGTCCGAAGTTTTCAGGCAAGTTTTCGCTAAGATCAATGGCATCCATGACATTCATCGACGAGCACAACGAGATTGCGATGCTACAAAAGCCAAAACAAGCTGAAGGTTTTCATCAGATAGTCGACTTTCTGAAGTCGAGCCACATTGCTCATGCTCTTACTGTATCACCTACAATCTACATTGAGCACCAAAGGCAGTTCTGGGCTAATGCAACCATTGTTGTGGAAAATGGTGTGCAAATGATCAAGACAAGAATCTGTGATCACTCACTTACAGTTACTGAAGAAGTCATTCGCATCAGTCTACGTCTAGACGATGCCGCTGGTATAATGTCTATCTCTAATGATGAACTGTTTTCTAATCTTACTAGAATGGGGTATGGAGGCCCATTGGGTGTTTTCAAATTCTCAAAAGCAAAATTTTCACCCCAATGGCGTTTTCTTGTTCATACCCTAATGCATTGTATCTCCAAAAAGACCACTGGATGGAGTGAGTTCAGCAGTCCAATTGCATATGCTTTGGTATGCTTGGCTACATCCAGAAGGTACAATTTCTCAAAGATGATTTTCAATGATCTTGTATCAAATATGGGAAACAAAAAGAGTTTCTTTATGTATCCCAGATTTGTTCAGGAAGTAATTAACCATGAATTGACGGATATACCTCAACCTGTTGGGGTATACGTACCTAAACCCCCAAAAGGCAAGGTTTTCTCAAATATGAGAAGATCTGCTGGGGACTCGGAAGGAGTTGACACCCCATTGTTCTCTACAATGATGGTGGTGTCCCAAACCACTGAAGGTATGGCAGCAGGGTCAAGGCCCTCATTAGACCATCCCACTGCTAGCCAAGCTCAACCTTCTCACTCAAAAACAATTCCCCAGTCCATTCTTACAAAACCAACCTCTCCAATTACCCAAACTTATCAAAGAAAACAGGTAAAGAAGGCTCCTTCCCTTCTTGTACCATCACCCACACAGCCTTTAAGCCCTCTAAAGGAGAATTCTCCCCTAGAGAATATCCAAAGGGAAACCACAAGGGTGTCTCCCAACCCAAAGGAGGTGCTCTCTGAGGAGGAGGTAGAGCATATGGGAGATGAGGCTGCCACTACTCCTGCTAACACAGAGGAGGAAAGTGGTAACATCAATAAGACCTCCCCCATGGCAACTTTGAATGAGCAATCATTTGAAGGTCCCTGGTGCCAAGAAACCACAGGGGTGGATAGTGCTTCTGCTAGGCAGAAGACTTCCACTACTAAAAGATCCAATGATCCTTCAATAGGGGGTAACACTCCTGGAGAAGGTGAGGACAGATATAACTATGATGAATTGATGGAGACCATGGGAAACATCAACCAGGATGTCATCAAGCAAGGAAAAGAAATAGAGGAGATGAAGCTGGTGATCCTGTCACAACAAGTCCAGATTGAAAAATTAAAGAAGATGGTGACCAGGCTGGTTCAAAAGAAAAGAAAGAAACAATTTGTGCTCAAAAGGAGGAAACCAGAGACTGATGCTCCCAAAAAGGGGGAGATCAACATAGAAGAAGCATCAAGTGAAAGGGAGTTTGATAAAGAAAGAGTTGAAGTTGAGGGGGAGAAGGAAGCAGAAACTGTTAATGCTGCTGAAACCTCACAAGCAGTAGTAACAGAAGCAGCAGTAACAGAGTTAACACCAACAGAAATTGAAGTAGCTGAAGTGCTAATCAAAGCTAAGAATGACACTCCCAAAGCCAAGGGAGTGGTCATAAATGAAGGGAGAGACAAGAAATCAGAAAAGAAAGACATGGCTGCAGATATAAAAAGAAAAGGGAAAGAAAAGATGATAGAATCTGATCAATCATCTAAAAAGCAAAAGATGATTGAGTCAGATGAAGCATTAGCAAAGAAAGTGCAAGAAGAGTTAGATCTAGCAGAAAAGGAACAGGTTGAAAAAGACAGAGAAATGGCCAGAGCACTAGCAAATGAGTTAAATGAAGCATTCCAGAAAGGGTTGGAAACAGAGAAAGCCAAGCAAAGAGCAATAACCTTGAGAAAGGCTATAATGGCCAGATCAAGTGCAAAGAAGAGAAGACCTTCACAAACTTACCTTGCCACTCAGGAAAGAAACAAAATGATAACTTTCTTGAAAAGTGCAATTGGGGTAAAGAAAGAAATGTTTGTGAAGATGAATTTTGATCAAATCAAGGATCTATATGAGAAAGAAATGGAGAAGCTGAAGAGCAATGAAAAGGATAGAGTGGAGTTTGAAAAGAGGGCAAAGGAGAGACATGATATAGATATGAATCAACCATTCCCTGAAAGTGAAGAGGGAACTCCTATAAAAGAAATGGAAAGGGAAAAGGAAGAAAAGAAGAAGGAAGCTACTCTAGTGCAGGTTCAAAAGACTTTGAAAAGAACCAAGATGATGGCCAAAAGAAAGAAAGATAAGAAGTCTAGAACAGAAGAAGAACAAAATGTTGCTGAAGAAGAAGTGGCACCTGAGTCATCAAGCCAGCAAGGGTCATCAATCAAAGATGATGTAAGCTTATATATGGTAGTGATGGACAAAGTGCCTGAACCAATTTCTGCAGAACCTGTTGGAGTTAAGCCACCAGAGATCATTCACTGGGATGTTCTGAAAATGGATGGAAAAGATTACATCAGACTAAAGAGGAAAGGTGACAAGTATGAAATATTCAATACTTGGATCAAGGTTGTCAAAACATGCTCTAGATCTAATATAGAAGAGATGTTTGACATAGGAATTAAGCTGTATGCAGACCATCTGAATACTCCAGGAATTTCTCTTACAAAACTGGTGATGGAGTATTTATGCATGATGTTCAAACCTGAAGAAGTGAACCAGGTAATCAAGAGTGTGTTTAAAGAAGTCACAAGTTGGACTCTATATGAAACTAGTGGAGTATATGCAGTGACTTTGGATAGAAATCACACAGAATACTTCCTAGTGGATAGAGTATATAATCACACCAGACTGAAGGTTCATGCCATGCTAAAGAAGAAGTTGGGTTGTGCACCAAATTCAGAAATGGCCAAGTATCTCATTCAGAGGATAATCAATCAGAGTTTGGGACTGAATCCAGACTTAGCAGCGTGATCTTGGAAGTTTTGGGAGCATTAAAAAGAGCATCTGGAAGAATATCTGAAGAACTTGACTTCTCTTCTAAAAGTCAAGTTAGGGGGAGATTGTTGGGAACTAAAGATTCTACTAAGTGTAGTTACTACTGCTAGTATAAGTGTAGTTACTACTGCCAGAACAAGTTGAAGATTAATACTGCTAAGTGTTACTACTGCTAGTAGAATTAATACTGCTAGTTAAAGTTAGTACTGCTTGAACAAAGTTAGTACTGCTTAGCTAGTTAGTACTGCTAGTAGTTAGTACTGCTTGCAGTTAATACTGCTAGTTGAAGTTAATGCTGCTGAGCATTATTAGTGCTGCTAAAGACATACGGATGGAAAGTACTACAGCTGGATATACTGAAGATATACTTAGAAGATATACATGGAAGATATACTGAAGATTTGTTTATTCTTTGTAATTATCTTTTTATCAGTATATGTATAGAATGTGTAGAATAGATAGAAAGAACTTTTCATAATTGTTTTTCAAGAGAAAAATCGACCTCAAGGCATAGATCCTAATTCTAGAGAAGTAGAATTCGTATTGGTGAGTCTGTTCATCAATATTGAGGTTGAGAGTGTAATCTTGTAACTTTAAGCATTCAATACAAGTTTACTGTTTGATCATTATATACTGGGTTTGATTACTGTTTTATTAAATATCAAAGTGTTTTTCCGCAACTTCTTTGATATTAGTTTCTGAGTATAAATTCTTGTTAAGAATTCGATCCTGACAGTATGTTTGGGTGATTGGTGAAGTTGGTTTATCAAGAAGAGACTGGGAATTGATTTAGAGTGGGAAGGTTGGGATTGGCTAGCAGTGGGATGGTCTAATGGGGGCCATGACCCTGCTGCCATACCTTCATCAGTGTGGGACACCACCATAATTGTAGAGAACAATAGGGTGTCTACTCCTTCCGAGTCCCCAACAGATCTTCTCATATTTGAGAAAACCTTGCCTTTAGGGGGTTTAGGTACATATACCCCCATCAAAATGAGGCATATCCGTCAATTCGTGGGTGATAACTGCTTGAACAAACTTGGGGTACATATAAAAGCTCTTTTTGTTTCCCAAGTTTGAGACAAGATCATTGAAAATCATTTTAGAAAAATTGTACTTTCTGGCAGTGGCCAAGCACACCAAAGCATAAGCAATGGTGCTACTGAACTCACTCCATCCAGTAGTCTTTTTAGATATGCAGTGCATAAGGGTATGGACAAAGAAATGCCATTGGGGTGAAAATTTGGCTTTTGAGAACTTGAACACACCCAATGGGCCTCCATACCCCATTCTTGTAAGAGTAGAAAACAGTTCATCATTAGAGATAGAAGTTATACCAGAGGCATCGTCTAGACGTAGACTGATGCGAATTACCTCTTCAGTAACTGTCAATGGCTTGCCACACACCTTTGTCTTGATCATTTGCACACCATTCTCAGTAACAATGGTGGCATGTGCCCAGAATTGCCTTTGATGCTCGATAAAGATTGATGGCGAGACAGTGAGATCATGAGCAATGTGGGTTGTCTTGAGGAAATCCACAATCTGGTGGAAACCAGCGGCTTGTTTGGGCTTCTGTAGCATCGCAATTTCATTGTGCTCGTCTATGAAAGCCATTGATGCCATTGATCTTGGACATTCTTGCCTGAAAACTTTGAACCCATAGTCCAGCATTTGATTCTGAATCCATAAGACTTGAGAACAGCAACTTGCAGCTGCTATGTACTCTGCTTCTGTAGTAGATGTGGACACTGTGGTTTGTTTCTTGCACTGCCATGACACTAGTCTTGCACCCAAAAACTGACATCCTCCAGAAGTAGATTTTATGTCCAAGTTTGCTCCACCTAGATCACTATCTGAGTATGCAAGTAGGTCAAAGGATGAGTCATGAGGATACCAAAGTCTCAATCTGGGTTGCCCTTTGAGATATCTGAATATCCTCTTAACAGCTTGATAGTGAGATTGCTTTGGCCTAACTTGGAATCTTGCACATACACAGACTGGAAACATTATATCTGGCCTAGAGGCTGTAAGATACATGAGAGAGCCAATCATGGATCTATAATGATGAACATCCATATCCTCCCCCTCAAGATCTGCTGTTATCTGCTTGTGTGTCTTCATAGGTGTGCTGGCAGGTTTTGAATCTGAGAAACCAAACTTGGTTAGAATGTCCTGCACATACTTAAACTGACAGATAAAGATTCCATCTGACTTCTGTTGAACTTGGAGTCCAAGGAAGAAAGTAAGTTCCCCCATGGAACTCATCTTGAACCTTTGATGCATTAGTTTCTCAAACTCCTTGCACATGTTATCTCTTGTGGATCCAAAGATAATATCATCAACATAGATTTGGACCAGCAAGATATCCTTCTTCTTTCTCTTGATGAATAGAGTCTTATCAATGACTCCTCTTTCAAAGCCATTTTCCAAGAGATAGGATGACAGAGTGTCATACCATGCTCTTGGAGCTTGATGTAGTCCATAAAGTGCTTTCTTCAATTTGTATACCCTGTCTGGATAGCTTGGGTTTTCAAACCCTGGTGGTTGACAGACATATACTTCTTATTCAATTGAGCCATAAAGAAATGCACTTTTGACATCCATTTGATAGACTTTGAATTTCATATAAGAAGCATAAGCCAGAAATAATCTAATTGCTTCTATCCTAGCCACAGGTGCAAATACTTCTTCATAGTCTATTCCTTCTTCTTGTGTATACCCTTGAGCCACCAACCTTGCTTTGTTCCTTATGACTATGCCTCTTTCATCTCTCTTATTCCTGAAGACCCATTTTGTTCCTATTGCTCTTTGGCCTTTAGGAAGGTCTACCAGATCCCAAACATCTTGCAGCTTGAACTGCAGTAGCTCTTCTTGCATGACTTCTATCCAACTGGACTCTTTCATAGCATCATGTGCCTTTTTAGGCTCAAGCTGGGATAAAAAGCAAGACAACACTGTATGTTGTTGGTCTTGCATTTCTTGAAGCCTACTTTGATTTCTAGTCATCATAGGAGAAGATATATCTCCTATTACCAGCTGTGGAGGATGATTCTTTTGAATTCTGGTGTGATGACTAGGTTCTTCATTAAGTTCCACCTCTAGATTAGAGTCATTCAAGTCAACTGAGGTGTTTTCAGCTGCTACTTCTGGTTCTTGATTTTCTTGATTCTCCTCATCTCTACTTTCTTCTACACTCTGATTTGGTCCAGTAGATGGTTCCTTTTCACATAAATTCACTGTTGGTATGGGAAAGATCACAGATTGAGGTATACTGTCTTGAACTTGTGTAGTCCCTGATCCTCCACTCCCTGAACCTGCATAATCATCACTACTGAAACCAAAAGAGTTAGTTAGTGAATCAATGTCAAACAGCCAATGAGGACCAGATCCAATAGGATTTGGTGTGTTCTCATTGCATTTGACATTGTCACTTTCTTCAATTATTCTAGAAGAAGAGTTAAAAACTCTGTAAGCCTTACTCTGAGATGAATACCCAACAAGAAATCCATCATCTGCTTTGCTATCAAACTTACCTAAGTGAGATTTGGTATTGAGAATTGTACAAGGACACCCAAAAGGTTTGAAAAATCCAATGAAAGGTTTTCTTTTATTTAAAAGCTCATAAGGGGTCTTGTTCTTTGGCTTGACCACTAGAACTCTGTTTTGGACATAACAAACAGTATTAACTGCTTCAGCCCAGAAGGTAATTGGCAGTTTTGAATCAACCAACAGAGATCTAGCAGCCTCTGTTAGTGTCCTATTCCTCCTCTCAGCAACTCCATTCTGTTGAGGAGTCCAAGGGGCACTATATTGTCTCTCAATTTCTTTTTCTTCACAAAAGGTGTTTAGATCACGATTTTTAAATTCAGTCCCATTGTCTGATCTAATGACTTTTACTTTTTGATTAGATTGGTTTTCAATTCTTAGAATAAAGGATTTGATCAGTCCACTTGTCTCATCCTTAGTCCTTAGAAAATATACCCAGGTAAATCTAGAGTAATCATCAACAATAACGAAGCAGTAAGATTTCTTGCCTATACTCATAACATTTGTAGGACCAAACAAATCCATATGCAATAACTGGAGACAAGAAGAAATTGTATTTATCTCTTTGGTCTTATGAGAAGTTTTGTGCTATTTGCCTTTAAGACATGCAACACAATGATCATCACATGAAAATACTTTTGAGGGTAAACCTCTTACAAGGTTGTTTTTAACAAGTTTGTTCATTGTCTTGAAATTCATGTGACACATCCTTCTGTGCCATAGAGAGGATTCATCCACAGAAGCTTTTGACACAAGACAGTTCAGGGATGAATCACTATCAACATTGTCCATATCTAGACAATAAACATTGTCCTTTCTTGGAGTTCTAAGTAGTATCATGCTTTCAACAACTACCTTGAACCCTGGAGCAAGGATCATACACTCTGTATTAGTAAATAATATGCTATGTTGTTTGTCACAAACCTGTGATACACTTAACAGATTGTACTTCAATTGATCAACATAGTAGACATCCTCAAATGTCATCTTACCTTTTGTAACATTACCTTTTCCACTTATTTTACCACCAGTAAGATTATCTCCAAATGCAACATGTCCTCCATTGATGTGCTTGAAATCCTAAAGGCATGACATGTTGCCTGTCATGTGCCTAGAGCAACCACTATCAACATGCCATATGCTCTTTCCCTTGAGCTGTTGGTTGCCCTGCACATAAGATAAATCAGTTAGTATGAATTAGGAACCCAAGCCAAAGTGGTCTTGGGTACCCCTTTCTCATCAAAGTACTTGCATTCTTTCTTGACAAGATTTTTAAACTTTGACTCCTCATTTTTGGAGTACTTTGTCACAATGATAGGCTTGGAAACATTTTTGCTAGAAGCAGTACTGGTTTTAGAAGTACTAACTGCCTTAGCAGCACTTGCATGCTTAGCAGTACTAACCTTGTTAGAAGTAGTAACTGTGTTAGCAGCAGTAACTGTGTTAGCAGTATTAACCTTTGAAGAGGTACTAACAGTATTAGCAGTATTAATATTTTCAGCAGTACTAACACTGGTAGCAGCAGTAATGCTTCCAGCAGCACTATCCCTGTCAGCAGTACTAACAGTTTTAGTGCTTCTAGGCACCCACATTTTAATGCTTTCTTTTAAAACCTTTTTCCCTATGGGGCCTTTGGTTTCAACAGATTTCTTCATCACATGTTTCTTTCCAGCCTTCCTATAACCAACAGGTTTTTGCAGAAAGCTTTGAAAGTTCATTTGTTGGTTAATAGGGTTAAAGAAACAATACTTAGCCAAATGGTTTAACTTTCCACAAATGAAACAAGGCTTTGGTCTATTGATTTTACTCAGATCAATGCCTTGTTTTTGTGCCCATTGGTTATTCTAGTTTCTCTGATTTCCCCTTGGTTTATCATATTTTTGGGGCTCAGATTTACTGCATGCACACTGCTTGCAAGGGATAGGGTTCACAACAGTGGTCTGCTTATAGTGAACCTTCTTGTTCTTTCCCTCAGTATTCTCTATCTCATTGGACTTGATCCAATGCTTTCCACATCCCTCATTGGTGATTATGTGGTTTTCTATAGGAATCTCACCACTCACAGTATTGTCCTCATCCTTGACAACTTCTTTCTCAGTTTTATCCTTAACAACTACTTCATCTAAGGGATCTATCTCAGTGGCTCCCTTAGATAGGTCCTTCCTATCCTTTGTTTCTAACAAATCTGAACTAGGAGGGATGTAGTTGTTGTTATAGGGTGGTGGTGTGGTATTGTACCCTATTCCTCTTCTCAGTTTATCATGAATCTGAGTTTGTAGCAAAGAATCCATTGCTTTGGAAGCATTGGAAAACTTTTCTACATCTATTTTGACTTTAGCTAGCTCTCCCTTTAGCTTTTCACTCTCTTCTTTGGATCTGGTCAGTTGAAGTTCTAAGTCATTCTTCTCCCACTTCCAGTAGTTTGTGTCATAAGAGTGTTGAAGCACATTGGCTTGAAAACCCTTAATCTGTTCTTCAAATCTCTCAACAATCCTCACATAATATTTTATGTCCTTTTCCAATCTCTTAAGGTCATCACTCATGTTCTGATTGTGATCCCTATATCTTTTAACAGTGTTAATGCAATTTGGAGAGCAAAGATTGGAAGTTACCTCTGTTGGGAGATCAGACACCTCTGCCATTAGAGCTTGGTTTTGGATGGCCTCTTCAGCTTGATCACTCCAATCAAACCCCATACCTTGTTGAGAGACTAGGGCTTGTGCAGAGCTTCTGTTATTATTGAAGCTTCTAGACTGTGTCTGCTGGTGGTTGTTGTTGTGAGACACTCCACTTCTGCATTCCCTAGCAAAGTGTCCCTTTTGATGGCATTTATAGCATTTCACCTTAGACTTGTCAAAACCTGCTCCATCTTCTCTTCTTTGGGAGAAGTTGTTCCTCCCAGTTCTTTTGATGAACTTCTTAACTCTCATAGAGAGCATGCCATCTGCCATTTAATGTTCATCTCTTCAAGATCATCTGGATGGAGTTGTTCCAAGTCATCATTAATGAGAGAAGAATTTCCATGACTTGCCAGAAAGGCTTCAAATATAGTTTCAGTGCCTTTCTCTTGATTTGCTCCATTGGCAGTACTAACTGATTCAGGGTTGGAAGTAGAATCAGTTGATGCTGAAAGGAGTGCAGCATTGTGAACATACCCAGAAGGCCTCTTTTTAGCCTCTACCTCAGATTCAAAAACTCTTAGATCATTATAGAGATCATCAAGTTCCTTTTCTTCCAGTTGATCATTCTGTCTGAAAGACACAGTATACATGGTCCATTCATCACTCAAGGACCTTAGAAACTTTCTGTTCAGATCATCTTGATCAATTTGTACTCCCACTGTTGCTAGTTCACCAATAAGTTTGTTGAACCTGTCAAAAGTTTGAGTCATGGACTCATTCTTGGTTGACATAAAGTTCTCATATTGTTGCTTCAGAATGGCTTTCTGATTTCTCTTGGTACTTTTGGTACCTGAGAATCTCTTCTCTAGAGCATTCCAGAGCATCTCTGCATCAGTGCAGTTGCAGAATTGATGTTGGTATTCATTGGGAATAGCCAAGAGCAAGGTGCTCAAGGCTTTCATCTCTGTCTGTCTAGTTTTTTGTTCTGCATCAGTTTTTGGTGGAGTTCTCTTTCCATCTGCACCAATCTTTCCTTCTTCAGAAGGACCATTCTCTATGATGTCCCACATAGAATAGTCAGTGAGGAGTATGTACAGCTTGATTCTGATCTTCCACATATCGAATTCATTGGGTCTGAGCATTGGAGCCTTTGAGACCAGAGTACTGTTTGATTCTGCAAAGTTTTCCATGATGAATGAATAGATGTTTCTGAGAGAAAAGGCTTTGATACCACTTGTCAGGATCGAATTCTCAACAAGAATAAAGTCTCAGAAACAATATCAAAGAAGTTTGCGGAATAACACTTTGATATTCAATGTAACAGTAAACAAAAGTATATGATTAACAACTTGTAAACTTGTATTCAATTATCAAATCACAAGATTACACACTCAACCTCAATCTTGAAGAACAAGATCTTTCAAGACGAATTCTACTTCTCTAGAATTAGGATCTATGCCTTGAGGTTGATTCTCTCTAGAACTTAGAATGAATGAATATACTAAACTATTCTATCAATTCTATACATATACTGAATAAAAGATAATTACAATAAATAAAATATCTTCAGTATATCTTCCATGAATATCTTCAGCTTTCCATGTTTATCTTTAACCACGATCTCTTCATCATTATCTTCATATTATATTAGAAGCAACATTAACTGAGTCTTGGCAGCATTAACTACTAAGCAGCACTAACCACTAGCAGTACTAACTTTGTTCAAGCAGCACTAACTTTGACTAGCAGTATTAATTCTACTAGCAGCAGTAATACTTAGCAGTACTAACTGTTGAAGTCCTCTGGTAGTAGTAATATTATACTAGCAGCATTAACCATACTTGGTAAATTCTTCAGTTCCCAACATCACAATAGCACCAATGGTACTAAGAGTATGGGCGTCTCAGACATAGTGCCATGTGGTTGTAACATCTGTCATAATAACACAAATGGTATTGGAAGTGTGGTAGTCCCAACTATAGTGTCATGCAGTTGTGACATATGTCACAATAGCACCGGCGTTACCGAGTGTTTGGTCGTCCCAACAAATGTGACAGGAAGTTATGACGATGACACGATAACTGGCATGATAGCATCCAATGTATCGAGAAAATGGTTGAGGAACAACCGAGAAAAACGGTCTAGGAACGGTCGAGAAAACGGGCGAAAAGGGCTCTCGGTACCTTTTGGGCGAAAGTGACATTGGCACTTTGGCTTGTTACTTTCGTAGAGAAAAAAGATCTCACGGTACATTTTGGGAAAAAGTGACAGCGAAAGTGACACTGTCGCTTTCGCATGTCACTCTCGCGGGCTGGGAGCAGTGCATAAAATCCGATTTTAAGCCTCTTTCTTCATTTGGTCATATCTTTCTCATCGTAGCTCCGATTTTGAAGATTTTTTTTGCTATGGTCTCGTTTTTTAGAGCTATTCAAGGATAGCTCATGAGTATTAAAGTTTATTGGAATAAAAGAGTATTTTGTTGTGGTAAGTTTCTCATCTCTCTCAATTTTAAGCTAGGGTTTACCTTACTCTTCATTTCCTCTTCTCTCCTTTATGTGTTGCTTTAGGTTTTGGATATTTGAAAGTGAATGAAACACTTTTCAAGTGTTGGATCTAAGAGTGAGGAGGTGTTGCTTGTAGATTCAAGTTTTCACCAAGAAAACTCAACTTTGGGTAAAAGCCTAGATTTAGCCTAAATCTATCGATGTGAGTTCTATCTAGTTGCTTTAAAAAACTATATACATGTCAAAATATAAATATTTTGGGTTTTGAACATATTCCCGTATGTTCACTTCATATTTGATGGGTGTTGTGAATATTTGGACACTTGCACATATTTTGGTTATTAAACCTTTGCAAATGATTTTTAATGTTATGTTGGGTGCTTGAGTCACCAAAAAGGGGATTTAGTTAACAAAATTGAGATTTTTCGGCTATTGGATAATATATCGATTAACTTCTAATAAGTGCAATTTGGATTAAATATGGTTTTCAAATGTATTGTGTGTAAGTTGAGGCAAGTATTGACCATTTTTAGAGTCATGGTCTACTTTGGGGATTCTACCCAAGTCATGAGTTTGATGTTGGTACTTTAATGTATTTTGATCTTAAAAGTGTAAATTCTTGAAAATGGTCGTTCTTAAATCTTATGAATTATTTTGTAAATATGAACCATACGGTTTTGGACCTTTGGCAATTATACCTTGATAAAGTATTGAATAAGGACCTAATCGTGTTATGGGTACCTTGCATTTATTAAATGTTGGAAAGTTTGTATTTCAGCTTATGTAACCATCTTGGCTTTGTTGTTATAGTCAAACGTTTATGATCCCTTTTGGCTTGATTTATACTCAAATGAGTTTTGGGACTTTGTCCAATTTTAATGGCTCAATGTGGAGCTTGATACGTAAAATGCAATTAATGCATAAGTGTTAAATAATTACATGTTTGGGTGCGTTAGTTATTCAATTTAGTCATGTAATATTTTAGATTGTAATGCATTTGATCCATAGGCATAAGAGTCTGTTTATTTTAAACGTGCAGTTTTGATGTCCATGTTTGAGTCTAGTGAGTGGTCCCCAAGTCATGGGTAGTAAGCTTGCAGTGGTGCTCATGGGAGTCGTATACGGAGCTAAGTCTTGCGGCGGTGCTCATGGGAGCCGGATACGGGGACTTGTGACTTTTGTGGTGAGACTCATCTAGAGATCGAGTAGACACTAGGGTCATTTGTGAATCTTGCAGTGGTGCTCGAAGGAGCCGTATATGGGGATCCATGGCCCAAAGTAAATCTCGAGAACATTCATAAATGACTTACCTTTGTGTTACCGCCTTATTCGATATAATCGGGTCTCCCCCGACTGTAAGATGCTATTTTTGGGTACTTCGTTATGCTTTTCAGTGTTTGGAATTTATGATTTTATTCGTAGAAATGATATTTGGAGTCACGTCTTGTACGTCAAATGAGCGAGTTTCAATATTGGGCATTACTTGAAAAGAATATTTTGGACTTGAGATACAAGCTTATTAAATAAAATCTTTTTTCCCAATTGATATTCTAAGTGATTGTTGTACTTAAGGTAAAATGTCCGTTTTAACTATTTTATTAATTATATGATGAAAACTATTTTAACTTACTAGATGTTAAGCCTAACACTTTTTTTTATCAACATGTATATAAGGTTTTAGATGGACCTGAGTGACGTTTGGAGCTTTGTAGAAGTTCTGGTAGGATGATTTTAGAGGCGTCATCCAGTTTTGGAAAGATGGTGGACTATGGGGTTTTAGTAACACCCGACTTATTCTATCTTTGTTTGAAGAATTAGATACTTCCGTTAGAACTCTGATACATGTTTTAGTAGTCCATCCCTTGTAAACTTTAGATATTTGTAATATCAAGTTATGTATTTAAAAGATTTTGAAGTTTTTATTTGTCTGTTATTTTCAATTTTTAAGGGTATTACGTATTACTCCATGAACTTCTAATCAAACAACAAAATAATGGCTCAAGCACTTGAAAACAATTAACTTTTCTACAACCTTTATATATAGATCCATTACAAAACAATAGACTTTCACCGATGGCAAAATCCTGTCGGTGAAAGTCAGATCCTTCAAAAATCCTTCGGTGAAAGTTTGTCGTAAAAAATGTCATAGGCGATTGATTTTCTGATGGATCTCCAAGGGATATTAGCGACGGATCTCCGATGGCAGATATTAGCGACGGACCTCCGAACGGTTGCCAACGGAAGCCTTTTCCAACGGAATAGCGACGACCAAATTTTACTGATGGATTTGCGACGGACCCTTTTCCCAACAAATATTTTCCGACGAATTATCTATGGTTTAGGGACGGATTTTAATTAATTAAAAAATTAAAATTAAATTTAAAATATTACCGACGGATTAAAAATAATAATTAAAAAATTCAGAATTTCCTGTACAAAACCTGATCACTTTTCATTTAATATCCAAAAGTATTGATCATAATTCCAAAACGCAATATCATCCAAATACAATATCCAAATATCCTAAACCAGGGGAGGAGGAGGGGGAGGGTTTTAATCCGTCCACCGCTTCATGAAGGCCTCAAACCCCTTCATTTGCTTCTCCAACCTCTTTCTCGCTGCTCTCTCTTCCTCTAGCTACTGTTTTAGCACATCTATCTGAAATTTAACATTTGACAAACATATAACAATGTTAGATGACATTTGACAAACATATAACAACTATTTGACATTTGACAAGCATACCTCCTCATAGCGGTCGTGCGAGCTCTTGCTCATACCGGCACCTAAATCACCGGTCATAGAATATCAGTGATCCTAATTAGTCCTGAATCCAAACAGGCGGTCCTTATGCCGTCCTCCGACACTATGCTCCCACAACTCTGCGTCATTGGGAGGAACGGTGTCGGGATCTAGGTCGGGGTACTCCTCCTCCCTTATACGCGCTACAGTTTACGAAATTAAACAGTGTTAACTAACATGTAGAAAATTCGACAACATTTCAATTGTAATTTAAATATATCCATTACTTATTTTTATCAAAACAATCATATCGTCTACCCAACAATGGCAGCCCAAACTAAATGAATCAAATCACAAAAATATGTAACAAGATTTTCTATACTTTCTATCTATCTTATAAAACAAACAAAAATCTAGTACTATAATTTAACTGACAATCGCATGAACTACCTTTGGGTAAACGTAGATTGGAGGATCCATGGGCAGACCGGTCGCACCCGGTACAAGCTTCCTGTTGCTGCAGTGCGTCCTCTTAAAAACCTCCCTAGCAGTAGGCTCACGACCCCATGCCTCTCTCTATATTAGAAAACTTAAATTGTTATTAGGTAACAAAATCATGTATATATATGTATATATATATATAAATATTTGTTAACTATATACATTTAGTGTAGTGGATAATAAGTTACCATGTGGTCCCGATGTTAAGCGGTACTAATAGATCCGCATGTGTGCCTGGATGTCATCCCCTTATACTTTGTGGCACGATTGGTCGTATTGGCCCTAGATAAACGCCTAAACACGTTGATGTTTCATACCTATTAAAAACAAGACATAAATCAATATAAAAACTAGTACAACCATATACAAGTATTCAACCACACATACGTGATCAATCATTTGGACCCAAAACTCATGCCGGATCCACTCTGGGAGGTGTGTACTAAACACCATGTAGTCATGATTATCGAATACTAGACCATAAATAGCTAAAGCCCGCTGGATGGCCCATTGACAGGCATCTCTCATCATGTTCGGGTACCTATTCATCATGGTATGCCGGAATGCAAGTAATACGTCGACCTCCATATGAGGAGACCAACTATAATACATCTGCATACACATTGTTTGGAGAGTTCAACGAAATTGTCACTGAGGTCAAAATTGGGTTTCAAAAGTAAGACAAAATTGAAAGGTTGCAGAAAGGGTTAAGGTGCAAAATTTTCCTCATGAAAAGCAAGATAAAGCAGCACCAACCATGTCTGGGTCTTAATTTATGGTTCATAAATTAAATGGGCAAGAGCTTCACTTTCTATTCCTAAGGGTGTCTTTGATAAGAGATACAAATTATAGTGAGATCTACTATAACGACGACCAAGGGACTACACAAAGAGTGTATCGATTATTGCACATTCAGTCTCTTATAATCGAAATTAGTAGTTGTATGGCTCAAAAATCTCACTAGTGGTCTCCACTAATGTCTCCGCTACATGAATGCACCTAAGTTCATCTTAATGCTATATTATCCCTTATAGATTCACCTCTCAAAAAATTAGTGTTCCGGATTTCCACAACAAGGCTTAAGTACAAGGTTCGTTCTTTCTTAACATGAATCTAGTGATTGCTTAATCCACTGAGATCAAGAATGATAAACTCGACACACAACCCAAAACCAAAACAATAGATTGTCCTCAATGTAATTAACAAATAAGTGCAAGTATGAAGCAACCACGAAATATGTGAATTAAGTACAGTCATCCAATTAACAGACAAGTCTAAGAATCAAAGGAGAATATAAAAATAAAATAACCAACCCTCATTCTTCATGTGTGCGGCGGCGAGACGTTGAAACACCTGGAGGTCGCCTCCGTTGTCTTCTAGCAGATGGCGGGTTGGAAGGACACGCCTCATCTGTATCCAACTCCCCCGTGATCAATTGTCTCATCTTCACAAATCCTTGATGCAACTCATTTTCGATCATATCAAAACAGCAATTAAACTGTCTTGCTAGGCTCTGAATGTCTGTCGGTAAAGATGCATCTCTAGTCTCGGCCGTTGGGTCATAGTCCACATCCCCTTCATCATTCGCATCCACATCATCGACCCTCGTTGGACTCTTCATTTTCTCATTCGCCACAACAACCCGTTTATCAAACCTTCTAGCCTCGTTCAGTTGTGCGGTGTAGGGTGACTCGATTGAAGGGTGCTGGCGGTGGCATAGTGGCTCCTACTTCACAACCGGCATCCCTACAAAATTTAGTAATCAAAGATGGGAAAGGTAAGATGTTGGTAGTATTTCGGTCGGATGTTGCATCAATCATCTGAAGTTTGTATGATGTGGCCTATGTCCACTGGTAGGTTGAACTGGATGCAGTAGAGGACCTTCGCCATATATGCATCGACCTTGGTTTCACGAGTGGAAGGGATTAAGTTGCACTTCAGAAATTTCATCCATAGAGAAATCTCGGGCTGGAGTTCACTTTTCTTGATGTCGTCCTAATGAGGTATCCACTTAGCTCGCCCACTCCTCCTCAGGGGCATAGACAACACATAGTTGTGATCATCGTGCAGCCCAACACCTTGAATGGGGGACAAGCCATATGTCATCCTGAGGTTGTCGGGATGAGGGACACCGTAATGGGCACAGATTTCCGCCATCGGCAAGCGAACCACTCTATCTCTAACCAACACTGAATGGTATTCATTAAATGTTGGTGGGATCATCGATGCGTAGAAATCCAGAACCAAAAACATGATAGGTGGGTTTTAACCCCCCCCCCTTTAATCTTGCCGCAAGTGTACGGTGTCGAAATCAAGTAATAGTACGGAAGTACGAGTATCGAACCAAAGGAACCAGGTGTTAAGTACCTCAATAACCGTATTGATTATTAACTAGAGAATCGAAAATTGGTTGTTTTGTTCAAAATGATACTATTCACTTTATCACAGAGCGAAGAACAATATGAATGGCCGAAAATGATTTGAATTAATAAGAGAAAAAAGTTGGAGGGTTGAAATCCTCATGAACATAATATTCGCGACTATGTAGGTTGCATAACTTGGATTGAACTGAGAAATTAAAAGCAAAATCACAACATTACTACACTTTGTCAAACTATAGCAATTACTTTCCAAAACCTTGTTTTATCTCTCGATCTCCACAATGATAGATTGAAAAGTTTAATGATTATCAACAACATGAATGAAATCTCATATCTCTATCTCAATCACATCCAAGACATAAAAGACAAGTCAAATCTCAAAAACTTTTCTCAAAGAATAAAAGATTTATTGGATCCTCTAATAGTTGATCAGACTATTACAAACATTAAAAACAATCTCATGTGTTTCATTCATCAAAACAACCCAAAAATCATTTCTTTTACATAGCTACAAGCTTAATCGTCCATGATTCAAACCAACCCCCCAACATGAAAGAATTAGTTCATGTTGGGGGTTTTCAAACGCATAAATAGAATACAAAAGTTTGAAGGGAACATCATTGTTTCAAAGAATTAAAGCAATAAAACTCCCTGAAAAATCAATTCCTCAAATCTTCCGTACCCCTAGCACTTCGAATCTCCCTCTTCCGATGTAAATCTACTTTTTCTTCTTCAAAAATCTCTTCTCAGCTCTCAAAATCGCCTCTTTCCTCTCTGGAAAATCATAGCTGTCACAGCCCCCGTTCAAACCTAGCTGATATAGAGTTTTAAAACGTCAGGTATTCGGCGCGAGCGGCGGCGTGGATGGAATTGCCCTTGAGTCGCGCGAGATTCTGCTCGAGGAACCGCACGGGTGGTTGCGCGGATGGAACCGCGCCAAGTGTTGAGCGGAGTTCTGTCCTGAATTTCAGTGTAACTTTTCTTTCAATGGCCTAAAATGCCAAAATCCTCCTCCAATAGACTCAAACACGTCTAGCTTTGTAATAACCAATAAGACCTGCACTTTCTCACAAAAACTCGTTAAAACCTACTATTCTACTTGGAAACTCACAACGAAAAGACGGATTTAAGATTCAAAATAATGTCGAAAAATGACATTATCAATAACCCCAAACCGAGCATTGCATATCCCCAAGCAAAACAGCGGAAAGATAAACTACAAACAATCGTTCGCAATTTTGTGTTGTCGAGTGTATCATTAATGAGATCATGCACAGAGAGGATTTTGCCTCAACCCTAGCTCACTGGTTTCTCTCTTCACTCGAGCCTTAAGTTTCCCACGTGTTGCCATGCTTTTGGAAGTTGAGTACAAAAATTTTCAAGAGTATGCATGAGCAACGATTAAAGAAAGACGCTCAAATGTACGAGAGAATTTGATCTCAGAAGAAATCCATTACCAAGACTAGGACTAGTAGTGTTGTTCTACCTCACTTCTTAAACTCTCCATAAGATCATCCAGGTCTTTCACAGGTTGATAAGGGGTTAAACTTGTTGCTAAGAATGAAAGGTAAAGGATCAAAACCTAAGATAAAGTGTTAACAACAATTGGTTACCTCTTCATTCCTATCTTGCACTTGTTTTACTATACTTCACCCACACCCCTTAGATAAGCCTATCACTGGCACAAATCTTCATAATGCACCCTCTTTTTTCTTTTCTTTTTCTTTTCTTTTTTTACTACCCAGTTGTCTTTCTAAGTACCCCCTCAGATGGAGAGTTCAACAAAATTGTTGGTGAGGTCAAAATAGTGTTTCAAAAGTAAGACCAAATTGAAAGGCTGCAAAAAGGGTTAAGGTGCAAAATTTTTTTCATGAAAAGCAAGATAAAGCAACACCAACCATTCCTGGGGTATTAACTTATGGTTCGTAAATTAAATGGGCTCTAAACTAAAACAATTAGTTTAATGGACTAAAATACAAACCCGAAAACGCTCCAACAACGTGTGAAGTGTGACTCAAGGATATCCCCAATTGAGCCCATGGACCAAAAGATGTTAGTTGCCCTCCGAACAACTTTAAGGTCGTTAAACATTCGTACAATTACAAAATATACAAGACAAAAAACATTAGGATCGGTTTATTATGTACTATAATAAATAATATACCACATCTACTTACCTGCCGCCTGCCAACTCAATTGTCAGTCGTTGATTCGGATGACGAGGCATCTGCAATGAAATATTGGGGCCTTTAACCCTCGAGCCTGATCCAGGAGATGGCGTCGCAAGCACGTCCTCCCATATTGGATATGATCTAGTCCCTGATCACTAGTTGCAATGTACTCAGAATCATCCCTAAATGCGTCGACATGGGGGTCACCACGCCCGGCGGAGCTGATACCGCCCCTGCTAGAGCCTTTACCCCTACCCTTAAAAGCGCGTCCCCTATCTAAAAATAGAGAATGGTTCGGACACACTAGTCATCAGATGAATTTGCAGACGTAAAGATCTAATACATAAATCATAATACATACTAGTTATCGGATGAATTTGCAGACATAAATATATAATACATAAATCATAAGATAGGCTAGTCATAAGAAGAATTTGCAGACACAAAGATATAAGTGTACAAACATATAATGATATAATTCTTGTGAAATAATGTCTACATAACGAAGACACGTTAGTCATCAAACGAGTGATCAGATAACATAGGTTCGTTTTCGCTATCTGAATCATCGTTCACATCTTCAAGTTCTTTTTCCTCATCACTAGCTTCGTGATAAGATGCATCTTCCTCGTCGCTAGATTCGTCATGTGTGGCGGCTATGGTGACCTCCCCTGTGACAAGAGGGACGGAATCGAGGTCCTCATTTACGCCTGTAGTTGATTTTAAGGAATGGTTCTCCATCCTTGTTATCATCATCCAAGGAATCGATAACAATTTATGCAACTTCATATATTCGACGAGCTTTGGTCTTCACAAAAGCCCACCAGTCCTTTAAATCCTTAGTGCCTGAAGGATACGCTGTGTGACACACTTGTTCCGCCTGTGATGCTAGGACGTAATAGTCGTCGCCTCTAAGTGTGTACTTGTATTTTATATCAACCAACCCATGTTTAGGATCGACTCTAACTTCCCCTGGATAATCAAATCAGATATACTTGAACAAAATACAACGCAACGACCTACACCGTAATATTCCACCTCTAACACGTCGTACAATAATCCGTAATAGTGTTGGGAACTGAAGAAAAACACAAGTATGATTAATGCTGTTAGTTCAGATTTACTACTGCTAGAAGACTTCAAAGTTAATACTGCTGAATATTACTACTGCTAGTAGAATTAATACTGCTAGTCAAAGTTAGTGCTGCTTGAACAAAGTTAGTACTGCTTAGCTAGTTAGTACTGCTAGTGGTTAGTGCTGCTTAGTTGTTTATGCTGCTTATGATTAGTACTGCTTATGAATTGAAGATTCGGATGGAAAGGATGACAGCTGGAAAGAATCAAGATATTCATGGAAGGATTGAAGATAATGATAGAAGATATACTGAAGATGTTTTATTTATTGTAATTATCTTTTATCCAGTATATGTATAGAATTGTATAGAATAGTTTATACTGAATTAATTATTCATTATAAGTTTTAGAGAAAATCAACCTCAAGGCATAGATCCTAATTCTAGAGAAGTAGAATTTGTATTGGTGAGTCTGTTCATCAATATTGAGGTTGTGTGTTTAATCTTGTAACTTCAAGCATTCATTACAAGTTTACAAGTTATTGATCATATACTGTTTTGTTTATTGTTACATTGAATATCAAAGTGTTATTCCGCAACTTCTTTGATATTGTTTCTGAGACTTTATTCTTGTTAAGAAATCGATCCTGACAAGTGGTATCAGAGCCTGTTCTCTCAGAGACAACTATTCACTCATCATGGAAAACTTTGCCGAATCAAACAGTACTCTGGTCTCAAAGGTTCCAATGCTCAGACCCAATGAATTCGATATGTGGAAGATCAGAAACAAGCAGTACATACTCCTCACTGACTATTCTATGTGGGATATCATAGAGAATGGTCCTTCTGAAGCAGGAAAGATTGGTGCAGATGAAAAGAGAACTCCACCAAAAACTGATGCTGAAAGAAAGATTAGACAGACAAAGATGAAAGCCTTGAGCACCTTGCTCTTGGCTATTCCCAATGAATATCAACATCAGTTCTGCAACTGCACTGATGCAGAGATGCTCTGGAATGCTCTAGAGAAGAGATTCTCAGGTACCAAAAGTACCAAGAGAAATCAGAAAGCCATTCTGAAGCAACAATATGAGAACTTTATGTCAACCAAGAATGAGTCTATGACTCAAACTTTTGGCAGGTTCAACAAGCTTATTGGTGAACTTGCTATAGTGGGAGTACAAATTGATCAAGATGATCTGAACAGAAAGTTTCTAAGGTCCATGAGTGATGAATGGACCATGTATATTGTGTCTTTCAGACAGAATGATCAACTGGAAGAAAAAAGGAACTTGATAATCTATATAATGATCTAAGAGTTTTTGAATCTGAGGTAGAGGCTAAGAAGAGGCCTTCTGGGTATGTTCACAATGTTGCACTCCTTTCAGCATCAACTGATTCTACTTCCAACCCTGAATTAGTTAGTGCTGCCAATGGAGCAAATCAAGAGAAAGGCAATGAAACTGTATTTGAAGCCTTTCTGGCAAGTCATGGAAACTCTTCTCTCATTAATGATGACTTGGAACAACTCCATCCAGATGATCTTGAAGAGATGGACATTAAATGGCAGATGGCCATGCTCTCTATGAGAGTTAAGAAGTTCATCAAAAGAACTGGAAGAAATAACTTCTCTCAAAGAAGAGAAGATGGAGCAGGTTTTGACAAGTCAAAGGTGGAATGCTATAAATGCCATCAGAAGGGACACTTTGCTAGAGAATGCAGAAGTGGAATGCCTCAAAACAATAACCACCAACAAGCTCAATCTGGAAGCTTCAATAATAACATAAACTCTGCACAAGCCCTTGTCTCTCAATAAGGCATGGGGTTTGATTGGAGTGATCAAGCTGAAGAGGCCATCAAGAACCAAGCTCTAATGGCAGAGGTGTCAGATCTCCCAACAGAGGTAACTTCCAATCTTTGTTCTCAAAATTGCATTAACACTGTTAAAAGGTACAGGGATCACAATCAGACCATGAGTGATGACCTGAAGAGATTAGAAAAGGACATAAAAGATTATGTTAGGATTGTTGAGAGATTTGAAGAGCAGATTAAGGGTTTTCAAGCTAATGAGATTCAACACTCTTATGACACAAACTACTGGAAGTAGGAGAAAAATGACTTAGAACTTCAACTGACCAGATCCAAAGAAGAGAGTGAAAAGCTAAGAGGAGAGCTAGCTAAAGTCAAACTAGATGTAGAAAAGTTTTCCAATGCTTCCAAAGCAATGGATTCGTTGCTACAAACTCAGATTCATGATAAACTGAGAAGAGGAATATGGTACAATACCACACCACCACCCTATAACAACAACTATATCCCTCCTAGCTCAGATTTGTTAGAAACAAAGGATAGGAAGGACCTACCTAAGGGAGCCACTGAGATAGATCCCTTAGATGAAGTAGTTGGTAAGGATAAAACTGAGAAAGAAGTTGTCAAAGATAAAGACAACACTGTAAGTGGTGAGATTCCTATAGAAAACCACATAATCACCAATGAGGGATGTGGAAAGCATTGGATCAAGTCCAATGAGATAGAGAAGACTGAGGGAAAGAACAAGAAGGTTCACTATAAGCAGACCACTGTTGTGAACTCTATCCCTTGCAAGCAGTGTGCATGCAATAAATCTGAGCCCAAAAAACATGAAAAACCATGGGGAAATCAGAGAAACTGGAAAAATCAATGGGCACAAAAGCAAGGCATTGATCTGAGTAAAATCAATAGACCAAAGCCTTGTTTTATTTGTGGAAAGTTAAACCATTTGGCTAAGTATTGTTTCTTTAACCCTATTAACCAACAAATGAACTTTCAAAGCTTTCTGCAAAAACCTGTTGGTTATAGGAAGGCTGGAAAGAAACATGTGATGAAGAAATTTGTTGAAACCAAAGGCCCCATAGGGAAAAAGGTTTTAAAAGAAAGCATTAAAATGTGGGTGCCTAGAAGCACTAAAACTGTTAGTACTGCTGACAGGGATAGTGCTGCTGGAAGCATTACTGCTGCTACCAGTGTTAGTACTGCTGAAAATATTAATACTGCTAATACTGTTAGTACCTCTTCAAAGGTTAATACTGCTAACACAGTTACTGCTGCTAACACAGTTACTACTTCTAACAAGGTTAGTACTGCTAAGCATGCAAGTGCTGCTAAGGCAGTTAGTACTTCTAAAACTAGTACTACTTCTAGCAAAAATGTTTCCAAGCATATCATTGTGACAAAGTACTCCAAAAATGAGGAGTCAAAGTTTAAAAATCTTGTCAAGAAAGAATGCAAAATAAGTGGAAAAGGTAATGTTACAAAAGGTAAGATGACATTTGAGGATGTCTACTATGTTGATCAGTTGAAGTACAACATGTTAAGTGTATCACAGGTTTGTGACAAACAACATAGCATATTATTTACAAATACAGAGTGTATGATCCTTGCTCCAGGGTTCAAAGTGGTTGATGAAAGCATGATACTACTTAAAACTCCAAGAAAGGACAATGTGTATTGTCTAGATATGGACAATGTTGATAGTGATTCATCCCTGAACTGTCTTGTTTCAAAAGCTTCTGTGGATGAATCCTCTCTCTGGCACAGAAGGATGTGTCACATGAATTTCAAGACAATGAACAAACTTGTTAAAAACAACCTTGTAAGAGGTTTACCTTCAAAAGTATTTTCATGTGATGATCATTGTGTTGCATGTCTTAAAGGCAAACAACACAAAACTTCTCATAAGACCAAAGAGATAAATTCAATTTCTTCTTGTCTCCAATTACTGCATATGGATCTGTTTGGTCCTACAAATGTTATGAGTATAGGCAAGAAATCTTACTGCTTGGTTGTTGTTGATGATTACTCCAGATTTACTTGGGTAAATTTTCTAAGGACTAAGGATGAGACAAGTGGACTGATCAAATCTTTTATCCTAAGAATTGAAAACCAAACTAATGAAAAAGTAAAAGTCATTAGATCAGATAATGGAATGAGTTTAAAAATTTTGATCTAAACACCTTTTGTGAAGAAAAAGGAATTGAGAGACAATATAGTGCCCCTAGGACTCCTCAACAGAATGGAGTTGCTGAGAGGATAAATAGGACACTAATAGAGGCTGCTAGATCTCTGTTGGCTGATTCAAAACTGCCAATTACCTTCTGGGCTGAAGTAGTTAATACTGCCTATTATGTCCAAAACAGAGTTCTAGTGGTCAAGCCAAAGAACAAGACCCCATATGAGCTTTTAAATAAAAGAAAACCTTTCATTGGATTTTTTAAACCATTTGGGTGTCCTTGTACTATTCTCAATACCAAATCTCAGTTAGGTAAGTTTGATAGCAAAGCAGATGATGGATTTTTTGTTGGTTACTCATCTCAGAGTAAGGCTTACAGAGTTTTTAACTCTTCTTCCAGAATAATTGAAGAAAGTGACAATGTCAAATGCAATGAGAACACACCAAATCCTATTGGGTCTGGTCCTCAGTGGCTATTTGACATTGACTCACTAACTAACTCTTTTGGTTACAGTAGTGATGATTATGCAGGTTTAGGGAGTGGAGGATCAGGGACTACACAAGTTCAAGAAAGTATATCTCAATCTGTGATCTTTCCCATACCAACAGTGGACTTATGTGAAAAGGAACCATCTACTGGACCAAATCAGAGTGAAGAAGAAAGTAGAGATGAGGAGAATCAAGAAAATCAAGAACCAGAAGTAGCTGCCGAAAATACCACAGTTGACTTGAATGACTCTAATCTAGAGGTGGGACTTAATGAAGAACCTAGTCATCACACCAGAATACAAAAGAATCATCCTCCACAGCTGGTAATAGGAGATATATCTTCTCCTATGATGACTAGAAATCAAAGTAGGCTTCAAGAAATGCAAGATCAACATCATACAGTGCTATCTTGCTTTTTATCCTAGCTTGAGACTAAAAAGGCACATGATGCTATGAAAGAGTCCAGTTGGATAGAAGCAATGCAAGAAGAGCTACTGCAATTCAAGCTGCAAGATGTTTGGGATCTGGTAGACCTTCCTAAAGGCCAAAGAGCAATAGGAACAAAATGGGTCTTCAGGAATAAGAGAGATGAAAGAGGTATAGTGATAAGGAATAAAGCAAGGCTGGTTACTCAAGGGTATACACAAGAAGAGGGAATAGACTATGATGAAGTATTTGCACCTGTGGCCAGGATAGAAGCAATTAGATTATTCCTGGCTTATGTTTCCTATATGAAATTCAAAGTCTATCAAATGGATGTGAAAAGTGCATTTCTTTATGGCTCAATTGAATAAGAAGTATATGTCTGTCAACCACCAGGGTTTGAAAACCCAAGCTATCCAGACAGGGTATACAAATTGAAGAAAGCACTTTATGGACTACATCAAGCTCCAAGAGCATGGTATGACACTCTGTCATCCTATCTCTTGGAAAATGGCTTTGAAAGAGGAGTCATTGATAAGACTCTATTCATCAAGAGAAAGAAGAAGGATATCTTGCTAGTCCAAATCTATGTTGATGATATTATCTTTGGATCAACAAAAGACAACATGTGCAAGGAGTTTGAGGAACTAATGCATCAAAGGTTCAAAATGAGTTCCATGGGGGAACTTACTTTCTTCCTTGGACTCCAAGTTCAACAGAAGTCAGATGGAATCTTCATCTATCAGTCCAAGTATGTGCAGGACATTCTTGGTTTCTCAGATTCAAAACCTGCCAGCACACCTATGGAGACACACAAGCAGATAACAGCAGATCTTGAGGGGGAGGATATGGATGTTCATCATTATAGATCCATGATTGGCTCTCTCATGTATCTTACAGCCTCTAGGCCAGATATAATGTTTCCAGTCTGTGTATGTGCAAGATTCCAAGTTAGGCCAAAGCAATCTCACTATCAAGCTGTTAAAAGGATATTCAGATATCTCAAAGGGCAATCCAGATTGGGACTTTGGTATCCTCATGACTCATCCTTTGACCTGCTTGCATACTCAGATAGTGATCTAGGTGGAGCAAACTTGGACAGAAAATCTACTTCTGGAGGATGTCAGTTTTTGGGTGCAAGACTAGTTTTATGGCAGTGCAAGAAACAAACCACAGTATCCACATCTACAACAGAGGCAGAGTACATAGCAGCTGCAAGTTGCTGTTCTCAAGTCTTATGGATTCAGAATCAAATGTTGGATTATGGGGTAACCTTTCTACACACTCCAATTTTTATTGATAATAGCAGTGCTATTAGCATTGTGAATAATCCTGTCAACACTCAAAGAGAAAGCACATTGAGATCAGGTATCACTTCATAAGAGACTGTAATGAAAAGAAACTTATTCAAGTTGTAAAAGTTAACACTGATAACCAGTTTGCTGATCTATTCACTAAAGCTTTTGATGTGGGTAGATTCACTTTCTTGGTAACAAGTGTGGGAATGATCAACTTTGAATAAGTCCCTTCTCAAAAAGTGGTTAAATACCTGTATATTGTTATTTCTTGGTGGTCCTGATCTTCTTTTTCAGGATATGTATAGCAGTACTCAGTGTATCACAAGATTAAAAGAGTAAGTATGGTTAATACTGCCAATACAGTTTTAATACTGCCAGTGCACAGTTAATACTGCTAGTGGTTAATACTGCTCTCAGTTAATACTGTTAGTGGTTAATACTGCTCTCAGATTAATACTGCTAGTTAGTTAATACTGCTAGTAGTTAATACTGCTCTCAGTTAATACTGTTAGTGGTTAATACTGCTCTCAGTTAATACTGCTAGTAGTTAATACTACTCTCAGTTAATACTGTTAGTGGTTAATACTGCTCGCCGTTAATACTGCTTGTTAGTTAATACTGCTCTCAGTTAATACTGCTAGTGGTTAATACTGCTAGCCGTTAGTACTGCTTATTAGTTAATACTGCTCTAGGTTAATACTGCTTATGTCCCGAATACTATAAATACTCTTTGCCCGCCTAAAAAGTTCATAACGACTCTTTGCATACTATTCTCTTGCGCTCTAAACCCTCTCTCTCTCAAGTATCAAGTTTTTAGGCAAGAACTTTCAAAGATCAATGGCATCAATGGCATTCATTGACGAGCACAATGAAATCGCAATGCTCCAAAAGCCAAAGCAAGCTGCAGGATTTTATCAGATAGTGGATTTTCTGAAAACTAGCCATATCGCCTATGCACTGACAGTGTCTCCATCAATCTATATCGAGCATCAAAGGCAATTCTGGGCACATGCCACCATTGTTACTGAGAATGGTGTGCAAATGATCAAGACGACGGTGTGTGGCAAGCCATTGACAGTTACTGAAGAGGTAATTCGCATCAGTCTACGTCTAGACGATGCCTCTGGTATAACTTCTATCTCTAATGATGAACTGTTTTCTACTCTTATAAGAATGGGGTATGGAGGCCCATTGGGTGTGTTCAAGTTCTTAAAAGCAAAATTTTCACCTCAATGGCGTTTCTTTGTCCATACCCTTATGCATTGTATCTCTAAAAAGACTACTGGATGGAGTGAGTTCAGTAGCACCATTGCTTATGCTTTGGTATGCTTAGCCACTGCCAGAAAGTATAATTTTTCCCAAATGATTTTCAATGATCTTGTCTCAAACTTGGGAAACAAAAAGAGCTTTTATATGTACCCCAGGTTTGTTCAAGCAGTTATCACCCACGAATTGACGGATATTCCTCATTCTGATGGGATATATGTACCAAAACCCCCTAAAGGCAAGGTTTTCTCAAATATGAGAAGATCTGCTGGGGACTCGGAAGGAGTAGACACCCCATTGTTCTCTACAATGATGGTGGTGTCCCAAACTAATGAAGGTATGGTAGCAAAGTCAACGCCCCCATTAGACCAACCCACTGCTAGCCAATCCCAACCTTCCCACTCTAAATCAATTCCTCAGTCTCTTCTTGATAAACCAACTTCACCAATCACCCAAACTTATCAAAGAAAACAGGTAAAGAAGGTTCCTTCCCTTCTTGTACCTTCACCCACTCAGCCTTTAAGCCCTCTAAGGGAGAATTCTCCTTTAGAGAATATCCAAAGGGAAACCAACAGGGTGTCTCCCAACCCTCCGGAGGTGCTCTCTAAGGAGATGGAAGAGCATATGGGTAAGAAGGCTGCCACTACTTCTGCTAGCACAGAGAAGGATAGTGGTAACATCTCTAAGACCTTCCCCATGGCAACTTTGAATGAGCAATCATTCAAAGGTCCCCGGTGCCAAGAAAACAAGGGGGTGGATAGTGCTTCTGCTAGGCAGAAGGCTTCCACTACTAAAAGATCCCATGATCCTTCAAAAGGGGGTAACACTCCTGGAGAAGGAGAGGACAGATATGACTACAATGAATTGATGGAAACAATGGGCAACATTAATATGGATGTCATCAAACAAGGCAAAGACATAGAAGAGATGAAAATGGTGATTCTGTCTCAACAAGTACAGATTACAAAATTGAAGAAAATGGTCACAAGATTGGTGCAAAAGAAGAGGAGAAGGCAATTTGTTTTGAAGAAGAGGAAAAATGCTAATGATGCTTTCAACAAGGGGGAGAATTCAGAGGCTGAAGCAGAAAAGGAAGGTATTTCTGAGATGGGATTTGTTGTTAAGGGGGAGAAAGCTGCAGAAACAGAAGCACAAGCAGTAAAAACAGATAAGGTTCAAGCAGCAGCAGTAACAGAACAGGTAGCAGTAGTAACAGGGCTATCTGTTGAAGAATTAGAAATAGCAGAAACTTTGGTAAAAGCAAAGAATGACACTCCTAAGGCTACTCAAAAGGCCAAGGGAGTGGTCATCAATGAAGGAGGCCTTGAAAAGAAGACAAAAGAAACAAATGAGGCAGGTATGAAGGATGCAAAGGGAAAAGCAAAGATGGTTGAACCTGAACAACCCTCAAAGAAGAAAAATCAGATTGAGCTGGATGAAGAAGTGGCAAAGCAGCTTCAGGTAGAAATGGAAAGGGAGGAACAACTTCAATCTGAGAAGGATAGAGAGTTTGCACTGAATATGGCCAGAAAACTAAATGAAGAGTATCAGAAGAGCATGAAAACAGCAGCTCAGGCCAAGAAAGTACAAGTCAAAAGAATGCCACTCAAAAAGCAGAAGAGACAACCCTCCAAGACCTTTTTGGCCAATCAGGAAAGAAGAAAAATGATAAATTTCCTGAAAGGTGCAATTGGAGTCAAGGGGGAGATGTTCACAAACATGGCCTACAGTCAAGTTGAGGAGCTCTACAAGAAGGAAATGGCAAAGCTCCAAGGGGATTCCTCTCAAAGGGAAGAAGCAGAAAGAAGGATGAAAGAGAGACATGATCTCAACATCCAACAACCATTCCCTGAGGAGACCACACCTTCAAAGGATAAAGCTGAAGAAAAGAAAGAAGAGCAAGAGAATGTTGATGTGAAAGTAAAGTCTTCAAAGAGAGTAAAGTCTATAGCCTCCAAGATGCAGTCCAAAAGGCAAAGAGTTGAAGAAAGAGCAGAATCTGAAGCAGAACCTCCTGTTACACCTTCAGCAGAACCAACTCAGAATCCAGAATCATCAAACAAGCAATCTAATGAGCAGGTTGAATTGTTCATGACATTAACAAATGATGATCCAATACAAGCAGATCCCATCTCTATCCAAGCTCCTGAAATCATCTTTTGGGATATCCTGGAAGATCAAAGAAAGAAATTCTTTAGGATTAAGAGGCTAGGGGACATATATGAGGTGTATTCTACTTGGGGAAGTTTCATCAGAAGTTGTACAAGATCAGATCTAGAAGAGATGTTTAAAGTTGGAATGAGATTGTATGAAAAGGAGCTGACAGGAGAAGAAAGGAGCTTAATCATATTAGCCATGGAGTACTTGTGCATGATGTTTGAACCTAGTAAAGTTCAACATGTGATCAGGGATTTGCATCTGGAGAATAAATTTCTAAGGATAGAAAACTGGAAGATATTTGAAAGATGTGGGGTCTATGTCATCACTGTGAATGGAGCATATCATGAGTACTACTTGGTGGACAAGATATATGAGCACAACAAGGGTAAACTACAAGCAATGTTGAATGTCAAGCTTATTTGTTCAAAAGATTCAGAAATGGCAAAGGTTTTAGTTAGCAGGATTATAAATCAAAGCTTGGGTTTGGATCCTAATCTAGGGGTGTAAACTGAAGTGTTGAAAGCATCTTGAAGAAAATCTGAAGAACTTGACTTCTTTCCTTAAAAGTCAAGTTAGGGAGAGATTGTTGGGAACTGAAGAAAAGCTCAAGTATGATTAATGATGCTAGTTCAGATTTACTACTGCTAGAAGACTTCAAAGTTAATACTGCTGAGTATTACTACTGCTAGTAGAATTAATACTGCTAGTCAAAGTTAGTGCTGCTTGAACAAAGTTAGTACTGCTTAGCTAGTTAGTACTGCTAGTGGTTAGTGCTGCTTAGTTGTTTATGCTGCTTATGATTAGTACTGCTTATGAATTGAAGATTCGGATGGAAAGGATGACAGCTGGAAAGAATCAAGATATTCATGGAAGGATTGAAGATAATGATAGAAGATATACTGAAGATGTTTTATTTATTGTAATTATCTTTTATCCAGTATATGTATAGAATTGTATAGAATAGTTTATACTGAATTAATTATTCATTATAAGTTTTAGAGAAAATCAACCTCAAGGCATAGATCCTAATTCTAGAGAAGTAGAATTTGTATTGGTGAGTCTGTTCATCAATATTGAGGTTGTGTGTTTAATCTTGTAACTTCAAGCATTCATTACAAGTTTACAAGTTATTGATCATATACTGTTTTGTTTATTGTTACATTGAATATCAAAGTGTTATTCCGCAACTTCTTTGATATTGTTTCTGAGACTTTATTCTTGTTAAGAAATCGATCCTGACAAATAGTTAGACTCGGAGTCGTCATAACAAGATCCTCTCACACATACGCCACTATTATGTGTGACACGCCCAACATCATGTGTTACTGAATGAAACTTGTAACCTTTTGCGAAATATTCCTTATGCAACCAAGTATATAGGCCCGGTCCACGTGCTAGGGATTTCAAATGATTAGTGAAGTCGGCTGATCTGAGCATGACCTATAAAATAACAAGCAAGAAATTAATCACATATGTATAACATTACATACGTAAATTTCATATTTCTATACTCACATGTTGTTCGAACCAAGTAGAAAGCCTTTCATCCCGAGCTTTATCTCGTGTAACTGCATCAAGATGATATTCTTTTTGTCGTATCCATTTATCAAAGGTCCACTCAAAAGGTCGAACTTCTTAATAATTTAACAACACATACGTGTGGATCTTGTGAATCTCGGCTTGAGTCAAGATGGGATTTTGTTGTCCTTCTGGAATAATCTACAAGAAGGAACCTTGAATATGCTCAATCGATCATTTATTCTTGAAGAACTAGGAATATCTGGGTAAAGTTTCTTGACTCGTGATTATGCCGAGTTTCTATCTGTGGATCAAAATAGATGAGGCAATTACTGGAAAGTTCATTTACTAGATATGACTCAACGATATACGCCTCCACCTTTTCTTTATTTCTAACTGTTCTCTTTAACGACCAAAGCTTCATAAAGAACGATTGAAATACGTGTTATAAAATAAATGGGTTATATACGTATTTTAAGGAAAAGTATTTGCATGAAAAGTTCATTTACCACTCATAAAGATACATCCACATATATTGGACCGCCCACCATTTATGGTTACTCGTGTCAGATGTATCACTAAGTGTTCCATAGAATCAAAGAATCTAGACTGGAAGGCTTTTTCCAACTTACAAATTGTTTGAACGATACTTGTTTGCAATGGAATCAAGTCTTCTAAGTGTAACACCCTTGAGCAGATTGCACGAAAGAATGTGCACAAATACGTTATCGCATCCCATATCGGAGTCGGTATCATCCCTAGTAAGGCAATAGGGAGCAATCGTTGCATAAACAATCATGACTCTTGAAGCTATAAAAGATGTAGTCTGCAATGTTTACACCCCCCAATATTCGAAGCATACCCGTCCGGAAACTTCAGCCTCTTCAACCATTCACATACTTGTTTTGCCTGTTGTTTGCTCAAAGTGTACGACTTTGGTTTCACTATTTTATTGCATGACGTGGCAATGTGCAACTCTGATCGGTTGCGATAAATCTCAACATCCCTCCTTGCTTTTATATGGTCTTTCGTTTTCGACGTGTCCATTACAGTGTTAAAAAGATTCTATAAAACATTCTTCTCAATGTGCATGCCATCCAGGTTGTCTTGTATTAATAACATCTTCCAATATGGCATCTCCCAAAAGATGCTTCTCTTCACCCAATTATGAGTGATTCCGAAGCTGCTAACTTTTCTAATGGTCGCTCAGAACGGGGAGCCCTAGTAAACAGTTGGAAGATGACGGACCTGCTCCCGTATTTCTTCAGCGGTAAACTCGGGTGGTGGACCGACTGACATCCTAGATCCATACAAAAAGCCTTTTCGATCACATCGGAAGGGGTGCACACTAGGTAACCATCTCCGATGACAGTCAAACCAACAAGATTTTCCTCCATTTTTTAACTGAAACGAATCGATTGTACCCATGCAATATGGGTAGGCTAACTTGTCGTGCGTGCTCCAACCCGACAACATTGCATAGACAGAGAAGGCGCTGACGGTACATAAAAGTATAACCCTCATATCGAAATTATTCTTACGATAAGCATCATACGTAAGAGTGCCCACTATATACAACATCTTGAGGTCATCTATTAGCGACCTAAGAAACACATCTAAATTCTGACCGGGGCTCTTTCTACAAAAAACGACCAATGCAATTTTAACATATAAATCTTTCAAACTCAAGCAATGAGGTAAATTGTAGATGGTAAGAAAGACTGGCCATAATGAATATGGATTCGAATTTGAATTATTCGGGTTGAAACCGTCGGTAGATAAGTCAAGACGCACATTCCGGACCTCCGAAGCAAAGTTAAAATGTACCATGTCGAAATGTTTCCAGACCGCACCATCACTTGGATGTACCATCACACCCGATATGTCCGATGATCATTGTGCCAAGTCATCACTTTAGACGTATTCTTTGACATACACAATCTTTGAAGTCTTGGAACAATAGGCAAGTACGTCAACACCAAGTTTGGGACCTTGCTTCATCCACTAGTCTTGTAACGACTTTCATTGCAATACAGACAATGGATCAACTCAGAATCATGCTTATAAAATAGCATGCAATGGTTTTTGCAAGTGTCGATCTTTACTTTTGGTAGAGCAAGCTCTTTCAAACTATTATTTGTCTCGTATAAGTTACCGGGTAGTTTGTCACCCTCGAGTAGCATCTCTTTAATTATAAGAGCAACTCGATTATAAGTCATCTCGGGTACATTACATTCTGCCTTCTAATTCAACAACCTCATCACAACTCCTAATTTCGATTAATTTGGACACCCATCCCATAATGGCTTGTCAACAACTTGTAACATGTCATAAAATCCTTGGGTAGAAACCCCATGTCATTCCATCATGTATCATGTGATCGTTCACCATTTCAACATACCCTTCATTATGATCTACTACCGGAGTAAAAGATTGACCACGTTTTGATACGGTGCATACTAATAAGTTTCACCATGTGCCCACCATATGTTATAATCAGGCATGAAACTGTGATTCATCAAATGCAGCCTCACGTCATCTCTTTCTTTATGGCGTAAGGTTTGACACTTCTCACAAGGGCATCTGTTACGAAGCACTATCCTATCACATGTAGGTTTCTTTTTAACAGTCCCTTCATTGGCATAGGCATAGTCCAAAAAACTGTCCATTGCAACAATAATATAATCGGCCTTCAGAAACCCCCAACTGTCATTCTATCTATACATCCATCCTCTATTTGTCGACATATTCAACCACCACAAAAAAAGAAAGAAGTAGTTAATAAACATAATCAAGATAGAGGAGGTATAGAGGAGTTTTGGATGACTTTAAAACTCTAAGTGTAATGGTTTGACTATTAGAAAGTCAAAACTGTAGGTTTAAATCAAAGAAAGGTGTTTTGATGACTTTAAAACCCTACGTGTAATGGTTTGACTATTTCAAAGTCAAAACCATAGGTGTCAATGAAGTTAGAAATGTATTGAATGACTTGCAACACTACATGTAATGGTTTGCCTACTTGAAAGTCAAACTGTAGGTTTAGAGGAGTTCTGGATGACTTTAAAACTCTAAGTGTAATGGTTTGACTATTGGAAAGTCAAAACCGTATGTTTAAATCAAAAAAAGGTGTTTTGATGACTTTTAAACCCTACGTGTAATGGTTTGACTACTTAAAAGTCGAACAATAGGTGTCAATAAAGTTAAAAGTCTACTGAATGACTTGCCTACTTGAAAGTCAAACTGTAGGTTTAGATAAGTTTTGGATGACTTGAAAACTCTAAGTGTAATGGTTTGACTATTGGAAAGTCAAAACCGTAGGTTTAAATCAAATAAAGGTGTTTTGATCACTTTAAAACCCTACATGTAATGGTTTGACTATTTATAAGTCAAACCATAGGTGTCAATGAAGTTAGCATTTTTTTGAATGACTTGAAAACACTACTTATAATGGTTTCAAAAAGTCAAACCGTAGGTTTAGAGGAGTTTTGGATTACTTTAGAACTCTAAGTGTAATGGTTTGACTATTGGAAAGTGTTAGGTCTGATTTTATAGTAATCATTGTATTTATAAGGTTTGGTAAAATATTGTGTCTAGTGTCTAATTAATTCTGTGTTGTTTTGACCAAGGGTATTTAAGTCCCTTTGGTCTTGTTCCTTGTAACACTTTCACGCCTCATTCAATACAGAACTAATCTTGCGCTACATTGCTCTCTCTCTCTCTACTTTCTCTCCCTAGGATTTTGTGATTCTTGAACTCACAATTGGTATCAGAGCTTTCTAGATCTTGAGAGGATTGAGATAAATCGTTTTTCGATACTGAATTTGTAGATTAATCGAAAACTTGATCGATTTTCTTGAATTTTTCAAGAAAATCTCGTTTTCTTGATTTTTCATCAAATTTGGATAGTTTTCTGGACGATTTTGTGTGAAATTTGTTTTGTTAGATTCGTTTTGAGTAATCGATCATAATTGCTTCATATTGTTTTGCATAAAATTCAGTTTTTGATCTCCGATTGTGCGATTTTGTGATTTTCTGAAAAACACGCGTTCTTGTACTGTTTCATCAACGAATCTGTGATTTAGTGGTTTTTAATCGAATTTGTTGTTTGAAATATGTTAAAAAGTTGTTTTCGATAATCAGTGTGTGATTTTCTTGGTTTATTTTCATTGTTATAATCGATCTTGTGAGTTTTATTCGTTTTTTTTTGTTTGCGCAAGTTCTTGTAGGTTTGCGCAAGTTCTTATTGGTTTGCGCAAGATTCATACTACTTTGCGCAAGTTCATATAGTACTAATCCTTGTGTTAGTGTATTTCAGGTTTGCGCATTGGTCTTCTTACGCAAAGTTCATTTTGCGTATCCAGTGCTTTCCGAAAAGCTCAGTTCTCGTATCATCAAGCATACGCAAACCTCATTTTGCGTATCACGTGGCTTATGTAAAGCTCAGTTTGCGCATCTCTTGGCTTACGCAAAGCTCAGTTTGCGCAACCTTCTACTCACGCAAAGCTCAGTTTGCGCAACCTTCTGCTCACGCGAAGTTCGTTTTGCGTATCACTTGGCTTACGCAAATCTCGTTTGCGTCTCTCGCTATTTACGCAAACCTCTAGTTTGCGCCATTTCTACCCAATCTTTAAAAAAAAAGTCTGGAAAGTTTTTAAGTTTGTCTTTCATGGATTCTTCCAAGTTTGCTTTCCATGCTCAGTTCTACAAGAATGATCTAATGATGCAATTGGGAACAAATACTCGTCCACCAGTTTTAATCAATGAAGATGAGTTTACACAGTGGCAAGATAGGTTCATTAATTTCATTCAGCGTTAGGCTAATGGAGAGAATATGATGAAGTCTTTTTCTGAAGGACCATTCGTCAGGCCAAAAAATGACACTCCTTTGACTGCTGATGAAATCAAACGCGAAAAAGCCGATAGAGAAGCGAAGTCCAATTTGATGCTAGCACTGCCTAACTCAATTTACAATCGAATTGATTGTTTCAAACATGATCCGAATATGATGTGGACTCAATTAGAAAAGATCATGCTTGGGTCATCAGTTGCTACTCAAATTCGCCAGACACGTTTCATGAATAACTTTGAGGAATTCAAGGCAAAGGACAATGAATCTCTGAATGTTATCTTTGACCGGTTTTGCACTGTGATTAATGATCTGAGAAAAATCAAAGTGGAAAAGACTGAGCTTGAGATGAATCTGAAATTTCTCAACGCTCTTCAGCCTGAATAGAATAAATCTTGTCACAGACTGAGGAACGATGTCAGAATCTCCACTATGCAAATCCAAGAACTTTATGAAATTCTGATGACTGATGAGAGCTTGGTGCTTGAGAAGAAGACCAAACTGGATAAGAAGAACAAGAAATCAATAGACCCGGTTGCTCTCATCACGAAACAACTGACAGAACAAGCATTGTCTGATAATGCTTACAACGGGTCAACTGATGATGATGGTGAGGCACTGCAGAAAGCAATGATCCTTCTCTCTCAGCATTACCAGAAAAAGTTCCAACCAAGATCTGGCTCCAACTCTTCTCACTTCATTTCTGGGTCTAAAGCCAAAGTACCTGAGCCAAAGACTGCTACCTGTTACAACTGTGGAAAGCCGGGATATATTTCAAAAGAGTGTCGAGTGAAGAAGGTTAGGGACTCAACTTACTACCGGAAGAAACTGGAACTTGCTGAGAAAAGAGAGAACGGAACTGCTTTTCTAGCAGAAGAAGAATTATGGCTGGATCATTCCGACGATGAAGCTGCAAATGTCGAGATCGCTCAGATGTGCTTGGTTGGAGATGATCAGTCAGATGATTCTGATACTGATGAAGATGAGGTTTATTCTGATTTTGATTATAATTTCATTACCTCTCAGATGAATATTATTATTACTGCTTTATCTGATGTTCGTTCAAAACTCTTATCTGAAAAGAATTTAAACTCTGAAAAGTCAGATTTGATTGACAAATTGAAAAATTCTTTGAAAGACGAAAAATCTATTTTGGTTCATACTAAAGACATCTTTCAAAAGAAATTGGATGATTTGAAAAATTCAAATAAGACTTATCTTGAATCTTTGACTGCTATGACTAATTTAAAAGATGATTTTTCAGATAAAATAAATAAATTAGAAGAAAAGCTTTATCGAAGGAACCAATCTGAACAAACAATTTTTATGAACAAACCAAGGAGTGAAGATGCTTTAAAAGAAAATTGGGGACTCGACTTTGTCAATCCTCATTGTTTAAACAAAGTCATAACCAAAGTTCCTACTTTATATAAATACGATTATCTAACTCTTGCACATTATGCTCCTCAGTTCAAATTTCATTGGACAAGTGAAAAGCAAGTGTTAGAAATCGAAAATGAGAAAAGAATGAAAAACAAGAAAACGGAAATTCCTTTTGTTTACACATTTGAAAACGCCAAATATTTTCCTGACAAATCAAGAAGAGGTAGAAAAGGTTTAAATGATATATCTCCTATTAAATCTTCGTATCTGATTATTTTGTTTTTTCTTATGGTCCTAATTCTGATAAGGAAAATATTTCTCCAATCATTTATGATTCTAAGAAATATACTCCTCCATTAGTATTAGAAGGAAAAATCATTGATCTTGAAGATAAGATAGAAGATCAAAATATTTTGAAGAAAATTAAATCTGATATTATTCTTTCTTTCATGACTTCTAGTCTTGAAGAAAAGTTATTTTCTCAAAAACTAGATTCTATTTCTAGCCTTTCTTCTGATTGTCAAGTAAATACAAAAGAAGTTTCTAAATCTGATATCTTTTCTCAAAATAATTCTGACTCCGAGGTAAATTCAGATTTATTAGTTGATCAGATTGGTTGCTTAGATAAAATTATTTCTTCTGATTTAAATATTAAGTCTAAAATTATTGATGATTCTTTTACGCTAAATGATCAGTATTATAAACCTAAGCGTAAAAGGAGAAAGTCAAAGAAGTCTAAGAAGCAAGATACAGTTCTTCCTGGCAGTTCTAATTCTTCCGATTTTAATTTTTCAGATAGGACTTTGAGCAAGTCCAAGAAGCAAAACTGGAGAGCGAAGCGGACATCAACTGAGTCTATGACTGGGGAGAATAGAAATGTAGACAAATATTATAAAAGTGATTCATTTGCTAACTGTAATAAAATTTCAAAATACTCCATAAAGCAAATGATTCAAATTTCAAAACATGTCTCATGTTCTTCCTCAGATTCTAGTTCTGATGATTATGCTTTCTCTTCTGATGGTTGTGGTTATAATTCTGATCATATTTCTTGTGCTAATCGTGTTCAATCTCACCATTATTTCCCCATAAGAACTGCAACTAACTTTCATGGGCCCAAATACAAGTGGGTTCCCAAATCTCAATCTGATTCTAAGTTGCAGGCATCTCATGTTAAGGGGGAGTAAGAGAATGATGGCTTCTGAGTACTTCAGCTCAGAACCCTTGCTTCAAAGACCTCGACTTCTAGACAATTCAGTCTAGGACTCGTTCTTCATTGCTTAAGCTTCTGACTAATGAGAAACTGTGAATACATCTACTTTCATTCCGCTGCATTTTATCTCTGATTAAGATGTTGTTCCAGTTTTCTCAATTGCTTTTAAAAAGAATTTGAGCGAATTTTACAAACTCTGATTTTGTTCAACCCAAATTTTTCTAATGAAACTCAATTCAT
The DNA here is from genome assembly GCA_954870635.1 of Arctium minus. Classification (NCBI taxonomy): domain Eukaryota; kingdom Viridiplantae; phylum Streptophyta; class Magnoliopsida; order Asterales; family Asteraceae; genus Arctium; species Arctium minus. The sequence continues at coordinate 43,021,585 of OX941085.1, forward strand.
TTTACATCATGTGATAGATGATATTGTTGAATTATATTTTGTTTCAACTGAATATAAACTTGCTGATTATTAAAAAAAATAATAAATATATAAAATAATAATAAACTCGGCATGTTACATTTAAAAGTTTAAACCTTTACAAATTTTATTCTATAAAGTAAAAGTTTTACAATTTTCTTTCTTTTGAATAAAATGTGTGTCTACGATAAGTTTTCAAGTTGCTTTGTTTATATTAAAGTTTATATATGTTCGAATTTCAGTTCTAACAAAAGTCAAAAAGTCAGCAACATGTTTGTAACTTTTGTTTTTGCTTTAAAGTTGTGTGATTCGGAATATTTATAGTTTACAATGCTTAGAAAACCTAAAAAGTCGAAATTTTGGATTGTAATGAAAATATGGGCTAAGCACTTAGACGTAAAACCTTGTGTTTGAGATGACTATTAAATTCTTATAAATCAGAAATCTCTAAGTTTAAAAGTTTGCACCTGTGACCTTTCTGGTTTGGGAAAGTAAGTTCTGTGGGATGCTTGTCATCTGGTCCCCTAAGGTCATTTGATCTGGGAGTGATCGAACCCAACTCCTTCTATAGAACCAGATCGAAAGTCATGTTCTACTGGTATGAATGGGTTTAGGATGTATCGATGTAGCCTTTCTGATCTAGGAAAGTAAGTTCTAAGGGGTGCTTGACACCTAGTCCCCTAAGGCCACCTGGTCTGGGAGCGGCTGACCCAAATCCTGCAATAGGGTCAGATAGAAAGTTACATTTACGACATGTTCTTTACTTACCTCACTCTTTGATTATATAGATGCCAAAGTGTACGCGCTTAAAAGATGCCAAAGTGCACACTCATGTAAAGATGCCATAGAGCACAATGCTAAAAGATGCCAATGAGCACACATCTCATGATACTTGGTGATATGTTTAAGTTGCAATAAACCTGTAAATTTGTGAAAGTCTGATCTCTTGATGGATTAGTGTGATTATGTGCAGAGTTCTCTATTATATTTTTAGAATTGTATTTTCTTGAAGCTAATCTAAGTTCACATGCGAGCACACTGAATAGATTGATGAAAGATTTTGAAACTGAACATGTCTAAACTTGATATGCAATAAAACTTGTTTCTGTATCCAAACACATACATTTGATTTCATTTGACGGATTTTATTGTGATATCTTACTAAGTAGAATTTTATTGTTTCTGTTTGAATTTTTATATATTTAGTCGTTTCAAAATATATATTCAGTATATTTTTATTTCTACATTGATGTTTCTATTTCAAGTGTTCACATTTCTTTTTAAATGGGTTTGAGCATTATTCAAGGAGGAGTGAAAAAGGAGAAATTTTCTAAATGTTCATATCTGTTTTCGAGGGGGAGTATCTGATTTTCTTTATATGAATGCTAACTTGAATTGACATATCTAGTGCATTTGTGTAGGGGGAGTCAAAGAGCTTTAAAAGGTTAAATTTTTCGAGTTTAAGTCAGCTTTGCGCCATTAGTTGGTCGTGCAAACCTCGCTTTGCGCAACCTGCGTGTAACGCAAACCTTGATTTGCGCAACCTGCGTGTAACGCAAACCTTACTTTGCGCCACCAACGTGAAGCGCAAACCTCCCCTGTTTTCTCTATTTCTTTGATTTTGCAGATCTTAAGCCGTCTCGTCTCCAACATTTGCATGACCAAGTTGATCAAGATCATCAAGGTCATGAGGGGGAGAAGTCAAGGAGAAGATAAAAAGACAAAGAACTCAAATGTTTATCTGCTGATCAAGATGCTCAAAGATTCTATTCTCTCAGCTACAACTTATTTTGCTGTTCCTGCTCCGACCACAACAGTTCATTCAAGGTCATTTAAAAGAAGTGTGTCGTTTAGAGCACAAGCTGATGAACCGACTGTTCCTTCAAGTTTAATTCAAACTGGTCCAGACTTGTCAAGACAACAAATACATCTTTATCTGAAAGATGCTGAGAAGAATTTTTTCTTTAAAAGTCAGAAAGCTTCTTAAAGTTGCTTTAATGGTCCGTGCTGATTTAGAAGATGAACTTTGAAGACCAAAACGCCAATGATTACTAAGGGGGAGATTGTTAGGTCGGATTTTATAGTAATCATTGTATTTATAGGGTTTGGTCAAATATTGTGTCTAGTGTCTAATTCTGTGTTGTTTTGACCAAGGGTATTTAGGTCCCTTTGGTCTTGTTCCTTGTAACACTTTCACGCCTCATTCAATACAGAACTAATCTTGCGCTACATTGCTCTCTCTCTACTTTCTCTCTCTAGGATTTAGTGATTCTTGGACTCATCAAAACCGTAGGTTTATATAACACCCTAAATTTCGTTACCGATATATTGATTTATATGGATGGATTACCTACTTGTAACCATAGTTTAAATAGTTGTATTTTAGGCTATTAATTTAAGTCGAAGTTTTATGTAGGGGTTAATTATGTACAAAGGAAACTTTAGTTTAGGACTAGAAATGTTAAGGACAATCCATGTAAGGACCAATAGTGAATTAGGCTATAGATGATGGGTCAATGTTGGACAAAATGGAAACTCTAAACCCTCTTTGCCAAGTATTTAAACCCATAATTTCAGCCTAAAAGCCTCATATGCAGCTTAGCTCTCTCTGTAGAAATCAAAATCATCTCTACATCCAAAGCTAGGGTTTGATTCATTTCTCATCATGCAACTATGAAGATGTTGATATTATGAAAGATTGAAGTTTAACCATTGAAGAAAAGGTAAAAAAAATCATGTATTGATTTTTTAAATTTCAAGGTATGCTCTCTAAATTGATGATTGATGTCAAAGTTGGGAAAGAATCTTGTTAGGATTCATAGGTTTTATGTGAGTAAGCTAAACCTTTGTTAAATGATGTTATATTTATGTTATTGTTGATTAAAGAAGTTAAAAATTAAGTTATAAACATTTTTATGTGATATGGATTGGTACCTAGTTGATTCATGATGATTTTAGTAGCAATCTTATAAAAAGGAAATGTGCTTTGAGTTGTCAAGAGGAGTCACAGAATCTGCAGGTTGTTTAAAAAATCATAGAAAATCACTCGTTGGAATACACCGTTGGAAAGGTCTATGTGTCTATTACAATTTTGTAGTTCACTGCACGTCCAGACCTGATTTTAAGTTGATAAGTCTCAAAACACTGAGTTTCTGGAATTGTTCATGTACAAAACGGGATTTGTTCATTGTTTTAAGAAACTTCATATAAAATCGGTATTTGCTTCAAATGGGATGATTCCAAAGCGATTAGAACCCTAAGAAATAGAATTAGAACTTTTGTTTAGAGATTAACACCTTAATGTACTTCTAAGTATGATAAAAAGGCTCATAATCGAGTTGGTATAAAATTGTCAGGTGTAGGGGATTAAGTTGCAATATGTGCTTGTACCTTGTGCTTTAAGGACTTGTAATGTACCTAATCCAATCCCAATCGTGTTTAATCTTATTCAGGGCCAATCTTAAGATAAGAAAGGGGTCTTAACAATGGGATAGGAGCTATATGCATATGTAAAACTCTAAGGTAAGTTGGAGTGACGTGGCTTAAAGTCGGAACATCCGGAACACGTAGCATTACACCGATTACCATATAAGGTACGGATATCTGATTCTTGCGAGTCTCTTTACACACTAGTCAATTATCGAGGTAATATCGTATCTCATTTACCAACTAGACATCTATTACTTTATTATGATTATAATTCTTCATATTCCAATTCACAAAATCATATTGGTATATTTTGAGTTTGATAAATACTCTAATTGTCGGTATTCATAATGTTTATGATCATGATTATTATTTGGAGTTCTCACGATGGCTTATCTTTTATATATTCATTATTGGCTATCTGAGTTCGACTTGAACTACCTTTGGACTTGATTATTTTTTATGATTGAACCGTTGCCGGATTCGAATCGTTTTCGGAATTAAACCGTTTTCGGAATTCTATTTTGATATGTAATGATTGAAAGTCACATATTTTATGAAATTACTCTTTACACATAACATGTTTTGAACGATTTGAATATTTCGTGCTTTAAGGCACGACATCGAGGGCAACGATGTCGTGACTCCTCCATGGATCGATCCTCGGAGCCGTTTTTGGGAGCCGATTCCGGGAATCGTTTTCGGGATCCTACGTGTAATGGTTTGACTATTTAAAAGTCAAACTATAGGTGTCAATGAAGTTAGAAGTCTATTGAATGAATTGAAACACTACATGTAATGGTTTGCCTACTTGAAAGTCAAACCATAGGATTAGATAAGTTTAGGATACTTGAAAACTCTAAGTGTAATGATTTGACTATTGGAAAGTCAAAACCGTAGATTTAAATCAAAGAAAGGTATTTTGATGACTTTAAAACCCTACTTGTAATGGTTTGGCTATTTAAAAGTGAAACCGTAGGTTTAGAGGAGTTTTGGATGACTTTAAAACCTCTACGTGTAATGGTTTGACTATTGGAAAGTCAAACTGTATATTTAAATCAAAGAGAGGTGTTTTGGAATGAAAGAAACGAGTTTAAAACACAAACATATGTTTTTTAAAATTTCGGTGGCATAACGACTATAAAACGTATTTCATATATCAACCTAATGTTTGCCCAACAATTGGCAACCCAACTAAAATAAATAAATAAAATCAAACACAATCAAATCCTAAATCATACTATATCATCAAGTTTCTCGAGTAAACCTTAAACCAAATCATACAAAATATCACATTACATACCATTACACTTACATTACATATATGTCTAACAAATAATCAAGTTAAATAATCAAATTTGTACAAGAATTGCTCACAATTTTGTTTCACATGTTGATATGCCAAAGATAGGTTCTATTAAAAAGATTGAGCTACTACATATGGAATATGAATACTCATATGAATCATGCACATTTTATACTCCAAGAAAGTGACGATTCAATTTATCCCTTATTCAATTTATCCCTTATTCAATTTATGCACATTGAGATGACACTCTAAGTGTAATTTTGGCTTTGTTCTATAGTACTATATGGTAGCGTAGGGATGAATCCTATTAATAATCTATTTGTGCAATCTGGGCAGTTAAAGCTCTTCAAGATCTATATAGGTCTTTCAATACTCCACCACAACTCAAGGGATGGAAATCAAATGGTGGTGATCTCTGTCAAGAAGCATGGATTGTAGTTTCATGTTCTGGTTCTTCCATCATCCAAATGTAAGTTCAACGATTCCTCCTTAATTTCAGTTATACCAACCATTTGAAAGAGTCAAGTGTTTTTTTATTCATTACGAATGAAGTTGTAGCTATCTAAATTATGAAAGAATTATGATTTTCAAACAATGAAAAACTCTAAACATATAAATGTTTATAAACCCTGTACTATATGAAATATGACTTTGTTTGGAGTAAACTTCCATGATACTCTACAATGAACTTACCTTCACTTAACTTGCAGAAAACTTGATAATCTAAACATTAGTGGAAACCTTGGTTACCATCTGCTCAAACCTTGATTTAATAAACTAGATACTATAAGTATGCATGTCTACTCCCCTTTAAAATTTTATGTGTATACAAGTGTATTGCATTGTATGAACTTTTTTCAAGGCATAAGCCTCATCCAATTACATGTTGCACCTCATCCGTAGGCTCCTAATTCACACGTCATATCAAAATAGAGGTTCTCAGCATCGACCAAAAAAGATGAGATACCTTATTTATTTGGTTATTTGGATGGTTAGTTTTTAAATTTAAAAGATCCTAACAACCTAGCCTTAATGATCTAAAAACTTCTACTTAAAAGCAAATCAACAATCCTGATCCATTGAGTGCATTATTAAGAACAATTACACTACTTGGTACTCAAGTCAATGAAGAATGTTAGATGATGTGTAAGGGGAGAGTATTGGAGATATGGAAAAATCATGAGAAGGTCAACAACTTGAGGCCCTAACCACAACAACCTCTTTGCAAAAGCAAGAGAAATGCTACATATGAAATACCTCACCTTTCAATCAATTCTCCTGCCCCTCATCTTATGTTCATTTTTCTTTTCCCAGAAACAACCATACCCACCAACACTTCAATAAAAACCATACTTTCTTAATGACAACAATAAAGGATCAATGGCCAAAACTTAAACAACAACATTTAAAAATATATTTTCAACAAATAATCGAACACCACTAAGTCTGTAACTTGTATCCCAAAAAAAAATACCAAGTCTGTAGCTAAAGAAGAAGCCTGCACAATCACCATTGCTCCATGACTTTAAGAACAAACTGGTGCTTTCTTTTTCAATCTTAAAATAAGTAAAAGTAAAAGCATTTCATGAAATACATCATGATTTGATAAATGCTAATAGTAGTGGTGTATCCTACAAGTGGAACATAGAAAGCTGATAAAAATAACCAGATGGTTCTACCTTTTGTTCCCTATTCCCTTACGTTTGACAAAATCAGAAAAAACAAGCAGATGGTGGCGGGAGATAGTGTCGGTGTCGCTAGACAAGAGTTGTGGAGGTGGCCGACGAGGTTGGCAATAGTGGTCCGCGAAGTGGAGGTGGTCGTCGAGGTTGGCGATGGTGGTCGGCAAGGCATTCGAGCTGTGATGAGGGAGAGGTCTGGGGGATTGAGGGATGAGGGAGAATTTAGGGGCAAATGTGTTATAAAATTAGGGCTTATAGCCCGCTCTTATTTATATTAAATTCAGTAGAATTCCGACGGATTTCCGACGAAAGTTCAGTCGGTAATTACCGAGGAAAAAAGGTCGTCGATGATTACCGACGTATTTTCGTTTTTTAATTTAAAAATAATTACTAGTTTAAGTTATTAATAATTATTGAATAAAAATTCATTTTAAATTATTAATAATTAGTAAATAATATTTTATTTAAAATTATTAATAATTATTAAATATATTATTATATAATATTTAATATTAAAATTATTAAATAAATTATTTATTTATTAAATTATATTTAAATTGACTAAAATACCCCTAAACTAACTGGACTAAACGGAAAAGTTAACGGCTGTTAGGAGGATGGAGCAAAAATGTTATGAAATTGTGTCATTTTGTAACGGTTTTGGTCCATCCTTCTAACGGCCATTAACTTTTTCCGTTAATTCCAGTTAGATTAGGGGTATTTTAGTCCTCTTAAAGTTTTTTGTTATCAATTAATGTCACCACATGGATAAATATAGGTTTTTAAATCATAGGACCTAAATTTAAAATGACTAAAATGCCCCTGATATTAATCGGACTTAACAGAAAAGTTTAACGGTTGTTACGAGAAGGGACCAAAACCGTTTCTAGTTGAACCGATGCTAATGATTTTTGTAACCAATGACTAGTTTTCCAGTTTTAGTAACTTAATCCGGATATTCATATGCATACACATACGATATATACATACACACATACATACATCTTCTATCATCCATGTACGGTTAGCTAGCAACCAATACACATTCATGTACATAAATGTATAAAGATAAGAATACTGGCACAAATAAATATATATATATATATATACATATATATAACATGAGTATTGTATACATGTACGTATAGACATACACATACTTACACATCTTTATGCATGTACACACATACATATGTATATGTATAGTACATATACATGTATGTACTGTATACATATAAGCAATACATACATATACATATATATACACACATACATACAACTATAGACATACAAACATTCATACATATATAGACTTTTACACATAGACATATGCATACGACATATATATATATATATATATATATATATATATATATATATATACACACACTTATAGAGGGAGGATCAAACGAGAACAGTAACTATTTAAAAGAACACGAGAACTAACAAAATCATTAGTGATTTTACATTAACGTGCAAAAAAGCCATGCAAACCTGAAGCCGCGGCCAAAGTCCTTTTTTCGTGTATTAATGTAAAATAACTAATGATTTTGTTAGTTCTCGTGTTCTTTTAAATAGGCACCGTTCTCGTTCGAACCCAACTCTATACTTATATATACGCGTACATATAGAGATATCAACATATACATATACACGTACATATATATGACCCAAATGAGACAAAATAGTACCCGTAAAAACCTCATACGCATAACAAAAACAAGGAAAAACAAAAAAAATCATGAGTCGTCGGTGATCCGTAGCAAATCACTGACGAATTACCCACTACCGTCGGTAATCCTTCGGTGTGACAGGATCTAATTCTTAACAGGAATAATGAACTCAAAAACAATATTAAAGGAGTTGCGGAATAACACTTTAATATTCAACAATCAATGTAACAGTGAATCAGAAATCACAATCTTGTAAACCTTATTGAAAGATTAAAGCTACAAGATTTTAAACAAAACCTCAATATTGATGAACAGGCTCATCAATACGAATTTTACTTCTCTAGAACTAGGGTTCTAAACCTTGAGGTTAATTCTCTCTAAGAAAACAAAGACTCAGAATAATCTACTAACTTGATGTTCTAAACTATTCTCAACAGGTCTATACATATACTGAAAATAAAAGATAATTACAAAAAATAAAAGATCTTCAGTATATTCTTCTATCATTATCTTCAAACCTTCCATGATTATCTTCAGTCTTGATCTGCACGTATCTTGATTATCTCTTAAGCAGTATTAAGTTGTAGCAGCATTAACACTCTGAGCAGTACTAATTTTCACCAGCAGTAGTAATTGTGCTCAGCAGTATTAACTTTGATTTGGCAGTACTAACTTCAGCAGTACTAACTACTAGCAGTACTAACTCTCCAAGCAGTACTAACTATTGAAGTAGCAGTACTAACTTGTCAAGTAGTATTAAATCTACTAGCAGTAGTAATCAGTTGTGCTAGCAGCATTAACCATACTTAATCAATTCTTTAATTCCCAACAATCTCCCCCTAACTTGACTTTTAGGAAGAGAAGTCAAGTTCTTCAATTATGGTCTTCAAGATGCTTTCAACACTACAGCTTAGTTGCCCAAATTTAGATCTAGGCCCAGACTTTGATTGATTGTCCTTCTTACCACAATTCTGGCCATTTCTGATTCCTTTGCACACACTAGCTTAGCTTTCAGCATCCCATTCAACTTCTCCTTGCTATGATCATACACTTTGTCCACCAGGTAGTATTCATGATAACAGTTATCTATTGTGATCATGTATACACCACAGTTTTCAAAAAGTATCCTTTATCAATCTTCTTAAACACATACTCATGATGTAAATATTTTATCCTGCGCCCCACCTTTTCTGGTTCAAACATCATACACAAGTATTCCATAGCAATCTTGAGTAGATTTTCTTTAGTACCTTTCAAAACATGCTCATAAAGCTTCATTCCCACCTTATGCATTTCTTCTAGGTCAGCCCTGGAGCAACTTCTGATTACTTTCCCCCAAGTTGAATATACTTCAAACACATCCCCAACTCTTTTTAGTCTGAAGTAATCCTTTCTGTTGTCTCTCAGAATGTCCCAAAAGATGATTTCTGGTGCCTTCAAAGAAATGGGAACAACCTGTACTAGTTCTATTACAGTCATATAAAGACCCACATGTTCATCATATTGCTTATTGGACTGCTCTGGGATCTACACAGATTCTGCTGAAGATGTAACTGAAGGTTCTTCCTCCTTTTCTGCTTCTTCAATCCTAGGCTTTTTGAATTGTTTCTTGGAGGCTATGGTCTTTACTCTTTTTGCAGATTTTACTTCCATAGCAGCATTCTCTTCTTTAGTGTCTTCAGCTTTTTCTTTTGTAGGAGTGACTTCCTCAGGGAATGATTGTTGGATGTTGAGATCATGTCTCTCCTTCATCCTTCTTTCAGCTTCTTCCCTTTGAGAGGAGTCCCCTTGAAGCTTTGCCATTTTCTTCTTGTATAGCTCCTCAACCTTGTTGTATGCCATGTTAGTGAACATCTCTCCTTTGACACCAATTGAGCCTTTCAGGAAGTTTATCATTTTTCTCCTTTCCTGATTGGCCAAAAAGGTCTTGGAAGGTTGTCTTTTCTGTTTCTTCACTGGCATTCTTTGCTTTGATGCTTTGACTGCTATTTTCTTGGCTTCAACTGCAGTTTGCATGCTTGTTTGATACTCTTCATTTAGCTTTTTAGCCATATTCAGTGCAATCTCCCTGTCTTTTTCATATTGGAGTTGTTCTTCCTTTTCCATTTCTGCTTGAAGCTGTTTTGCCACTTCTTCATCCAACTCAGTCTGATTCTTCTTCTTTAAGGGTTGTTCAGATTCAACCATTTTAGCTTTTCCCTTTGCATCCTTCAAATCTGCCTCACTCATTTCTTTTCTTTTCTTTTCAAGGCCTCATTCATTAATGACCACTCCCTTGGCCTTTTGAGTAGCCTTAGGAGTGTCATTCTTGGCTTTTACCAAAGTCTCTGCAATTTCTAACTCCTCAACAGATAGCCCTGTTACTGCTGCTACCTGTTCTGTTTCTACTGCTGCTTGAACCTCATCTGTTTTTGTTGCTTGTGGTTCTGTTTCTGCTTCTTTCTCCCCCTTAAAATCAAATCCCATCCCAGATGTACTTTCCTTCTCTACTTCAGCCTCTTGATTCTCCTCCTCGTTGAAAGCATCATTAGCATTTTTCCTCTTCTTCAACACAAATTGCCTTCTCCTCTTCTTGTGCACCAATCTTGTCACCATTTTCTTCAATTTGGTAATATGTACTTGTTGAGACAGAATTACCATTTTCATCTCTTCAATGTCTTTTCCTTACTTGATGACATCCAGATTAATGTTGCCCATAGTTTCCATCAATTCATTGTAGTCATATCTGTCCTCACCTCCTTTGGGTGTTTTTACCACCTTTGGAAGATCATTGGATCTTTTAGTAGTAGAGGTCTTTTGTCTAGCAGAAGCACCTGCTACCCCCTTGGGTTCTTGGCACCTGGTCCTTTGGATGATTTCTCATCCAAAGTTGCCATGGGGAAGGTCTTATTGATGTTACCACTGGCCTCCTCTGTGCTAGCAGGAGTAGTGGCAACCTTTGCACCCATATGCTCATACATCTCCTCAGTGAGCACCTCCTTGGGGTTGGGAGACACCCCTGTGGTTTCCCTATAGATATTCTCTAATGGATAATTCTCCATTAGAGGGCTTGAAGGCTTGGAGGGTGAAGGTACAAGAAGGGAAGGAGCCTTCTTTACCGTTTTCCTTATGTAGGTATTGGTGATTGGAGAATTTGGTTTTTGAATAAGAGACTGAGAGATTGATATACTGATTGAAGGTTGGGATTGGCTTTCAGTGGGATGGTCTAATGAGGGCCTTGACCCTGAAGGCATACCTTCTTGATTGTGGGACACCACCATCATTGTAGAGAACAATGGGGTGTCAACTCCTTCTGAGTCCATGGAAGATATCTTCATATTTGAAAAGACCTTGCCCTTGGGGATTTTAGGTACATATACCTCATCAAAGTGAGGTATATCCGTCAATTCAGTGGTTATAACTGCCTGGACAAATCTTGGGTACATATAGAAACTCTTTTTATTTCCCAAGTTTGACACAAGGTCATTGAAAATCATTTTTGAAAAATTGTACTTTCTGGCAGTGGCCAAGCAGACCAAAGCATAAGCAATGGTACTACTGAACTCACTCCATCCAATAGTCTTTTTAGAGATACAATGCATAAGGTTATGGACAAAGAAACGCCATTGGGGAGAAAATTTAGCTTTAGAGAACTTGAAAACTCCCAATGGGCCTCCATACCCCATTCTAGTTAGAGTGGAAAACAGTTCCTCATTAGAGATAGATGAGATACCTGAAGCATCGTCTAGACGTAGACTGATGCGAATAACCTCTTCAGAAACTGTCAAGGGTTTGTCACACACCCTTGTCTTGATAACTTGCACACCATTTTCAGTAACAATGGTGGCATTGGCCCAAAATTGCTTTTGGTGCTCAATGTAGATGGATGGTGACACTGTAAGAGCATACGCGATATGGAAGGACCTGAGAAAGTCGACTATTTGAAGAAATCCATCAGTCTGCTTTGGCTTTTGAAGCATCGCGATTTCATTGTGTTCATCAATAAACGCCATTGATGCCATCGAGCTTTGAGTAGTCTTGACTGAAACTCACTAGGTGCTTGAGAGAAAAAGGTTAGAGAGAAGATGAATAGTATTCAAAGAGTCGTTATGAGCTTTTAGGCGGGCAAAGAGGGTATTTATACGATTCCGGAAAGAAGCAGTATTAACCACTAGCAGTATTAACTAACTAGCAGTATTAACTGAGAGCAGTATTAACCACTAGCAGTATTAACTAACTAGCAGTATTAACTGAGAGCAGTATTAACCACTATCAGTATTAACTAACTAGCAGTATTAACTGAGAGCAGTATTAACCACTATCAGTATTAACTAACTAGCAGTATTAACTGAGAGCAGTATTAACCACTAGTAGTATTAACTATACTTACACTTTTTGAAGCTTGTGTTAGTCTGAGCAAGGCAATACACTTCCTGAGAAAGATGATTAGTAGCACCAAAGAATAAACAAATAACAGGTATGTAAACACTTTTTAAAACATGGGCTCATTCAGAGTTGATCATGCCCACACTTGTGACCAAGAAATTGAATCTACCCACATCAAAAGCTTTAGTGAATAGATCAGCAAACTGGTTGTCAGTATGAACTTTAGCAACTTGAATAAGCTTCTTTTCATTACAGTCTCTAATAAAGTGATACCTGATCTCAATGTGCTTTGTTTTGGAGTGCTTGACTGGATTGTTAACAATGCTGATAGCACTGCTATTGTCAATGAAGATTGGAGTGTGAAGAAAGGTTACCCCATAGTCCAGCATTTGATTCTGAATCCATAGAACCTGAGAGCAGCAACTTGCAGCAGCAATGTACTCAGCTTCTGTTGTTGATAAGGACACTGTGGTTTGCTTCTTACACTGCCAAGATACTAGTCTTGCACCCAAAAGCTGACATCCACCTGAAGTAGACTTTCTATCCATATTAGCACCTCCCAAGTCACTGTCTGAATAAGCAATCAAGTCAAAAGTAGATTCATACGGATACCAAAGACCTAATCTAGGTTGCCCTCTTAAGTATCTGAAAATCCTCTTAACAGCTTGAAGATGTGATTGCTTTGCCTTGACTTGGAATCTGGCACACACACATACTGGAAGCATAATGTCTGGTCTTGAGGCTGTGAGATACATGAGAGATCCAATCATTGATATATATAGATGGACATCAACATCCTCCCCCCTCAAGATCAGCGGTGATCTGTTTATGAGTTTCCATTGGTGTGCTTGTTGGCTTTGAGTCTATTAAACCATACTTATCCAGGATGTCTTTCACATACTTTGATTGACTTATGAAGATCCCATCTTTCTGCTGTTTCACTTGAAGCCCAAGGAAGAAGGCGAGTTCACCTATTGAACTCATTTTGAAGCTCTTGTGCATCAACTTTTCAAAGTCTCTACACATCTGATCTTTTGTGGATCCAAAAATGATGTCATCCACATAGATCTGAACAAGTAGGATGTCCTTCTTACTTCTTTTAATGAAGAGGGTCTTGTCAATTATTCCCCTTTCAAACCCATTTTCTAAGAGATAGGTAGATAAAGTATCATACCATGCTCTTGGGGCTTGATGTAGACCATAAAGTGCTTTCTTCAGTTTGTATACTCTATCAGGATATGATGGATTTTCAAATCTAGGGGGCTGACAGACATATACTTCTTCATCAATAGTACCATATAGAAAGGCACTCTTCACATCCATTTGATATACCTTGAACTTCATGTATGAGGCGTAGGCTAGAAATAGCCTAATTGCCTCTGCCTTTGAAACTGGAGCAAAAACTTCTTCATAATTTATGCATTATTCCTGAGTGTACCCTTGTGCCACTAGCCTTGCTTTGTTCCAGACTACAATTCCTCTCTCATCCTTTTTGTTTCAGAAAATCCACTTGGCGCCAATAGCTCTATGACCTTTTGGAAGGTCCACCAAGTCCCAAACTTCTTGCAACTTGAACTGTAGCAACTCTTCTTGCATGGCTTCTATCCAACTTGATCTTTCATTGCATCACAAACCTTCTTAGGCTCAATCTGTGATAGAAAGCAAGAGAGTATTGTATGTTGCTGATTTTGCAACTCTTGAAGTCTGCTTTGATTTCTAGTTATCATAGGAGAAGAGATGTCTCCTATTACCAGCTCTGGAGGATGGTTCTTTTGTATTCTAGTCTGATGACTAGGTTCTTCATTGATTCCCACTTCTAGATTGGAATCATTTAAGTCAGCTGAGGGGATCTCATCAGCTACTTCTGGTTCTTCATGCTCTGAATTATCATTATCTCTTCTTTCTTCTTCACTCTGAATTGGTTCAGTAACAATCTCCTTTTCACAGATTTCAACATATTCCATTGTAGGTATGGGAAAGATCACAGACTGAGGAATAATGTCTTGTACTTGTACATCCCCCGATCCTCCACTTCCTGAACCTGCATGATCATCACTACTGAAACCCAAAGAGTTAGTTAGTGAGTCAATGTCAAACAACCACTGAGGACCTGAACCAATAGGATTTGGTGTGTTCTCATTGCATTTGACATTGTCACTTTCCTCAATTATTCTAGAAGAAGAATTAAATACTCTGTAAGCCATACTCTAAGATGAGTAACCAACAAGAAAACCATCATCTGCCTTGTTATCAAACTTTCCTAAGTGAGTTTTGGTATTGATAATGGTACAAGGACACCCAAAAGGTTTGAAAAATCCAATAAATGGTTTTCTTTTATTTAATAGCTCATATGGTGTCTTGTTCTTAGGCTTGACTACTAGAACTCTGTTTCGGACATAGCAAACAGTGTTAACTGCTTCAGCCCAGAAAGTAATTGGAAGTTTTGAATTAGCTAACAGAGATCTAGCAGCTTCAATCAGTGTCCTATTCCTTCTCTCAGCAACACCATTTTGTTGTGGAGTCCTATGAGCACTGTATTGCCTCTCAATTCCTTTTTCCTCACAAAAGGTGTTTAGGTCATGAATTTTAAATTCAGTACCATTGTCTGACCTAATGACTTTTGCCTTTTGATTTGTTTGGTTTTCAATTCTTAGAATAAAGGATTTGACCAGTCCACTTGTCTCATCCTTAGTCCTTAGAAAATATACCCAAGTAATCTAGAGTAATCATCAACAATAACTAGGCAGTATGATTTCTTACCTATACTCATAACATTTGTAGGACCAAACAGATCCATATGCAACAACTGAAGAGAATTAGAGATTGTGTTCAACTCTTTGGACTTATGAGAAGTTTTGTGTTGTTTGCCTTTGAGACAGGCAACACAATGATCATCACATGAAAAGACTTTGGAAGGCAAACCTCTTACAAGGTTGTTTTTAACAAGTTTATTCATTGTTTTAAAGTTCATGTGACACATCCTTCTGTGCCAAAGTGATGATTCATCCAAAGATGCTTTTGAAACAAGACAGTTTAGAGATGAATCAGTTGAAACATTTTCCATATCCAAGCAATAGACATTATCCTTTCTGGGAGTTCTTAGTAGTATCATCTTTTCATCAACTACCTTGAATCCAGGAGCAAGAATAATGCATTCAGAGTCAGTGAATAATATACTATGCTTTTTGTCACAAACCTGTGATACACTTAACAGGTTGTACCTTAACTGTTCAACATAGAAAACATCCTCAAAGGTCATTTTACCTTTTGTTACATCTCCCTTACCACCGATCTTACCTCCATCTGGAGTATTACCAAAGGCAACATGCCCTCCATCAATTTTCTTGAAATTCTTGAGGCAAGCCATGTTCCCTGTCATGTGCCTAGAGCAACCACTATCAACATGCCAGATGCTCTTTCCTTTGAGCTATTGGTTGCCCTGCACATAAGATAAAACAATTAGTATTGATTGAGAACCCAAGCCAAAGTGGTCTTGGGTCTCCCTTTCTCATCAAAGTATTTACATTCCTTTTTGATGAGATTTTTAAAATCAGAGCACTCATTACTGGAGTACTTTGTCAAGATAATAGGCCTAGCAGCACAAACACTAGAAGCAGTACTATTTTTAGAAGTACTAACAGAGTTAGCAGCACTAACAGGGTTAGCAGTATTAACATTTGAAGAGGTACTAACAATGTTAGTTTTAGAAGTACTAATACTCTTAGCAGCACTAACATTGGTAGCAGTAGTATTGCTTCTAGCAGCACTATCATTGTCAGCAACACTATTTGTGGTAGCAGTACTAACAGTTTTAGTGCTTTTGGGAATCCACATCTTGACACTTTTTTTCACAGTCTTTTTCTTCATGTGGCTTTTAAATTTAACAGGTTTCTTAGCCACATGGTTCCTTTCATCCTTCCTATAACCAAAGGGTTTTTGCATAGATCTTTGAAAATTCATCCTTTGGTTAACAGGATTAAAGTAACAGTGCTTGGAAAGATGATTTAATTTTCCACATATGAAGCAATTCCTTTGATTGCCCCTCCTTTTATCATGTTTTAGAGGCTCAGACTTATTACATGCACACTGTTTGCAAGGAACAAAATTCACAACTGTAGTCTGCTTGTAATGGACCTTTTTAGACTTTCCCTCAGTCTTCTCTACACCATTAGATTTGATCCAAGCCCTTCCACAATCCTCATTGGTGATAATGTTATTCTCTAAGGGAATCTCACCACTCACAGTATTGTCCTTACTTTTACTAGCCTCTTTCTCAGTCTTGTCCTCAACAACTACTTCATCTAAGGGATCTATCTCAGTGGCTCCCTCAGGCAGGTCCTTCCTATCCTTGGTCTCTAGCAAGTCTGATATAGGAGGGATGTAGTTGTTGTTGTATGGTGGTGGTGTGGTATTGTACCCAATTCCTCTTCTCAATTTGTCATGAAACTGAGTTTGTAGTAAAGAGTCCATTGCTTTAGAAGCATTGGAAAACTTTTCCACATCTAACTTAACTTTGGCTAGCTCTCCTCTTGACTTTTCATTCTCCTCCTTGGACTTTGTCAGTTGGAGTTCTAGATCATTCTTCTCCCACTTCCAATAATTAGTATCATATGTGTGTTGAAGTTCATTGGCTTGGAAACCTTTAATTTGTTCCTCAAACCTCTCAACAATTTTCACATAGTCTTTTCTATCTTTTTCTAATCTCTTAAGGTCATCACTCATATTCTGGTTGTGATCCCTGTACCTTTTAACAGTATCTATGCAAGTTTGAGAACAGAGATTAGAAAGTACCTCAGTTGGGAGATCAGATACCTCTGCCATGAGAGCTTGATTTTGAATAGCCTCTTCTGCTTGATCACTCCAGTCAAACCCCATTCCTTGTTGAGAAACAAGGGCTTGAGCAGAGTTTCTGTTTTGGTTGAAGCTTCCAGTCTGAGCTTGTTGGTGGTTGTTGTGAGACACTCCACTTCTGCATTCCCTGGCAAAGTGTCCCTTTAGATGACACTTATAGCACTCCACCTTTGACTTATCAAAGCCTGCTCCATCTTCTCTTCTTTGGGAGAAGTTGTTCCTCCCAGTCCTCTTGATGAACTTCTTCACCCTCATAGAAAGCATGGCCATCTACCATTTAATATCCATCTCTTCAAGATCATCAGGATGAAGTTGTTCCAAGTCATCATTGATTAGAGAGGAGTTTCCATGGCTGGAAAGAAATGCTTTAAAAAAACAGATTCAGTGCCTTTTTCTTGATTTACTCCATTAGCAGCATTAACTGATTCAGGGTTAGCAGTAGAATCACTTGATGCTGATAGGAGTGCAGTGTCAGGATCGAATTCTCAACAAGAATTAATTCTCAGAAACAATATCAAAGAAGTTTGCGGAATAACACTTTGATATTCAATGAAACAGTAAACCAAAACAGTAAATATGAAGAACAAACTGTAAACTTGTATTGAATAATTGAAATCACAAGATTACACACTCAACCTCAATCTTGAAGAACAGACTCTTTCAAGACGAATTCTACTTCTCTAGAATTAGGATCTATGCCTTGAGGTTGATTTTCTCTCTAGAACTTCTAATTAAAAAAAAATTCTCTAAACTATTCTATACATTCTATACATATACTAATCAAAAGATAATTACAATAAATAAACATATCTTCAGTATATCTTCCATGTATATCTCTAAGCTTCCATGAATATCTTCAGTTTATCCAGCTGTTATCCTTTTCATTCGGATCTTCAAGTCATAAGCAGTATTAATCATAAGCAGCATTAATACTCTTAGCAGTATTAACTCTAGCAGTACTAACCATGCTCAGCAGCATTAATCTCTTCAAGCAGTACTAACTTTGAACTAGCAGTACTAATCTTGTTGAGCAACATTAACCATCAACTAGCAGCATTAACAACAGAAGTACTAACTAGAAGTATTAACTGTTTTCTTCTAGCAGCATTAACTAGAAGTATTAATCACAGAAGTATTAACTGTTTTCTTCTAGCAGCATTAACTTTGTTCCAGCAGCATTAACTACAACTGGCAACATTAACCACAGAAGTAGTAACCATGATGAATATTAGCTTCAGAAGTAGTAACCATCCTTGGCATATTTCAGACCCAACAATCTCCCCCTAACTTAACTTTTCAAAACTGAGAAGTTAAGTTCTTCAGCATAGGGTCTTTATGATAATTTCAAAACTTTCTGCAATTACTAGTTCTTCTTGATTCAGTTTCTGTTGTTATCTTCTTTTCTGTTTCTGCTGTAGTTGCTGCTTTGTTTCAGCTTCTTCACTTATCTCCCCCTCAAAATAAGATTTCGTATCAACTTGATTCTCCTTCTCATGTCTTCTCAAGTTCAGATGTTTAAGTCTCCCCCTTTTTGAAATAATTATGATCTGTGCTCCTTTTCATCTCTTTTATCTCCATAATTTGATTGTGAACTTTCAGACTAATTGTACCAAGTGTATCCATCAATTCTTTGTAGTTAAACTGTCCTCACCTCCTTTAGGTGTGTTTACCACCTTTGAGAGATCCTTGGATCTTTTAGTAGAGATCTTCTGCCTAGCAGAAGCACCTTCTACTCCTTTGGTTTCTTGGCACCTGGGACCTTTAGATAATTACTCATCTAAAGTTGCCATGGGGAAGGTCTTAGATATGTTCACACTGTCCTTCTCTGTGCTAGCAGAAGTAGTGTGAGCCTTACAACCCATATGCTCTTGCATCTCCTTATTGAGCACCTTCTTGAGGTTGGGAGACACCTCTATGGTTTCCCTATGGATATTCTTTAATGAAAAATGCTCCATCAGAGGGCTTGTAGGTTTTGAGGTTGAAGATACAAGAAGGGAAGGAACCTTCTGTATCTTTTCCTTATATAGTATGGTAATGGGGAATGTTGGTTTGACAAAAGGAATCTGAAGATTTATGCTTTGTAGTGGAAGGTGTGGATAGGTCATCAGTGGGTTGGTCTAATGAGGGCTTTGACCCTGATGCCTTACCTTCTTGATTGTGGGACATCACCATCATTGTAGAGAATAATGGTGTGTCAACTCCTTCCGAGTCCCTAGCAGATCTTCTCAAGTTTGAGAAAACCTTGCCTTTAGGGGTTTAGGTACATATATCTTATTAAAATGAGGTTAATCCGTCAATTCCTTATTAAGTACTTCTTGTACAAACCTTGGATACAGATAAAAGCTTTTTGATTGATATCCAGGTTTGACATTAAATCATTGAAGATCATTTTTAGGTATAGAAAACTTACATTAGCAGTAGTAACACTTATCAGCAGCATTAACACAGACTGGCAGTAGTAACACATACCAGCAGCATTAACATAGTTTGACAGTATTCACTGAACTAGAAGTACTAACTACCTTTTAGTATTAGCAACCTAAAACACTTACAGACACAAGGTTAGTAGTACCATATACCATAAAATTTTCAAAAGTTACTTTATCTTTTGAAACTATACCTTTTCACTTTTCTTACCTTCTGCTGAATCAGAAGTAACATGTCCTCCATCAAATCTTTTGAAGAATTTGAAGGCAGTCCATATTCCTTGTTATGTGCCAAGAGCAACCATTATCTTCATTCCAAATGCTCTTCCTCTTGAGCTTTTGATTGCCCTGCACACTTGATAAATCAGTTAGTCTTTGTTGGAACCCAAGCCAAAGTGGTCTTGGGTTGACCTTTCTCATTAATATAATCTGTCAGTTTGGTCTGAATGAGTTGTTTAGGAATCTCATGGCTGGAGTACTTTGTCAAGATTATAGGCTTGGCTGCATTACTACTAGAAGCAACACTAGCCTTGTTAGCAGTACTAACTTGGTTAGCAGTACTAATCAAGTTAGCAGCACTATTCTTGTTAGCAGTACTATCTGGGATAGCAGTACTAACAGGTTTCTTTGCAATTGGAACCCAAACTTGAACAAAGTTGTTTGCTTTCTTTGTCTTTAAATTACTCCTTGGCTTATTTGGAGCATTTTTCTTTGTATTAGCAAACTTGTTCTGAGCATGATACTTTTTAGGTGATCTTTTCTCAGCCATTTGATTCCTTCTTTGATTCCTATAACCAAAGGAGTTTTGAGTTTGTCTTTGAAAATTAACTCTTTGGTTGATAGGATTGAAATAACAGTATTTGGCAACATGATTAAGCTTTCCACAGATAAAACAAGGTTTTGGTCTATTGACTTTACTCAGATCAACCCCTTGTTTTTGTGCCCACTGATTATTCCAGTTTCTCTGATTTCCCCTTGGTTTATCATGTTTTTGGGGCTCAGATTTATTGCAAGAACACTGTTTACAAGGGACATGATTCACAACTGTTGTCTGTTTGTAGTGGACCTTACCAGACTTTCCCTCTGTCTTTTCTATGTCCTTAGATTTGACCCAAGTCTTTCCACATCCCTCATTGGTGATAATGTGATTTTCTAGAGGAATCTCACCACCTACAGTGTTCTCTTTACTCTTATCATTAGAGTTCTCTTCTTCAGAGTCTGTTTCAACCACCACTTTGTCTAAAGGATCTACCTTAGTGGCTCCAACAGGCAATTCCTTCCTATCCTTGGTCTCTAGCAAGTCTGATATAGGAGGGATGTAATTGTTGTTGTATGGTGGTGGTGTGGTGTTATAGCCTATTCCTCTTCTAAGTTTGTCATGGATTTAAGTTTGGAGCAAAGAGTCCATTGCTTTAGAAGCATTGGAAATTTTCTCAATATCCAGCTTGGCTTTCTCAAACTCACTCTTTATCTTTTCATTCTCCTCTTTAGACTTTTTCAGCTGAAGTTCTAAGTCATTCTTCTCCCACTTCCAGTAGTTTGTGTCATAAGAATGTTGAAGTTCATTGGCTTGGAAAACTTTAATCTATTCCTCAAAACTCTCAACAATTCTTACATAGTCTTTTATATCTCTCTCTAATCTTTTAAGGTAATCACTCATTGTCTGGTTGTGATCCCTGTACCTTTTAACAGTTTCCATACAAGTTTTAGAGCAAAAATTAGACATTACCTCTGTGGGGATTTCTGTGCTTGAAGAATCTGAAACTTTAGCCATTGATGATTTCTGATTTCAAGGAAGAATGATGATTGCAGGTTTCTGAGAATACTAGCTCTGATACCACTTGTCAGGATCGAATTCTCAACAAGAATTAATTCTCAGAAACAATATCAAAGAAGTTTGCGGAATAACACTTTGATATTCAATGAAACAGTAAACCAAAACAGTAAATATGAAGAACAAACTGTAAACTTGTATTGAATAATTGAAATCACAAGATTACACACTCAACCTCAATCTTGAAGAACAGACTCTTTCAAGACGAATTCTACTTCTCTAGAATTAGGATCTATGCCTTGAGGTTGATTTTCTCTCTAGAACTTCTAATTAAAAAAAAAATTCTCTAAACTATTCTATACATTCTATACATATACTAATCAAAAGATAATTACAATAAATAAACATATCTTCAGTATATCTTCCATGTATATCTCTAAGCTTCCATGAATATCTTCAGTTTATCCAGTTGTTATCCTTTTCATTCGGATCTTCAAGTCATAAGCAGCATTAATACTCTGAGCAGTATTAACTCTAGCAGTACTAACCATGCTCAGCAGCATTAATCTCTTCAAGCAGTACTAACTTTGAACTAGCAGTACTAATCTTGTTGAGCAACATTAACCATCAACTAGCAGCATTAACAACAGAAGTACTAACTAGAAGTATTAACTGTTTTCTTCTAGCAGCATTAACTAGAAGTATTAATCACAGAAGTATTAACTGTTTTCTTCTAGCAGTATTAACTTTGTTCCAGCAGCATTAACTACAACTGGCAACATTAACCATAGAAGTAGTAACCATGATGAATATTAGCTTCAGAAGTAGTAACCATCCTTGGCATATTTCAGACCCAACATGCAGCATAATGGACATATCCAGTAGGCTTCTTCTTTGCTTCCACCTCAGATTCAAACACTCTCAGATCATTGTACAGATCATCCAGTTCCTTTTCTTCCAATTGTTCATTCTGTCTGAATGAAACAGTATACATGGTCCATTTATCTGCAAGGGACCTTAAGAACTTTCTGTTTACATCATCTTGATCAATCTGTACTCCCATAGTAGCTAGTTCACCAATCAGCTTATTAAACCTGTCAAAAGTTTGAGTTATGGACTCATTCTTAGTTGACATAAAGTTTTCATACTGTTGCTTCAATATTGCCTTCTGATTTCTCTTGGTACTTTTGGTACCAGAGAATCTCTTCTCTAGAGCATTCCAAAGCATCCGTGCATCAGTGCAATTGCAGAATTGGTGTTGATACTCATTGGGAATAGCCAAGAGCAGTGTACTCAAGGCTTTCATCTCTGTCTGCCTTGTCTTCCTTTCTGCATCCGTCTTTGGTGGGATTCTTTTTCCATCTGCACCAATCTTTCCTTCATCAGATGGGCAATTCTCAATGATGTCCCAGATAGAGTAATCTGTGAGGAGAATGTATTGCTTGATCCTAATCTTCCACATATCAAACTCATTAGATCTGAGCATTAGAACCTTTGAGACAAGAGTACTGTTTGATTCAACTGTGTTTTCCATGATGAATGAAGGTTTCTGAGAAAACTAGCTCTGATACCACTTGACAGGATCTAATTCTTAACAAGAATAATGAACTCAGAAACAATATTAAAGGAGTTGCGGAATAACACTTTAATATTCAACAATCAATGTAACTGTGAATCAGAAATCACAATCTTGTAAACTTTATTGAAAGATTAAAGCTACAAGATTTTAAACAAAACCTCAATATTGATGAACAGACTCACCAATACGAATTCTACTTCTCTAGAACTAGGGTTCTAAACCTTGAGGTTAATTCTCTCTAAGAAAACAAAGACTCGGAATAATCTGCTAACTTGATGTTCTAAACTATTCTCAACAGGTCTATACATATACTGAAAATAAAAGATAATTACAAAAAATAAAAGATCTTCAGTATATTCTTCTATCATTATCTTCAAACCTTCCATGATTATCTTCAGTCTTGATCTGCACGTATCTTGATTATCTCTTAAGCAGAATTAAGTTGTAGCAGCATTAACACTCTGAGCAGTACTAATTTTCACCAGCAGTAGTAAATGTGCTCAGCAGTATTAACTTTGATTTGGCAGTACTAACTACTAGCAGTACTAACTCTCCAAGCAGTACTAACTATTGAAGTAGCAGTACTAACTTGTCAAGCAATATTAAATCTACTAGCAGTAGTAATCAGTTGTGCTAGCAACATTAACCATACTTAAGCAATTCTTTAATTCCCAACACGGTGATTTGCTACGGATCACCGATGGTACTCACATGGAATAAAAAATTCAATAATAAAATCAATAAACTTCCTATGGATTACCGACAGATATGTATTTAATAAAAATAAAATAATATTGTGTCTGTCAGTGATCCGTCGGAAATGTTTATTTTCACCGACGGATTACCGATAGATTTGATGTTCGTCGCAAACCGTCGCTCTTCCCTCAGTAATTTCTGACGGCTGAAATCCGTCGATGATATTTGGTCGAAAATAAAGATTTTTATGTACTGATCAATAGTAAGTTAAATAAAAATTAAATTATAGTAAATTATAAATGTTATTTAATTCTATTCAATTGTTAAGTATTTCAATTATATATTAATAAGTTATAATAAATTTTTCCAATAATTTTTTTGAAAAAGTTCTAACATTATTTATATGTGTAAATATATATATACACATGTATATATAACGTAAGAAATGACACATGCAATACAAATCAATGTGGATGGTGTAAAGAAAAAATGATTGAAACTCATGACATATATCAGTCTTTTAGTAAGTTAAAGTTTTTTTAAATAATATGTATAATCAACACTGTGTAAATAATAATATGTATAATGACTCTCATGTAAATAATAATTGATAACGACATTTAATTGTATATAAATATATAGTAAGTGTTATGTAAACAATAATTAACGGTCAAATTTTTTTCATTACAGAAATTGGAACAATGTTACCATTATTATAATTCTTTTTGTGTATGTATATATGTAAGTTTGTTTTGGAGTGGCGAAATTTTATAGAACTAGCAATAAGCTAGAAAAAGAAATAATTACATAGAAGTAATGGCAAGGGAAATATTAGTAAGCCAACCAACTTAATTAATAGACAAATTGCTACTTCTATGATTTACCCAAAAATAAGCATGAGTTATAATGTTTTCAAAAAGCATCGACTTCCTTAGCTTCGGGTTGCCAAAGAGAATATCATTCCGAAAAACCCAAATAGACCATAAAGTGGTAAGCGTAACGGCCTCAAAACACAAAAACACTGTTAATGTATATAGAGGCCCAGGCCCATGTTAGGGCCCAAGCCCATTTAGTCTACGTATATATTTGTTGTATTATGTAGTCTAGGTTAGATTACTTTCATAATTATTATTTTCAGTATTGTAAAGTTTCTCTCAATCAATACATCGAGGTTTCAAACCTTCAGCATATTCATCGTGTTCTTCATTCATATTCAACTTCTAACATGGTATCAGAGCTGTAGGTTTGTTCATCGATTCACTGTTCATCACGTTTTTACTGTTCATCACGTTTTTCACTGTTCATCGATTCACTGTTCATCGCCGCCGCTGTTCTTGCCATCGCCGCTGCTGTTCTTGTTATCGTCGCCGCTGTTCTTGCCTTTGTTGCTGTTCTGGCCATCGCTTGCTCTCGTTGTTCTCTCTTGGTCGATCGATCGACCTGTTGGAAACCCTAGCCGCAACATCTTATCGGTCGAATAACCCCTTCGGTCGAATATCCTCTTCGGTCGAACACTTCTTCGGTCGAACATTCCTTCGGTCGTACATCCTTCGGTCGAACACACTTCGGTCGAATACCCCCTTCGGTCGAACCCCCTTCGGTCGAACACCCTTCGGTCGAACATTTCCACCGGTTGAAACATTCCTTCGGTCGAACACCCTTCGGTCGAACACTTCCTCCGGTCGAACCTTTCTCCGGTCTTTAATACTGTTTTTCAGTATCTTTTTCTTATTTCATGGCTACCAATTTCAGTCACTCAAATCCCATCTTCGTTGTGTTCAACGGTAGTAACTATATTCTTTGGCATCACCATATGACAATTCTGTTAAAGTCTTATGGTCTTTACACCTATGTTACTGGCGCATCCAAAGCTCCAGTTCAAGAAACAGCTGAGAATGCTGATGACTTTGCCAAACGAATGAATGAGTGGGATATTAATAATGCTCGTATCTTGGGCCTCATTAATGCCTCCACTACTCCTGAGATCAACCAACAGTTCCTTGGTTATATTACAACCAAAAGTCTCTAGGATTTTCTCACCAAGCGGTATACATCTTCTGGTCTATCTCATCAGTATCAACTGTGGACCACTTTTCAGAACAAACGACAACTTCCTGATCAATCCATCAACTTTTATATCTCTGAAATGCAGTCTCTCAGAGATCATATAAGTCTTGGAGCACCACAGATTTTTGATGAAACCGCTCAACAGTTCACCGCCTACTTCAACCAGCTGCATCTGATCACCATTTTGATGGGTTTGACTGATAAATTTGAGAATGTTCGTGCTTCCCTTCTTCATAGGCAGCCGTTACCTACTCTTGAAGAAGCAATATCTGAATTGCTAAGTGAATAAACTCGTCTTCACATGCGTTCACCAGTGTCTGCTACTGATAGTGTTTTCTACACGTCTCATCCCAAGCCAAAAGGCAAATGGACCAATAACAATCATTCCAGATCTGTGGGAAAGGCGAACACATCCGAGTGTGCCTTCTGTCATTCTCCGGCTCACCTTCTTCTTGATTGTCCTATCCGTAAGTGCCGTAAGTGTGGTATCACGCATCCGCGTCACTATGAGACTGATTGTCCGAAGAACTCAAAGCACACTAGTTCTCAGAATCGGACTCATGCTGTTGCTGGGCCTACCATTGCTGATACTGAGGCTTCTACAGCCTCCTCACCTGACCTAATGGAACTGATGTGTCGCAATCAGGAACTTATGGAACAGATCATGTCTGGTGCTATGGGTATGAACTCTCCACACTCAGCTGCATCAGGTAACGTATGGCTTTTTGATTCTGGGTGTTGCAATCATATGACACCTTGTCCTGATGGTTTCTCTTCTAAGAAACCACCTCAGCAATTTACGTCAGTCAAAACTGCTGACAACACTGGTCTACCGGTATCCTTTAGTGGAAATGTTTCCACTCCTCTTATACAATTACCGGATGTTCTGAATGTTCCAAAGTTATCTCTGAGCTTAGTTTCGATTGCTCAACTTCTTGAATCTAATTTGATCATTTTATTTCATTCTTCTGGTTGTGTTGTACAGGATCCAAAGACCAAGCAGATCCTTGGACTCGGCCGTAAAGTTGGACAGATGATTGAAGTGGTCTACCTGCGTCTTCCTTTACCCTCTTCAAGTTTTGTTGCCTCGGTCTCTAGCACTTCTTCCCTCGAGCTGTGGCATGCCCGCCTGGGTCATTTATCTCTAGCAAGAATAAAGTCCTTAGCTAATTTAGGTGTTTTAGGAAATTGTGTATCAACTGACACTCTTTCTTGTTTATCTTGCAAACTCGGCAAACATCATGCTTTACCTTTTGAAATGAATGAATTTAATTCCACCTCTTCTTTTGATATTATTCATTCTGATGTATGGGGACCAGCACCACATCCATCCATGGGTGGTGCTCGATATTTTGTGATTTTTATTGATGACCATACTCGTTTCACATGGATCTATCTTATGAAACATCGTTCGGAATTACCTCAAATCTATATTATGTTTGCTCGGATGATTCACACCCAGTTCTCAAAATCTATAAAGGTTCTTCGAGCTGATAATGCTATGGAATACAAAGAGTCGTCCCTTCTCTCTTTTCTTCATTCTCAGGGGACTCTCTCTCAGTACTCCTGTCTTGGCACTTCTCCTCAAAATGGTCGTGCTGAACGTAAACACCGTCATATTCTTGATACTGTTCGCACTCTTCTCATCTCTGCGAAATGTCCAGAACGCTTTTGGGGTGAAGCTGCTTTTACTGCTGTTTACACTATCAATCGTCACCCTACTCCCATTCTTCATAATAAGTCTCCTTATGAGGCTCTTTATGAGGTCACTCCTGCTTATGAACTTCTAAAAGTTTGGGGTAGTGCTTGTTTTGTTCAACTGCAATCTCATGAACATACCAAACTTCAACCTTGCTCCAGACTGTGCTGCTTTCTTGGATATGGTATTGAGCACAAGGGCTATCGCTGCTGGGATCCTATCTCCCAGCGTCTTCGTATTTCTCGCCATGTTACCTTCTGGGAACATGTTCCTTTCTCTACTCTATCCAAGTTTCGTGAGTCTCCTAATCTCACACCTCCGTTTTTCACTGATGCTTCTGTCTCCTTAGACTCACTCCAATCCGACACTATATCACCCCCACCTATTATTCCAACTCCTTCTGAGTCAGCCTCTCCTAGCTCTTCTGATCATCATCAATTATCTGCTCCTTCCGCACAGCCAACATCTGAGGTACCTGCTGAGTCTTTGGCTCCTGAAACTTCTCAATCTCAGAATGTTAGACGATCGGAACGGGTAAGACAAGTTCCTTCTCATCTTCGTGATTATCATGTTTATGCTACTCTTCTATCAAATCACGAACCTACTTCCTACAAGGAAGCCTCTTCTAACACTGATTGGCAGAAAGCTATGGATGAGGAACTTCAGGCTCTTGACAAAGCTCAAACTTGGGATTCTGTCCCTCTTCCACCAGGCAAGAAACCCATTGGCTCCAAATGGGTGTTCAAAATCAAAACCAAATCGGATGGCTCTATTGATCAGTACAAAGCTTGGCTTGTAGCCAAGGGATTTAATCAAGAATATGTTATTGATTATGAGGAGACTTTTGCACCTGTTGCTCGTGTCACATCTGTTCACAGTCTTCTTGCCATTGCAGCTACAAAACAATGGCCTCTTTTTCAGATGGATGTTAAGAATGCCTTTTTGAATGGTGACTTATCTGAGGAAGTCTACATGACACCTCCTCCAGGCGTTCGACTTCCACAAGGTCATGTTTGTCGACTTCGGAAGGCTCTTTATGGCCTCAAGCAAGCTCCGCGAGCTTGGTTTGAGAAATTCAGTTCCACTGTCACCTCTTTGGGCTTTGCACCCAGCAACTATGATTCAGGACTGTTTACTCGGAACACGGAAGCTGGCACAATATTACTTCTCCTGTATGTGGATGATATGATCATTATTGGCAGTGACTCTACAGGCATAGCCAATCTGAAGTCATCTCTCAGCTCCTGTTTTGAGATGAAGGATCTTGGTTCTTTACACTATTTTCTTGGTCTTGAGGTGCTCTCTGATCCATCGGGTCTTTATCTGTGTCAAGCCAAATACACCTCAGATCTTTTGTCGAAAGATGGGATTACTGATAACAAAACAACATCCACTCCTCTTGAACACAACCTTCATTTGGCTCCAAATGTTGGTCCACCTCTACGTGATCCTACTCTATATCGCCAGTTAGTAGGGTCACTTGTCTATCTGACAGTGACTCGACCTGATATTGCCTATGATGTTCATACTGTTAGTCAGTTCATGTCTGCACCTTGTTCTGATCACTATGCTGCTGTCCTGCGCATTCTTCGATATTTAAAAGGGACTATGTTTCATGGTCTTCATTTTCCATCCACCTCATCGTTGATTTTGCGAGGTTTTTCTGATGCTGATTGGGACAGTGACATGACTGATCGTCGCTCCACTACTGGTTATTGTTTCTTTCTTGGCGACTCTCTTATATCCTGGCGAAGCAAGAAACAATCTCTCACAGCTCGATCCAGCACTGAAGCTGAATATCGAGCACTAGCTGACACAGCTCAAGAACTTGTGTGGTTACGCTGGCTCCTTTCTGACATGGGGGCTCCTCAACAGTCTCCAACTTCATTGTGGTGTGATAACAACAATGCCATTCAGATTGCCCACAATGATGTCTTCCACGAGCGCACGAAGCATATTGAAATTGACTGTCACTTTGTTCGACAACATGTGACTCGTAAGACCATTCAACTGCTTCCTATTTCGACTCTTGATCAACCGGCTGATATTTTTACTAAAGCTCATTTACCAGGACGGTTTCGTGATCTTGTTTCCAAACTCCATCTGGCTCATTCTTCTCCCGATTGAGTATAGGTGGGATGTTAATGTATATAGAGGCCCAGGCCCATGTTAGGGCCCAAGCCCATTTAGTCTACGTATATATTTGTTGTATTATATAGTCTAGGTTAGATTACTTTCATAATTATTATTTTCAGTATTGTAAAGTTTCTCTCAATCAATACATCGAGGTTTCAAACCTTCAGCATATTCATCGTGTTCTTCATTCATATTCAACTTCTAACAAACACCTCCCTCTTCAACTGAATTGAGTCGATCCAAGAGATCCAATCCGAATAAGTATGGAGATTCGGAATATCCATACGCCACCAACGACCAATAAGAGCCCATAGGTCTTTAGCGACAGGACATGAAAATAAAAGATGACTGCAGTCCTCCACTCCTATATCACAATTAGGACATAAAAGAGACGAAACATCGATACCTCTTTTATCCAAATTTATCCGAGTAGGGAGCCGGTTGAGATGCATCCACCACGCGAGCACATTAACTTTGATGGGAACAAGTTTATTCCATCTAGTAGGATGAGAACCCACCTCCAAATGACTAGAATCAATTAAACGCCTAGCTGAAGCCACTGAAAAATCACCCGACCCTTCTAACAACCACACCCATCTATCCTTTTGACTGGAGGATACAAAGGTAGACAAAATTTGTTTGTAGTTCACTAAATTGGACAACCTCAACCCCACCTCTCAGCGCCCTTCAAAGACACACATCCCAACACCTTAACTCCAAACGAGACTTGACATTCGTCGATTTATCCAATTCTAAAGCGTAAACTCTAGGAAATTGAATTTTAAAAGGAGAATCTCCAAGCCAAACATCATCCCAAAAAACGGTCAAAACACCGTCGCCCACCTTTTTCTTACTGAAAGAGAAAAGATCTATGCCTTTGTCCTTTAGAGAGTTGATCGATTTTAAAATAGAGACCCATGTTGAGTTCGAAATGTGCCAAGGCACATTCGAACCAATTAGGCCCTTCTCGCCATAGATGGATTTAATAATTTTAACCCAAAGTGCCTCATCCTCCAACCAAAACCGCCAAATCCACTTGAAAAGCAAAGCACGATTAAACGCCATAATGCTACCAATACCAAGTCTACCGAATTTGTGACTAGCCATAACTTTTTTCCACTTGACCCAAGACAGTTTTTTTTCCTCCACGTCACCACCAATAAAGAATCTATTTTGTAAAGATTCCAAGCCTTGCTCAACAAACCTTGGGATTTTGTAAATAGACATGAAGTAAGTAGGAAGGCTCCCTAAAACGGACTTTAAAAGGGTAAACCGACCACCAACCGAAAGAGTTTTAACTTTCCAATTGGAAAGTTTGGCTAAGAATTTATCGAACACCACCTTCCAACCCTCCTTTTTGAACATATTACCCCCAACAGTTAAACCTAAATACGAAAATGGAAGCTTCAATCCACCACACCCAACACAAGAGGCCAAACACTCGATTTCTTGTGAATCCACCCCACACCAAAAAGTTTGCTTTTATGAAGATTAATTTTGAGACCCGAGATAAGGAAAAAGCATATAAGAATACGAATAATATTCCTAGTATTCGAAATGAGAGAAATGAAATAAGAGTTACATCCTTTCGGGTGTCGACTATACTCAAAGAAATCACCCACCAATCTCACCACGTCATTTTCAATGAGATGCCAAAATTTCTTGAAAAAATGGAAAGTAAAACCATCCGGTCCGAAGGCTTTATCCGCTCCACAATCCCAAACGGCTTTTTTAATTTCATCCCCTGTAAAAGGCTCCTCAAGAAAGGAAGCTTGATCCGAAGATAGAACGTTTGGAAACTCCACCTCTAGATTTGAACGAACTCCCCCCCCCCCCCCCCCACACACACAATTGTTGAATCGATCTTGAAAATGGGAATAAAACTCATCTTTGACCTTGGTTGGCTCCATAACCCAATCGCCATCAATCATAACTCCACGAATGGCTAGTTGACGTCTTTTCTTTTTAAGAATTCCATGGAAAAACTTGGAATTCTCATCTCCTTCAACTCCCCAACGGATTTTAGCTTTTTGCACCACGTCCAAGTTTTCTACCCTTTCCATGTCACCCAAAGTCTTCATAAATTGGATACGAGATTCCATATCCAATCTATAAGCATTACCCGAGTCAATCCGAGCATCGATGTCCCTAATACTTGTTTTTAAGCCAATTTTCACCTCCATATCGCTCTTTCTTTTATCATTAATCCACATGCGAAGATTTTTCTTTAATAATTGAAACTTCTTTTTAAAAGCAATCATACAATTAGAATCACGAACACTATCATCATACCAAGAATTTTTCACAATTTGGTCGAATTCGGGCATATCGAACCAAGAATGAAAAAGACATAACGACGAGGCCCGTAATCAAAGGATAACTCTTTAAAGAGAATATGCCTATGGTCGGAAAGCTTACGGTCAAGCACCAGACCCGAAATGTTGGGCATTATATCAAAAAGGCCATCGGACAAGAGGAATCGGTCAAGCTTACTCATTTTAGAAGCGCATTTATTTGTCCATGTGAAGGAATACCCTCCAAGAGGAAATTCATGAAGGTCGGCGTCACGAATGAAGGCATTGAATCTGTCTGCGGAGTTAGCCTGAAAAGTCGAACCTAGTCTTTCAGAAGAGACGCGAACCTCATTAAAATTTGTCTGCAAAAATTCATGAAGGTATGTATATATGTATGTATGTATGTATATATATACCGTAACAGATGCAACAGAAATCAACATAGATTGTGTAGTTAAAAATGATTGTAAAAGGTGATCATTAGGGTCATTTAGTAAGATAAAAGGTCTTCAAATAATATGTATAATGGTTGTTATGTAAATAATTTTTTTGATGATAATTGTAATCTATTATATATGACATAAATCTATAATGAGCGTTACGTAATTAATGATAACTGTCATCTATTTATATTTAATTATTTTAATTATTTCATTTATGTATAGACTAGGCATGGAAATGTGCCCCGACCCGTCAAGGAACCAGTCCACCTATCCTGGTCGGGGACGGGGATCCCCGTTTGTCTCAAACCGAGGATGGGGCATGGACGGGTATCGCGCTCCCCGCCCCGCCCCGTCCCGTATCCGTTATATATATTTATTAAATAAATTAAATATATATTATTTTATAGAGTGAATTGTGGATTTGGTCCTGTGGTTTTGTGTTTTCTTTGACCATGGTCCCCATTCTATGTTTATTGTGGATTTGGTCCTTGTGGTATTCAATTTGTCTTGGCCATGGTCCTTTTGACTAACATCTCCGTTAACTTCGTTAAATCAAGGACCATTTTAGCCATTTGCCATTTTTTTGTCCTTTTACGATAAGAAAAAAAAACAATATTTTTATACACACACATATAATGATATCAAAATAAATAAAATAGAATATTATTGTATGATTTAATTGTTTAACTTTTTTAAAAGATTAACTATATTAATACGATTTAATTTTATTATAACGGTGGGAAAATATTGTTTTATTGTTTATATCAACCGGTTCTATAAATAAAAAGAATATATTTAACTATTTTTTGTAGATAATTTAGCTATTCAAAAAAATTTGATCAACCAAATTTAGAAAGTCCGTAGAGTTTTTGTGTGTTTTTTCCCTTGTATGAAATCTCATTTTCTTTAAAGATATGAATAAATCCAAAAAAAAAAGTTATAAAGTCCTAAATTTTCGATATGTTTTCAATAAACAGAAATGGCAAAATATTAAAAAAAACACATAAATAATTATAAAACAATACATCATCTTATTTTTTGTTCCTGTGATTTGTTAAAAATTGCAGATTTCGTTTCTATGGTTTTGAAATTTCGGTTCTCATCCATTTTTGTCTCGATATATTTTTCCACCATTATAATAAAATAATAAAATTAAATCGTATTAATATAGTTAATCTTTTAAAAAAGTTAAACAATCAAATTATACAATAATATTCTATTTTATTTATTTTGATATGGTTATATGTGTGTATAAAAATATTATTTTTTTCTTATCATAAAGGACAAAAAAATGGCATATGGCTAAAATCGTCCTTGATTTAACAGAGTTAGCGGAGACGTTAGTCAGAAGAACCATGGTCAAGACAAATTGAATACCACAAGGACCAAATCTACAATAAACATAGAATGAGAACCATGGTTAAAGAAAACACAAAACTATAAGAACCAAATCCACAATTCACTCTATTTTATATCTACTAAATCAATAATTTATAATTTCATATTTCCTAACTAGGTTTTGAATCTAAAATTATTATTATTTTGGATATTAATACGTAATATTTTGGATGTCAAGTAAAAAAATACAATTACTCGATATGGTTTTCGATATTACTCTATATGTTTTGGTATATGTGAAGTTAAGTTGTTTTTTTGGATTAAATTGGATTTCTTTTGGTTTTTGATTATTAATTATTATATGATGTTGTGATTTTTCTGTATTAAATTATATTACTTTTAATTTTAAATTTAAATTTATTGGGAATATGTGGTAATATTTGATTTAAAATAGCTTACATAAATGTTCGCTTACCCGTTGGGGATCCCCGTTGGAGATGTGGATGTGATCTTATTCCCGGGTGGGGATGGGGACGGGGACGAAGACAGAGATGAAGGAACGAGGACAGGGATTGAGGTCCCTCCCCTCCCCGACCCCTTCCCATGCCTAGTATGGACTTGGGCTTACGTGAAACCATACTGTTTTCATGAGACCCATGAGACCACAAAAATAACAATGAACCTTCACAAATTGTGAAGGTAACCTTCATGTCACATTGTTTTTTGCTATGAAGGTTCAGTGTTTGTCGTACCTTCACAATTTTTTTCTATGAAGTTTCAGTGCTATATCGTGGTCTTACGGGTCTCACAAAAACAAGTTGGTCTCACGTGAACCCAATTCTTTATGTATATTGATTATAATAAGGATTGTTTGCATTTAAATAAAAAGAAATTAAATTGACATGATAAACAAAATGAAATATATACATATGAAATGAGTAATATGTACATAATGATTAACGGTCATTTAGTTATATAGCATAAATACATACGAATAAAGAGGGTTACGTACATAATAATGATAACGGTCATTTTTATTATATAACATAAATATGTAAACTAAATCTTATTCAATTGATAGGATCAATATTAATTATAATATTTATAAATAAATCATATATACATAAAAATATAAGCTCGTGGAACTAGACTCTGACTCTTCTATTACATTACTTCTTTGTCACGTATATTGCGAAGAATGGCATGGATCGATAGGAAATACAATTCAGCCAAAGCAATACTAAGGGGTCGTTTACTAAATGCTTACCGAGTAAGCGTTTACTAATATCATTTACTTTATTGATTGAGCATGAAAAGGGCCGAGAAACTTATCAGATAAGAGATAAGGCAAGGACCAAGAGTCTTACTCGCTAAGTGTGGAAAACGACTCTTGTTCTTACCGGGTTTAAGATGCTTACAACAATTACATTTATATGGCCACATGATAAGGTGAATGAAGATGAATCTCTTGCGGGTAAGCGCTTACCGGGTAAGATTTTGGTAAATGGCCCCTAAGCAAGAAAAGCCCTTTCTATATTGATAATTAAAATAGCTTAGTATCAAAAAAAAATTTTGGAAGGCATAGCGGCATCGAACCAACGAACGACTACCACGCACACATGCACGCACACCTCCCCGGCGATATCGGGCATCCACGGGCAGCCCACTAATCCGCTGTTGTCCTGGCCCAACTTACGTTGAACCTAGAGCCCAACCACATTCTAAGAATGGGTTGGGGGGGGGGGGGGGGCAGCCTAGTCAACGACTGGACCGGCCCAAGGACTAGGTACTCCTCATGCCCTCAAATTGACTCTCCTTTGAATCGAACCCGGGTAGATTGGGATACCATCCACAACCCCCCAAGAATCGAACCCGGGTAGATTAGTATCCAAACTGTGTCAATGATTGCGACCTTTGAAGGTAAGAGTCCTGCAATGAGACGTCTATTGTCTACTCCCCAAGGTAGCATTGTCGAGCGACTTTGATGATTGAGCTTGGATGATTAAACAGTATTATTATGTACTTATTTTAATTAATGATAATAGTATTTTTTTACGTAAATAAAAACAAATAGATTCATTTAAAAAAATAGTTTTAGATAAACATAAAAGTTCAAAAAATACTCAAATAAAAATATATGTTAATTAAAACAGAAAAAAGAGTCATTTAATAAAAAATTTGATTTATAATTATTGTTGTTTGTATAAATAAAAATAATCACTACTAGAAAAATGTGAAATACCGACGACAATTACCGACGGAAAAAAACAGTCGGTATTTACCGACGACCTACCAACGGTATCTTTTTAATTTTATTTTTTATTTATTTTTAAAAAGTCGTCGGAAAACCGTCGGAAAAATTAGTGAAATACCGACGGCTTACCGACGGTTGTTTTTTTCATTTCATTTTATATTTATTTTTAATAAGTAAATACCGTCGGAAAACCGTCGATAACTGGAACCGTCGGTAAGCTGTCGGTAGTTGTCGTCGGGAAACCGTCGCTGAATATTACCGACCAGTTTTTTACCAACGATCATTCCCGTCACAAAATCGTCGCTAAAGCCTTTTTTCGACGGTTTACCGACTGTTTCAGCCGTCGGTAATACGATTTATTTTAGTAGTGAATAGAATAGTAATAATTAAAGACAATGAAATATTGGTTCCATTCAATAATTAATGATA
The DNA here is from genome assembly GCA_954870635.1 of Arctium minus. Classification (NCBI taxonomy): domain Eukaryota; kingdom Viridiplantae; phylum Streptophyta; class Magnoliopsida; order Asterales; family Asteraceae; genus Arctium; species Arctium minus. The sequence goes on from OX941085.1 coordinate 43,058,044, forward strand.
ATAGGAATTTAGTATGTAAATAAAAAGAAATAGACTCATGTTAAAAAAATAAAATTTAAATAAACACATAAGTTAAAATATACTCAAATTAAAATATATGTTATAATAAAAAATAGACTAATTTGATAAAAAAATTTGATTTATAATAATTATTGTATTTATAAATAAAAAGTAATAAAAACAATGAAATGTTGGATCCATTTAATAAAAAAAACTTGGTTTATAATTATTGTTACCTTACTATTAATTTCTTTATTATGCAAAAAAAACCTCAAATAAAACAAACAACGATGGGGCGACGAGGAGTGGCAAGGGGAAGTGATATCGGTGTTTGTGTGGTGTTTAAATGGTGTAGGTTTTAGAAACAATAAAACTAGTTTAGTTTTCTTTTTGCTTTAAAACATTCATAGTCGGTTATAGGTAGCTTTTTTGGGTTAAAATGATGCAAGTAACTAATTTCTAAAAGTTCCATGGTTTATTTTATTTAAAAAAAATTAAGTAGTTAGTCTTTCAAAATGAGAAAGTTTAATTTTTTTTTTCATTCAAAAAAATAGTTCCAGAGCTTAATCATTCAAATGAGAAACTTTAATGGTTTTTTTCATTCAAAAACATAGTTGACGGACTTGATAGTTTGCTGATTATTTTTTTAACTTTTCCCTTATTATTAAAAAATATTTATTTAATAAAAATTTTGTTTTATAATCATTGTTATCTAATTACTATTGATATTTGATTATGTAAAAAAAGAAAAAAAATATATGTTTTAACAATAATAAATAAGTTAAAATCAAAAGTTATAATTCTATTAATTGTTATTAAAAAAATGTAAGGAAAATTATAATTTTGATGCGATAAAATATTGACGTTTGTAAATAAAACAATAAAAAGTAGAAAAATGAAAGAGAGCCTCATTTAACGCTACATTTAATTTAAAAAAAAACTCAAAATCATAATAAAATACTTTACTAAACTCTTAGTAGAGGTTTCTCCTTAATCCTAGCTTCATAGCTTTGTTATATATATATATATATATATATATATATATATATATATATATATATATATGGGTATGTTATTATACAACCTTTTACATGGTGCAACCCATGCAACCCCTCTATCTACCACTAATTTTATTTTCACATTTTTTAATTAAAAAGTGAAAATAAAATGAGTGGTGGATAGATGGGTTGCATGAGGTTGCACCATGTAAAGGGTTTGCATTTGAACACCCCTCTCTCTATATATATATATAGAGAGAGAGGCTCATCAAATTCAACATTTTCAAAGGTTGCAACCTAATCTAGGGCATATATTTACTTCATCAAGGGTGAGATTAGGCGGTGACATGGGCGAAAAACTTATTTAGATCGAAGGGTAAAATAGGAAAAAGTTTCTTAGCGGAGGGAATCTTATGAAATCATATTTTGGACATTAAAATATGAGAGTTTTAATATTGGAAGAATCTTAAGTAATGCTTGTCCGCCAAAGAGCCTAGATGAACACCATGATGACATCATTCAAGATGTCCTTAATTGGCTTCATAATCCTTGCCGAATCAGTTGCTGAAAGGAGAGTATCCATTGTGTCGTAGCCGTGAGGAAAGCTTGTCCATCATATGTAAAGAACGATTGTCACCTCTCAAGCCACCTTGTATTGAATCTAATATGTTGCAACGATTCAACTTTCTCGTTGCACACGGGACATAAAATAGATTAGACAAAGATCCCTCTTTTCGCCAGGTTGTCTCGCGTAGGTAGCCTATTTAGGCGAGCCCGCCATAACAAAAGATTTAACTTCCCGGGAACCAAACTGCACTAACTAGTCTTCACAACGGATCTAGGAACCTGCAAGTCGTCAATTGCTACACGAAGCTAGGAAACCGAGAAATCACTTTGCTTTTGAACCTCCATTTCTAGCAATTGTTCCCAACCATAAGCCCTACCTGCAAACAAATTGAGGCTAAGTTTTCTAGCTCTTCAACCTCCCTAACCCCCTACAACTCACGCCTCCATTTCCAACAAAGTTGGAACTCGTTCTCATCTCTAGTGATTCTTTGATTAACCAAGCATAAAGGCTCTCTTTCCATCACAAAGATCTGATAGGAAAAATCGTCGAGAGGGGCCTCTCACTGCACCATATCTCCGTACAAAACTGAGTGTCGTTCCCCGACTTGATAGTCCTGGAAATCAAGTTGTCCAACGAGAGGTTGAAAGTGTCAAGCCAACTATCCGCACGAAAAATGTTAGACAAAGTACCAGAATTTCGTCCCATCATACTCGATTCTCCTATCCCTCGATTTCTACCATAGATGGTCGACACTACTTCCTTCCACAACGTATTGTGCTCTTCTGGTACCTCTACCACCATTTGCCGAGAAGTGCTACGTTGAGTGCCTTTAGGCTGCCAATGTCCAGTCCCCCTATATCTTTACTATTGAGAGATTTTTTCCAAGCAATCCACTCTAGCTTCTTCTCACCCGAGCACCCTCCCCAAAAGAATTTGCAATGTCCCTCTAAGGTATCAAGCACCTTCCGGGGGTGAGAAAAGGTAAAGCCCCAAGGCCAAACTACCTAAAACCGCCTTATAAGGTAAGTCGTCCTCCAAGTGAGAGCGTCTTTGCTTTCCACGTATTGAGCTTGTTCCGGAATTTCTCGATAAGAACCTCCCAAGGTTAACTGTGTTAAATGATTAAAAATCAATTAAATATTTAATTTGAAAAATGGTTATTTGTCAAACTATTATTAGATGTACAAGAATGATATAAGGAAGGTGAGACAACATATTTTTTCTATACAATGGCTAGGGTGTCAGGATCGAATTCTCAACAAGAATTAATTCTCAGAAACAATATCAAAGAAGTTTGCGGAATAACACTTTGATATTCAATGAAACAATAAATCAAAACAGTAAATATGAAGAACAAACTGTAAACTTGTATTGAATAATTGAAATCACAAGATTACACACTCAACCTCAATCTTGAAGAACAGACTCTTTCAAGACGAATTCTACTTTTCTAGAATTAGGATCTATGCCTTGAGGTTGATTTCTCTCTAGAACTTAGAATAAATTATTCTCTTTTAAAACTATTCTATATCTTCTATACATATACTAATCAAAAAGATAATTACAATAAATAAACATATCTTCAGTATATCTTCCATGTATATCTCTAAGCTTACATGAATATCTTCAGTCCATCCAGCTGTTATCCTTTCATGCGAATCTTCATCTTATAAGCAGTATTAATCTTCAGCAGCATTAATCTCTTTTAGCAGCATTAACTACTAAGCAGCACTAACTACTAACAGTACTAACTAGCTAAGCAGTACTAACTTTGTTCAAGCAGCACTAACTTTGACTAGTAGTATTAATTCTACTAGCAGTAGTAATACTCAGTAGTATTAACCTTGAAGTCTTCTAGCAGTAGTAACTCTGAACCAGCAGCATTAACCATACTTGGTAAATTCTTCAGTTCCCAACAATCTCCCCCTAAATTGACTTTTAGGAAAAGAAGTCAAGTTCTTCAGATTCTCTTCAAGATGCTCCCAAAACTTCATAATGACCTAAATTCCCGTATTTGCATCCAATCCCAAACTTTGATTGATGGTTCTTTGGATCAAATATTTAGCCATCTCTGAATCTGGAATACACCCTAGCTTTTTCTTCAGCATGGCATGAAGCTTCAATCTGCTATGATTGTACACTCTATCCACTAGGAAGTATTAAGTATGATTCAAATCCAAAGTCACTGTATATACTCCACTAGTTTCATATAGAGTCCAACTGTTGACTGACTTGAAGACATTCTTGATCACATGCTCTACTTCTTCAGGTTTGAACATCATACACAGATACTCCATTACTAGTTTTGTAATTGAAATCTCTGGAGCTTTTAGTAGATATGCATACAACTTCATTCCTATCTCAAACATCTCTTCAAGATCTGACCTAGAGCATGTTCTGACAATTTTTACCCAAGTGTTGAACACCTCATACTTTTCAGCCTTCCTTTTCAGCCTTATGTATTCCTTTCCATCCACTGTCAATGTATCCCAGTGAATGACCTCAGGAGGCTTTATACCAACAGGTTCTGCTGAAATTGGTTCAGGAACTTTGTCCATCACTACCATATACAAATTTACATCATCTGTGTTTGATGGCTCTTTCTGTTTAGATGACTCAGGTGCCCCTTCTTCTTCAGCAACCTTCTCAGCCTCTCCTTCAGCTATTCTAGGCTTCTTGATTGACTTTCTCCTTGCCATCATCTTGGTTCTCTTTAAAGTCCTTAGACTTTCTTTCAGAGTGGCTTCTTTCTTTGGTGGTGTTTCTTGCTCATCTGGGAAGGGCTTTTGAAAATCAAAGTCATTGCTTTCCTTCATTCTCTTCTCCATCTCCACCCTTGCAGTTTCATTTCCCTGAAGCTTTATCATCTCTGAATCATACAGTTCTTTAATCTTCTCAAAAGACATCTTTGAGAACATCTCCTTTCTGACTCCTACAGCACCTTTAAGAAATATAATCATTTTGTTTCTCTCTTGGGTACCTAGGAAAGTCTTTGAGGGTTGTCTCTTATTTACAACTGTTTTCACCACTGATTTCTTCATAGTTGCAGCTTTCTTCTGTGCAATTTCAGTTGCCAGACTCAGTTGATAAGCTTCATTCAGTTCAGCAGCTAGAGCCTTTGCCATCTCCCTGTCCTTTTCAACCTGAACTCTTTCTTCTTTTTCAATATCATCCTGCATCTTCCTGGCTAAGGCTTCATCTGATTCAACCAACCTTTGCTTCTTGACTGGTTGATCAGATTCCACCATCTTTGCTTTTCCTTTGTCTTTGTTCATTGCCTTCTTACTGTTATCTTTCTTGATCACTTCACCTTGTTCTTTGATGATTACTCCTTTGGTCTTTGAAGTGACCTTGGGAGTATCATTCTTGGCTTTAAGTAAGGTTTCTACAATCTCAAGATCTGTTAATACTTCTTTCACTGTTGCTGCTGCTTGTCTCATTTCAGCAGTATTAACCATTTCTGCTGTTTCTTGTGTTTCTATTTGCACTGATTCTCTTTCTGTTTCTGCTTCCTGCTCCCCCTCAACATCAAATTTCTCCCCATCAAGCTCCCTCTTTTCTGTAGCTTCTTCCATGTTGATCTCCCCCTTTTTGGGAGCATCATTCCCAGATTTCCTTCTCCTTAGTACAAATTGTCTCTTTTTCTTTTTCTGTACTAGCTTCATCACCAATTTCTTGAGTTTGGTAATCTGCACTTGTTGGGACAAGATTACCAATTTCATTTCTTCAAGTTCTTTTCCTTGTTTGAGAACATCTAGGTTGATGTTGCCCATTGTTTCCATCAATTCATAGTAAGAATATTTGTCCTCACCCTCTCCAGAAGTGTTACCTTCTTTGGAAGGATCATTGGATCTTTTTGTAGTGGAAGTCTTCTGCCTAGCAGAAGCACTGTCCACCCCCTTGGTTTCTTGGCACCAAGGACCTTTGAATGATTGCTCATTCAAAGTTGCCATGGGGGAGGTCTTATTTATGTTACCATTGTCCTTCTCTATGCTAGCAGAAGTAGTGGCAGCCTCAGTACCCATATGCTCAACCTCCTCCTCAGAGAGCACCTCCTTGGGGTTGGGAGACACCCCTTTGGTTTCCCTATTGATATTCCCTAAAGGAGAATTCTCCCTTAGAGGGCTTAAAGGCTTGGGGGTTGATGGTACAAGAAGGGAAGGAGCCTTCTTTACCTGTTTCCTCTTGTATGTTTGGGTGATAGGTGAGGTTGTTTTTTCAAGAAGGGACTGGGGGATAGATTTAGAGTGGGAAGGTTTGGATTGGCTAGCAGTAGGATGGTCTAATGGGGGCCTTGACCCTGCTGCCATACCTTCATTGGTTTGGGACACCACCATCATTGTAGAGAACAATGGGGTGTCAACTCCTTCCGAGTCCCCAGCAGATCTTCTCATATTTGAGAAAACCTTGCCTTTGGGGGGTTTAGGTACATATATTCCAGCAGAATGAGGAATATCCGTCAATTCATGGTTGATTACTGCTTGAACAAACCTGGGATACATATAAAAGCTCTTTTTGTTTCCCATGTTTGAAACAAGATCATTGAAAAGCATTTGTGAAAAATTGTACCTTTTGGCAGTGGCCAAACAGACCAAAGCATAAGGAATGGGACTGCTGAACTCACTCCATCCAGTAGTATTTTTAGAGATGCAATGCATCAGGGTATGAACAAGAAAACGCCATTGGGGTGAGAATTTAGCTTTTGAGAACTTAAAAACACCCAATGGGCCTCCATATCCCATTCTTGTAAGATTTGAGAACAGTTCATCGTTTGGGATAGAAGTTATACCAGAGGCATCGTATAGACGTAGACTAATGCGAATAACCTCTTCAGTAACTGTTAGTGGTTTTTCACAGACCCTTGTCTTGATCATTTGCACACCATTCTCAACGACAATGGTGGCATTTGCCCAAAACTGCCTTTGATGCTCGATATAGATTGAAGGCGATACAGTAAGAGCATGAGCAATATGGCTTGACTTGAGGAAATCCACAATCTGATGAAATCCTGCAGCTTGCTTTGGCTTTTGTAGCATCGCGATCTCATTGTGTTCATCGATGAATGCCATGGATGCCATTGATCTTAGTGAAAAACTTGCCTGAAAACTTCGAGTCTTGAGAGAGAAAGGGTTTAGAGCGCAAGTGAACAGTATGCAAAGAGTCGTTATGAACTTTTAGGCGGGCAAAGGGTATTTATAGTATTCGGAACATAAGCAGTATTAGTCTAGAGCAGTATTAACGGACAAGCAGTATTAACTATCTAGCAGTATTAACTGCGAGCAGTAGTAACTACTAGCAGTATTAACTAACTAGCAGTATTAACTGCGAGCAGTATTAACTGACTAGCAGTATTAACTGACTAGCAGTAGTAACTGCGAGCAGTATTAACCAACTAGCAGTATTAACCAGCGAGCAGTATTAACCAGCGAGCAGTATTAACCAGCGAGCAGTATTAACCAGCGAGCAGTATTAACCAGCGAGCAGTATTAACTGCTAGCAGTATTAACTAACTATCAGTATTAACTGCGAGCAGTATTAACTGCGAGCAGTATTAACCAACTAGCAGTATTAACTGCAAGCAGTATTAACTACTAGTAGTATTAACCATACTTACTCTTTGAAGCTTAGGCTGAATTGAGTACTGCTATGTATGCCCTGCAAAGAAAGATTAGTAACACCAAGAATCTATAATATTCAGGTATTTAACCACTTTTTGAGAGGATGCTTATTCAGAGTTAATCATTCCCACACTTGTTACCAAGAAAGTGAATCTACCCACATCAAAAGCTTTGGTGAATATATCAGCAAACTGGTTGTCAGTATGAACTTTTACAACTTGAATAAGTTTCTTTTCATTACAGTCTCTTATGAAGTGATACCTGATCTCAATGTGCTTTGTCTTAGAGTGCTTGACAGGATTATTCACAATGCTGATAGCACTGCTATTATCAATAAAAATGGGAGTGTGTAGAAAGGTTACCCCATAGTCCAGCATTTGATTCTGAATCCATAAGACTTGAGAACAGCAACTTGCAGCTGCTATGTACTCTGCCTCTGTTGTAGATGTGGACACTGTGGTTTGTTTCTTGCACTGCCATGAAACTAGTCTAGCACCCAAAAACTGACATCCTCCAGAAGTAGATTTTCTGTCCAAGTTTGCCCCACCTAGATCACTGTCTGAGTATGCTATTAGGTCAAAGGGTGAGTCATGAGGATACCAAAGTCCCAATCTGGGTTGCCCTTTGAGATATCTGAATATCCTCTTAACAGCTTGAAAGTGAGATTGCTTTGGCCTAACTTGGAATCTTGCACATACACAGACTGGAAACATTATATCTGGCCTTGATGCTGTGAGATACATGAGAGAGCCAATCATGGATCTATAATGATGCACATCCATATCCTCCCCCTCAAGATCTGCTGTTATCTGCTTGTGTGTCTCCATAGGTGTGCTGGCAGGTTTTGAATCTGAGAAACCGAACTTGTTTAGGATGTCCTACACATACTTGGACTGACAGATGAAAATTCCATCTGACTTCTGTTGAACTTGGTGTCCAAGGAAAAAGGTAAGTTCCCCCATGGAACTCATTTTGAACCTTTGATGCATTAGTTCCTCAAACTCCTTGCACATGTTGTCTCTTGTGGATCCAAAGATAATATCATCAACATAGATTTGGACCAGCAAGATATCCTTCTTCTTTCTCTTGATAAATAGAGTCTTATCAATTACTCCTCTTTCAAAGCCATTTTCCAAGAGATAGGATGACAGAGTGTCATACCATGCTCTTGGAGCTTGATGCAGTCCATAAAGAGCTTTCTTCAATTTGTATACCCTGTCTGGATAGCTTGGGTTTTCAAAACCTGGTGGTTGACAGACATATACCTCTTCTTCAATTGAGCCATAGAGAAATGCACTTTTTACATCCATTTGATAGACTTTGAAGTTCATGTAAGAAGCATAGGCTAGGAATAATATGATTGCTTCTATCCTAGCCACAGGTGCAAAGACTTCTTCATAATCTATACCCTCTTCTTGAGTATACCCTTGAGCCACCGGCCTTGCTTTGTTCCTTATGACAATTCCTCTTTCATCTCTTTTGTTCCTGAAAATCCACTTTGTGCCAATTGCTCTGTGACCTTTAGGAAGGTCTACTAGATCCCATACATCTTGTAGTTTGAACTGCAACAGTTCTTCTTGCATTGCTTCTATCCAACTGGATTCTTTCATAGCATCATGTGCCTTTTTAGGCTCAAGCTGGGATAGAAAGCAAGAAAGCACTGTATGTTGTTGATCTTGCATTTCTTGAAGCCTGCTTTGATGCCTAGTCATCATAGGAGAAGATATATCTCCTATTACCAGCTGTGGAGGATGATTCTTTTGAACTCTGGTGTTATGACTAGGTTCTTCAGTAAGTCCTACCTCTAAATTAGAGTCATTCAACTCAACTGAAGTGTTTTCAGCAGCTACTTCTGATTCTTTATTTTCTTGAGTCTCCACATCTCTACTTTCTTCTTCACTCTGACTTGGTCCAGTAGATGGTTCCTTTTCACAGTCTTCAAAAGAATTCACTGTGGGTATGGGAAAGATCACAGATTTAGATATACTTTCTTGAACTTGTGTAGTCCCTGATCCTCCACATCCTGAACCTGCATAATCATCACTACTGAAACCAAAAGAGTTAGTTAGTGAATCAATGTCAAATAGCCACTGAGGACCAGTTCCAATAGGATTTGGTGTGTTCTCATTGCATTTGACATTGTCACTTTCTTCAATTATTCTAGAAGATGTGTTAAAAACTCTGTAGGCCTTACTCTGAGATGAATAACCAACAAGAAATCCATCATCTGCTTTGCTATCAAACTTACCTAAGTGAGATTTGGTATTGAGAATTGTACAAGGACACCCAAAAGATTTGAAAAATCCAATGAAAGGTTTTCTTTTATTTAAAAGCTCATATGGGGTCTTGTTCTTTGGCTTGACTACTAGAACTCTGTTTTGGACATAGCAAGCAGTATTAACTGCTTCAGCCCATAAGGTAATTGGCAGTTTTGAATCAGCCAACAGAGATTTAGCAGCCTCTATTAGTGTTCTATTTCTCCTCTCAGCAACTCCATTCTGTTGAGGAGTCCTAGGGGCACTATATTGTCTCTCAATACCTTTTTCCTCACAAAAGGTGTTTAGATCAAGATTTTTAAATTCAGTTCCATTGTTTGATCTAATGATTTTTACTTTTTGATTAGTTGGGTTTTCAATTCTTAGGATAAAGGATTTGATCAGTCCACTTGTCTCATCCTTAGTCCTTAGAAAATATACCCAAGTAAATCTGGAGTAATCATCAACAATAACCAAGCAGTAAGATTTCTTGCCAATACTCATAACATTTGTAGGACCAAACAGATCCATATGCAATAACTGGAGACAAGAAGAAATTGTATTTATCTCTTTGGTTTTATGAGAAGTTTTATGCTATTTGCCTTTAAGGCAAGCAACACAATGATCATCACATGAAAAGACTTTAGATGGTAAACCTCTTACAAGGTTGTTTTTAACAAGTTTGTTCATAGTCTTAAAATTCATGTGACACATCCTTCTGTGCCAAAGAGAGGATTCATCTACAGAAGCTTTTGAAACAAGACAATTTAGAGATGAATCACTATCAACATTGTCCATATCTAGACAATAAACATTGTCCTTTCTTGGAGTTCTAAGTAGTATCATGCTTTCATCAACTACCTTGAACCCTGGAGCAAGGATCATACACTCAGTATTAGTGAATAATATGCTATGTTGTTTGTCACAAACCTGTGATACACTTAACAGGTTGTACTTCAATTGATCAACATAGTAGACATCCTCAAATGTCATCTTACCTTTGGTGACATTACCTTTTCCACTTATTTTACCACCAATAAGATTATCTCCAAATGCAACATGTCCTCCATTGATATGCTTGAAATCCTGTAGGCATGACATGTTACCTGTCATGTGCCTAGAGCAACCATTATCAACATGCCATATGCTCTTTCCCTTGAGTTGTTGGTTGCCCTGCACATAAAATAAATCAGTTAGTATGATGTAGGAACCCAAGCCAAAGTGGTCTTGGGTACCCCTTTCTCATCAAAATACTTGCATTCTTTCTTGACAAGATTTTTGAACTTTAACTCCTCATTCTTGGAGTACTTTGTCACAATAATAGGCTTGGAAACATTTTTGCTAGAAAAAGTACTGGTTTTAGAAGTACTAACTGCCTTAGCAGCACTTGCATGCTTAGCAGTACTAACCTTGTTAGCAGTAGTAACTGTGTTAGCAGCAGTAACTGTGTTGGCAGTATTAACCTTTGAAGAGGTACTAACAGTATTAGCAGCATTAATATTTTCAGCAGTACTAACACAGGTAGCAGCAGTAATACTTCCAGCAGCACTAACCCTGTCAGCTGTACTAACAGTTTTAGTGCTTCTAGGCACCCACATTTTGACACTTTCTTTTAAAATCTTTTTCTTCATGGGGCCTTTCCTTTCACCATGTTTCTTTATCACATGTTTCTTTCCATCCTTCCTATAATCAACAGGTTTTTGCACAAATCTTTGAAAGGTCATCTGTTGGTTAGTAGGGTTAAAGAAGCAATATTTAGCCAAATGATTTAACTTGCCACATATGAAACAAGGTTTTGGTCTATTGATTTTACTCAGATCAACTCCTTGCTTCTGAGCCCATTGATTATTCCAGTTTCTTTGATTTCCTCTTTTTAAACCAGAATTTAGGCTCTTGGCTTTACTGCAAGCACACTATTTACAAGATCCAGGATTCACAATCGTGGTTTGATTGTAATGAACCTTGTTATCTTTTCCTTTGGTCTTCTCTATCTCCTTGGACTTGACCCAGATTTTCCCACATCCCTCATTGGTGATATTGTTGTTTTCTAATGGGATCTCTTTACTCACATCATTATCCCTATACTCACTGGCTTCTTTCTCAGTTAAATCCTTAATTACTACTTCATCCAAAGGATCTATCTTAAAGGCTTTCTCAGATAAGTCCTTTTTCTCCTTGGTTTCTAACAAGTCTGAAGTAGGAAAGATATAATTGTTGTTGTAAGGAGGAGGTGTATTGTTGTATCCAATACCAGGCTTCATCTTATCATGAATCTGAGCCTTTAGAAGAGAATCCATTGCTTTTGAAGCATATGAAAAGTTTTCTATGTCAAGTTTAACTTTAGACAGTTCCTCTTTCAGCCTATCACTCTCTTCTAAGGATTTAGACAGTTTGGTCTCTAACTCATTCTTTTCCCACTTCCAATAGTTTGTGTCATAAGAGTGTTGAAGTTCATTATCTTGAAAGCCTTTGATTTGCTCTTCAAATCTCTCTACTATCAACACATAATCTCTTCTGTCCTTTTCTAATCTTTTGAGGTCATCACACATACTTTGATTGTGATCCCTGTATCTTTTGACAGTGTCTATGCAGGATTTAGTGCAAAGATTAGAAATTACCTCAGAGGGGAGATCAGACACTTCTACCATAAGAGCTTGATTCTGAATGGCTTCCTCAGCTTGATCACTCCAGTCAAATCCCATTCCTTGTTGAGAAACAAGGGCTTGAGCAGGATTCTTGTTCTGATTGTAGCCTCCATTCTGAGCTTGTTGGTGGTTGTTGTTTGGATCAACACTCCTGCATTCTCTAGCAAAGTGTCCTTTCATGTGACACTTATAACATTCCACCTTAGTCTTGTCAAAACCAGCTCCATCTTCTCTTCTTTGAGAGAAATTATTCCTTCCTGTTCTTTTAATGAACTTCTTCACCCTCATGGATAACATGGCCATCTGCCATTTAATATCCATCTCCTCCAGGTCATCAGGGTGAAGTTGATCCAGATCATCATTAATCAATGAATTGTTATTATGACTGGACAAAAAGGCTTCAAAAATAGTTTCAGTGCCTTTTTCTGGATTTACTCCACTGGCAGTACTAACTGCTTCAGGGTTGGCAGTAGTATCAGTGGATGCTGAAAGAAGTGCAGCATTGTGGATATAACCAGTGGGCTTCTTCTTGGTTTCTACCTCAGCTTCAAAAACTCGTAGATCATTGTATAGATCATCAAGTTCTTTCTCTTCCAGATTGTCACTCTGTCTATATGAGACAGTGTACATAGTCCATTCATCCCCAAGAGATCTGAGGAACTTTCTGTTGACATCATCTTGTTCCATCTTCACTCCTACAGTAGCCAGTTCACCAATGAGTTTGTTGAACCTATCAAAAGTTTGAGTCATAGACTCATTCTTTGAGGAAGTGAAGTTCTCATACTACTGCTTTAGAACATCTCTTTGACTTCTTTTGATGCTCTTAGTTCCAACAAATCTTTTCTCTAGAGCATTCCAGAGAATCTGAGCATCAGTGCAGTTGCAAAATTGATGCTGATATTCATTGGGGATGGCCAAGAGCAGAGTGCTCAAGGCCTTCATCTCTGTCTGTCTGATCTTCCTTTCACCATCTGTCTTTGGTGGAGTTCTTTTCCCATCTGGTCCTATCCTTCCAGCTTCAGAAGGACCATTCTCAATGATATCCCACATTGAGTAGTCAGTGAGAAGAATATATTGTCTGATTCTAATCTTCCACATGTCAAACTCACTGGGTTTGAGCATTGGAACCTTAGAGACCAAAGTACTGCTTGATTCTGTAAGATTTTCCATGATGAATAGATGTTTCTGATAAGAGTTTGGCTCTGATACCACTTGTCAGGATCGAATTCTCAACAAGAATTAATTCTCAGAAACAATATCAAAGAAGTTTGCGGAATAACACTTTGATATTCAATGAAACAGTAAATCAAAACAGTAAATATGAAGAACAAACTGTAAACTTGTATTGAATAATTGAAATCACAAGATTACACACTCAACCTCAATCTTGAAGAACAGACTCTTTCAAGACGAATTCTACTTCTCTAGAATTAGGATCTATGCCTTGAGGTTGATTTCTCTCTAGAACTTAGAATAAATTATTCTCTTTTAAAACTATTCTATATCTTCTATACATATACTAATCAAAAAGATAATTACAATAAATAAACATATCTTCAGTATATCTTCCATGTATATCTCTAAGCTTCCATGAATATCTTCAGTCCATCCAGTTGTTATCCTTTCATGCGAATCTTCATCTTATAAGCAGTATTAATCTTCAGCAGCATTAATCTCTTTTAGCAGCATTAACTACTAAGCAGCACTAACTACTAGCAGTACTAACTAGCTAAGCAGTACTAACTTTGTTCAAGCAGCACTAACTTTGACTAGCAGTATTAATTCTACTAGCAGTAGTAATACTCAGCAGTATTAACCTTGAAGTCTTCTAGCAGTAGTAACTCTGAACCAGCAACATTAACCATACTTGGTAAATTCTTCAGTTCCCAACGTAGGGGTGTGCAAAACCCAAATTACTTGAACTTACCTGACCCGAAATTCCTCAAAATGTCGAATATCCAACCCTATGTACTACCCAAAATTCGAAGCTCGAATTTATATTCGGATAGATAGGATCCGTTTAGGTTTGGGTTTTTGGTAGAGGTGAGCATCGGAATTGGGTACCTGCCTTTGGAACCGAAACCGCTCTGAAACTGCCGGTTTCGGAACCAGAACTGATGTGATTGGTTCCGGTTCTTAAAATATGGAACCGATCGGGACTGGTTCAGTTCCAGTTCTCGTTTTTTTGGAACCGTTAATCGTTGGATACCCGTCGATATCGGTTCCATGATTGGGAACCCGGTCCTGTTGGGTACCCAGAACCGGAATCGACGGGTACCCACTATGGTCTAACAATCTCCCCCTTTGGATTGACTTTAACATTGAGAGTCGACGTTCCGGCATTAGCTTCAGATTACGATCTTCAGATTGGATGATCTTGAATCCAATGAGACTGTGGTCTAACAATCTCCCCCTTTGGATCAAGATCATATAATAAAAAGATTTATCCAATTCAGTCTTCTTGTTCAGCTCAGAAGATGCAATTTCTTTTCTCTAGCTCTGAAATCAACATGTCTTCAATCTAATAATCTCCCCTTTTGAAGAGTAGACGTGATTCTTGAAACATGTGATCTTTGCCAATTCTTCTGTAGTCATTCTCCCCCTTTTTGATGTTAAGTGCAACGACTTCATCAAAATTTGTGGTAAGAAATGTCAATTTGATGGTTAGAGCCCCTGATTCGTCAATTCATAAGAGATTCATCCAGATCTTTGCAAATCCAGAAAAATTAGATGTGTAACACCTGAATCAACTAATGAATCAGTTAGAATGCCTGTCAGTAACACTAAGTCACTGTGTGTAACGAATACACTTTGGAAAGGAGTTGTTTAATGTTGACTCCCCCAGGGCTTCCATTTAATCATCGAAACACTACAAAGGTAATTTCTATAAACGTTATGACAAAGAAACTAAATCCTTGTGTGTTCGTGCTTGTGTTGAAAGAATTAAGCACAGATGATTGCTTATTGGCTCAAAATTGTGTAAACCACTGAGACAACAGTAAGTTAAACACAGACTCAATGTGCATGATTGAAGTGCGAAGGTGGGGCAGACTTCCTTCTTTTCAATATCCAGATTTTCCAAATGAAAATCAGATAGCAAATGTGCTGCATCCCCTTTGAAAATGTGAAACACTTTCTTGTTGAGAAGAAAATGAGTAGATGGTGAGGTTTGATCAAGAGTTGGCATGGGTTAGTTGCTTGTTTCAATAATGATCACCAAAGAATTGTGAATCACTAGAATGGTGGCTACCCGGCTCAGAAAAAGTTGGTGCAGAGTTTTGATATTCTTTTAACTCTGTTCTCACACGCTCTTTCTTTTAAACTTTTTGCTTTCTCTAATCACACTCATTCCTTTTCTATTTGCACACTCAAACACTAAGGATTAACTTCTTGGGTAGAAATCACTGGTTAAGGTGATTCCATAGAAGTTGTGTTAATACCTAGCACAATGATTCGTTGTTTTCCTAGATGCACGTGATGCTCAGTTTGGTTTAACTATTTCAGTTAAAGCACAATTTAGATCATTGAAAACATTTAAATTCCACTCCCAAAATATAAAATCTGTTGAAAAATCGGGAAGTGGTTTGAACATTAAAAACCATGTTTTCTATGATTGAAAGTTGTCCTTCTTTCAACCATATATGAGATGAAGATATAGAATTATACCTTAACGTTCGATCTTCCATCTCATGAAGCTAAGCTTTAAGTCATAAAAATATGATCTTTTAAGCTTCTCTCAAAAATTCTGCAAAAGTCTAATGTCAAGTCAAAGTAATAATTATTCACTTATATTGAAAAGACAAAAAACAGTAAAACTTTTAAAGTATGAGTTCTGATCAGAAGTAATCAGAAGTCATATCCGTACTCCTTTGACGTGAAGAGCTCCCCCTAAAATCTTGCATTACAAAAATTTGTCATAAAACGTAAGTGCAGAAATCTTATGAGCTCCCCCTCAAATTAATATTGACCAAGTATGAGTTTCTTCTCATACTCCCCCTAGAATCATGAACATTAACATATGAAATACAGATATCATTCACAATTAAGCATGAAGATATGAGGAAAAAGTAAACAATAGTGAACTTTTATAGGTAACTACTGATTATGTCTTAAGATTTAGCATACCAAGCTTAGAGATAAGAAAGTTGAATCTCTTTTCATCTAACGCCTTGGTAAACAAATCTGCAAGTTGATAATATGTTTTTACAAAGAAAAGTTCTATGTTTCCTTTTTCTACATGATCTTTGATAAAGTGATACCTGACGTCGATATGTTTGGTTTTTGTGTGTTGAACAGGATTCGCTGTTATTGCGATGGCGCTTTTGGAGTCGCAGTATATCGGGATTTTGTTGAAGTGGAAACCGTAGTCGCGAAGTTGTGTTTGCATCCACAAAACTTGAGAACAGCAGCTAGCAGCCGCTACATATTCTGCTTCGGCCGTGGAAGTTGAAACGCAAAGTTGCTTCTTCGATCCCCAACTTACTAGTTTGTCACCGAGGAACTGTACGTGTCCTGACGTGCTCTTCCTGTCTAACATACAACCTGCATGATCTGCATCTGTGTAGGCTGTTAGTTCAAAACTAGTATCTTTGGGATACCACAGACCGAGATCTGCGGTGCCCTTCAGATACCTGAATATACGCTTGACAGCAGTCAAACGGATTTCTTTTGGATTTGCCTGATATCGGGCACAAAGACATGTTGAAAACATTATGTCTGGTCTACTACTAGTAAGATACATTAAAGAACCTATCATTCCTCTGTAGGTCCTAATATCAACAGCCTTTCCCGAAGGATCGGTGCCAATCTTAGTTCTCGGTGCCATTGGGGTACCAATCGGTTTTGTATTTTCCATTTGGAATTTCCGGAGAATTTCCTTAATGTACTTAGATTGATTGATAAAGATACCCGTAG
Organism: Arctium minus; assembly: GCA_954870635.1. Lineage (NCBI taxonomy): Eukaryota > Viridiplantae > Streptophyta > Magnoliopsida > Asterales > Asteraceae > Arctium > Arctium minus. Next base: position 43,075,042 of record OX941085.1, read on the forward strand.
AAAATTGTTTTACTTGAAGCCCGATAAAGAAGTTCATCTCTCCCATCAAGTTCATTTGAAATCTAGACACCATAAGGTTTGCAAAATTCTTACAGTACTTAGTATTAGTTGAACCAAAAATAATATCGTCGACATAGATTTGTATTAAAACGATATTGGCTTTTTCTTTCTTTATGAACAAGGTGGTATCCACCGTACCTTTTGAAAACCCAAACTTGACTAGAAAAGTGGAAAGGACATCATACCAGGCTCGAGGGGCTTGTTTCAGACCGTAGAGAGCTTTGTCGAGAATGTAGACGTGATTCGGCTTCTCTTGATGGACAAAACCCTATGGCTGAGAGACGTAGACTTCCTCCTTCAGAATTCCATTGAGGAATGCTGTCTTCACGTCCATTTGAAAGACCGTGAAGTTCTTGTGGGCGGCGTAGGCTAAGAACATTCTGATTGCCTCTAAACGCGCCACAGGAGCGTATGTCTCGTCATAGTCTAATCCTTCCTCTTGTCTGTATCCTTTGGCTACTAGTCTCGCCTTGTTTCTGATGACGGTACCAGCTTCGTCCTTTTTAATCTTGAAGATCCACTTCGTACCGATGATTGTTTTACCTTTAGGCTTTGGTACGAGTCTCCAGACTTGCAGTGCGTCAAACTGGTTCAATTCTTCTTGCATAGAGACTACCCAATCTGTATCCGCAAGAGCCTCTGATACTCGAGTTGGCTCAATCTTGCTTAGAAAGGAGTCGTGCATGCACCAGTTGATTGACGCTGACCTAGTTTGCACCGACTTGGATGGATCACCTATGATCTGACTTGCAGGGTGCGCTTTGGTCCATTTACGTTCATGAGGCAGTGGATTATAGGAATGAATGTCAGTTGTGTCATCTATAAATCCACTTGCACCTTCTTCAGTTTGATTGGGAGGAGTTATGATAGTTGCTTCAGTTGAAGTTGTTGGTTCAGAAGACTCAGCAGGTACAGCTTGGTCCGGCTGTAGTTGGATCTGTACGGTACATTCTGCTGGTTCAGCTTCTTCTGACTCTGCATGACTTGGCACTTCTTGAACTGTAGGAGTTGGTATTTGAATTGTGACGTCTTGATGAATCGGGGTATTTGATTCATTTGGAATGTCTGAACTGGTTGAATGAGTAGGCGTTGGCTCTTCTATCCTGTCAACCAAAACAGATTTCTTTATGTCAGTTCCAAGAAATTCGTCATAAAACAATTCAAATAATAAATCTAAATCAGATAAATGGTTAGTTGATGTTGAAGCTTCATCTGATTTGTTCTGTTGAGATGCAGGTTCTGAACTGAGTTGCCCAGAAGCTAGTACTCCGGTTAAAACGGGTTCTGAACAGTATTGTTCGGAAGCCATCTCTTCATCAAAGGTGACGTTGACGCTTTCAATCACCGTCTTTGACTTCTTGAAGTAGATTATGAATGCAGTTGATGATGAGGAGTATCCAATGAAGATTCCTTCATCTGCCTTGGCGCTGAACTTGTTGAGATTCTCCCTATCGTTTAGAACGAAACACTTACATCCAAAGATATGGAAGTATTTGATTGTAGGTGTTCGGTTGTTGATCAACGCATAAGGAGTCTTCTTGAATCGTCTGTGAATCATGGACCGGTTCTGCGTATAGCATGTGGTAGAAATAGCTTCTGCCCATAAGAATAGAGGTAGGTCGGAATGACTTAGCATAGTGCGAGCTGCCTCGACTAGCGTCCGATTCCTTCTTTCCACCACTCCATTTTGTTGAGGCGTACGTGCAGCAGAGTACTGATGAGTTATCCCTTTAGATTTGAGATATTTTTGAACAGTTTTGTTCTTGAACTCTGTGCCGTTGTCTGTTCTTAGAAGCTTTATCGGTTTCTGAAGATTCACCTGGGTCGTCTTCAGGAAAGTGATGAGTACATCGGGTGTCTCATCCTTTGATCGTAGGAACTTGACCCAAGTGTATCGTGAGTAGTCGTCCACGATCACTAGAATGTACTTCTTGCCTCCTAGACTCTGAGTTCGCATTGGACCACAGAGATCCATATGCAATAGCTCTAGCGGAGCGCTTGTACTTGGTTCAGGCTTCGGTTTATGCGGAGCCCTCTTCATCTTGCCCTTCTCACAGGCTGCACACAGATGATCTTTGTCATACTTGAGCTCTGGAAGTCCTTTGACTAAGTTGCCACTGACCAGTTTGTTGATGTAGCGAAAGTTGAGATGAGAGAGCCGTCGATGCCATAGCCAGCTTTGCTGCATCGATGCTTTAGATAGTAGACAAATCTGCTTCTCAGTCTGGACGTCTGATAAATTGATCGTGTAGAGGTCTGACTTTCGAGTGCCGACCAAGAGTTCTTCGCCTTCTTCTGTGCGAACAGAACACCTCTTGGCTTTGAAGTTGACCTCTAGGTCTTTGTCACAGAACTGACCTATGCTAAACAGGTTGTGTCCTAATCCTTCTACGTAGCTCACCTTCTTTATCGTTATATTTTCCCGTTGTATATCACCGTAGCCTAATATTGGTGAAAACTGATCATTTCCGTATCTGACTGTTCCGCAGTATTTCTCTGTAAAGTTTGTCAGCATATCTTTCTGTCCTGTCACGTGTTTGGAGCAACCGCTGTCCAAATACCACATATGACGGATCTGCATAGGAGAAATAACGAAACACATATTTAGATTTTAAGCATTATAAATGAGTAGGACGTTGGAGCGTTAATATTAAAGTGCAGGTTTTGAACTGATGAATTCAAAAGCCTATTTTTCTTAAGCACGGGTTCTGAACAGACGTGTTCAGAAACCATCGTCTTGTCTTTGAAGTCTGAGTCTTGAGCTGTCTAACTCAAGAATCATTTTCTCTATTGAGGTACGGGTTCTGATCTGTTGTAATCAGAAGCCACATGTTTTGCTAAACATTGGGTGCCTGCAACACAGATTTAGATTTTGGTAACCACTTGAATTTGGGTCCTGTTGTGTTAGCACAAGGTTTTGATTTTGGTACCCATTTCAAATTGGGTCTTCTTTTCTTTTGAAATAGGTATGAAGTAGGATACTGATAAGAATGCACATGAGATGATTCAAACCGCATAGCAGAATCATGGCAGAAATTAGAAGCATGTTTATCATAAAAGGAAGACTGTCTAGCAGTTTTAGATAACAGGAATAGTTGCTTAAAAGAGTATTTCAGTTTAGGAGCAACATTCATATTCAAAGTATCTGAACTTGACATATTCTTATTATAATAAACAGCATCAAAAGATTTAAAGGTCTTGTCAAGCTTCCGTTTGGGTTGCCATTTCTTGGTCATATCTGAAACAGTTGAAACTTTTGAGTTAGACAATAGAGAAACAACTGAATGCATTTTCTTTGGGTTACCAGTATTGATCGGTTTCTGTGAATGCTTCTTGTCTTTAGCATTTTTAGCTTCACAGAGACTGAGTTATCAACTCGCGTTGATTTTGCACTGTTAACAGGCTTACTGGTTGATCCAACAGATTTCTTAAGAAAGGATGAATGGTTTGGAAGTTTGGCATTAAAGTCAAATTGTTCAAGACAATCATCTAAACCACCGTTAGAGTTCAGAAAATCAAACCCTTGATTTGATGAACTAACCATATTCTCAGAGTTTGAAGCCTTAGAAAGAACAGAATTTGTAAACACAGTTGTAAAAACATTCTGTTCAATGTTTATCAAAAGTGTTTCATCTGATAAGGAGTTCTCGAGTTCAGAAATTTTACTTTCTAACACGAGAGGAGGGACATATAGTTTACCTTGAGTAGGTTTCGCCTCCATTTCCTTTTCAGAATAACTTAGAAAGAAGTCATCTGAAAGAGTTTTCTTCTTTTCAGGTTTCTTATCATAGCTATTATTCAGCTTCGCATAATAAAATGGAAGATGAACTTTAGATGATATTAAATGTTTTTCAGTTTCTTTGGCTTCATCCTCTTCAGATAGTTTAGTCCAATAAACTTTAAGTTCAGGGATTCTTCTAGCTAACTTCATAGAAAAATATCATAAAGTGCAGGCACTTCAGACATTCCCTTTTGAAGATAGTGAGGATTCTTATATCCGATTCCACATCTTTCTTTGTTCTCTATTGGTTTGTTAAGATGAATGGTTTGCTCAGTTTGACCTATTGAGTACAACTTCTTTTCCAAAGCATCCATTTTTGCAATTAAAGATTTGTTTTCTTCGATAGACGAAGAATGCATTTGTGTAACCTCGTATAAGTCAATCTCACGTTTTAGCAGTTTAGACTTGAGTTCAGAATTCTCACTAAGAATTATTGTCTTCTCCGTTGCGTTGGTGTCATTGTTTTTATGTAAAACCTCAACCAGTACTTTCTTCTCAGCAATTTCATTGCTAAGTTTCTGTATTGATTGGTTTTTGTCAGTAATGACACCCTTTTCACACTTTAGGTTCGTCTCTAACTCTTTGAGTTTATCATTCATGGCATGCAATTGATTTATGAATTCAGCATACGATAAGTTACATACCTCTTCTTCATTCTCTGAATCATCTTCATCATCTGATTCATGCTTTCCCATCAAGCACAGGTTGACAACTTCATCTTTCTCCTCATCTTCTTCATCATCATCAGAATGATCGAGCCAGAAAACGTCTTCAGCCATCAATGCCTTCCCAGCCTCTTGTTGCTTTGCAAGCAACATCTTGTTTTTGTAGTAGTCCGAGTTCTTGACTTTTGGCTTTCGGCAATCTCTGGCATAATGACCGGTTTTGCCACAGTTGTAGCACGTTATAGGTTCTGTCTGACCTAATCCTTCTGCTTGAAACCTTCTCTCTTCAGGTTTCCTTTCATCTGATCTCTTTCCTTCAGCAAGATATCTTCTATCTTCTGGTTTCCTCTCCTCCATTCTCCTTCCTTCAAACCTTCTTCCTTAAAATCTACTTCCTTCGACCCTTTTTCTATGAGCGTAGTTGTTTGGACCAGACGAATACCTCTGACTGTTTGAGCTTGGCTTTGTGTAGAATTTCTTCTGGAAAGCCTTGGTCAACAAAAGCAATGCTTGCTTTAGTTGTTCACATTCATCTTCGTCAGAGTCTGCTTCAGCTTTATCTTCATCTGATTCATACACAGTCGCTTTGTTCTTCTTCTTCTTGACAACAAGAGCAACTGTGTCTTCAACCTTCTTTCCTCTCTGCCTTTTCTCTTCTAGAATTTCATCCACTTCTTCTTCATTTTGTTTGAGGGTCTCATACACCTCATGAAGTGGAATCTCATTCAGATCTTTAATCTGCTTCATCTGCCTCGCAAATCTCTTCCATTCTGGCTGTAGAACGCTTAGAAATTTGACGTTTAGTTCAATTTGAGATTTGTGGACCTTGTTCTTGCTTAGCTCATTCATCAAGGTCACAAACCTATCATGTACTTCTTCTAAGGTTTCTCCGGCTCTGCCTCTAAATTCTTCATAGTTATTTAGGCAGTTGGAGATCTTCAGTTGATTTCCCACCTTAGAACCTAGCATCATTTTCTCCGGTTGATCCCACATTTCCTTAGCTGAGGCCTTGTAGCTGTCAATCTTTATGTAGATTTCATTGGGGATTCCTTGAAGAATGTATGGCATAGCTAGCTTATCACCTTTAGCTCTGTTTAGGTTGTCACCGTCAAGCTCATGGTACTTCAGTTCAACTTGTGTTGGCACTGTTTCAACCAGACGAGTTGTCTTTATTGGTTGCATATTTCCTTCTGCAAATGACTGTCTGATGAACTCACAAAGCTCATGTCTGTCTATGAAGTTTAGAAACCGATCCTTCCACTGTTCGTATTCTCCTTTGAAGAGAACTGGTGGCTTGGTGTCAGTTCCTATGGCAAGAGCTTCTCTGGAAGTCATAATTGAACAAGATTTAATGATGCGAGAGGCTTTGAGATGCGTGAGGCTTTGAGATATGAGAGGGTTTGCTTTCAAGTTAGGAACGCAAAGTTGAGGTTTGCGTTTTTAATGGGACGCGCAAATGGAGGTTTGCGGGTCACGTTGGAAGCGAGAAGTAGAGGTTTGTGGGTGAATTGAGAAGCGCAAACTGAGGTTTGCGTGTCTAGAGAGGAGCGTTTGTTGACTTGTGAGAAGTGAGCTTGAGGTTTGCAATTGCTCTTTGAAACGAGAAGTGTACTTTGCGTTTGGCTTGAGAGGCGCAAAGTAGAGGTTTGCGGGTCACTTGAGACGCGCAAAGTTGGACTTTGCGTTTGATGAAGGACGCGCAAAGTAGAACTTTGCATTTGCTTTGAGGAGCGCAAAGTAGGACTTTGCATTTTCTTTGAGGAGCGCAAAGTAGGACTTTGCGTGTTATTCTTCCTCTGGATTGCGTGTGTTCGTCCTGAACTTCTAAAAATCGTCTAAATCTTTGTTCCTGCAAAGATTAGCACAACCAAACACATCAAAGTGTCTAGAATCACTTCTAGAACTGAATTTAAGCACTCGATCTCACTAAAACACTCTTTTTGAAGATAAGATCGATGGCACAGTAAGTTACCCACTTCGACTGTTTTCACTTAAAATCACCAAATTGGAACTCGATTTAAGCTTTAAAGTGAAATTAAACACTCACAAATCTATCTAGCAGGTATTTCAAACACACCCTGATTGATTCTAACACCTAAAATACTCAAAATCACAAACTCGAATTTTGTTCAAGAACACAGAGTCGTTTTTCTCTTTAAACTTGTTTTTGATCTTAATCAGGCTCTGATACCAATTGTCGGTCCACACAATACTACTTATAACAAGTTTAGAAACAACACAATGATTACCAACCTGTTTTGATATATAGAAATGGTTACAAGGTTGATCAGATTAATCTTTGCTTTGTGTTCTCAATGTTTTTCTCTCAAAATACACCTTCTTGTATGTGTTTGTGTGTTTTTAATTTAGATCTGATCTTGAGAGATTGAGATACACTTAATCTAACCAAGTGTGTCTAACACACTATCTAAACATAATATCTAGATTAATATCTAGATATTATATTAGATAATATCTAACAAACTAGAAAGTTACTTAGAAACAAACTAAGTTAACTTTATCTAACTATTACAATTTTATAACTTAGATATTAAATCCAAGTAAACTAAAACAATTACATTAAATTACATTGACATTTATTACAAATAGACATAGACTTTAACATTGAGAGTCGACGTTCCGGCATTAGCTTCAGATTACGATCTTCAGATTGGATGATCTTGAATCCAATGAGACTGTGGTCTAACAATTATCATATTAATATTTTTTAGTCTTTTTTTACCTTCCTAATATTAGTTGATTTAGAAAACTAAGAGCAATGAAATTAATTAAGGAGCTCGAGTACTCAAACAAACCAAAAGTCGAGTGATAGCAAAAAAATAAAAAAATACTTTCAGATGCAAGAACCAACTTTTTTATCTCCAACTACTCCACCTGCTGTTGGTTGCTCTTATTGCTCAGTTTCCTGCTCTTTAAATCACTGAAATCTGACTCGAATCTACCTAAAATCGGAACAACCCGAAATCTACGGGTTTCCTATATCCGAACTTGATTTTTGGGGATTATATGGGATCTCCGAAATCCGATCCAATTTTCGGTTTTTCACTCGACCCGACTCAATCAATGTAACAGTGGCGGATCCACATGAGTAGATCCCCTGATCGAAATCCTAATAAAAATTGATATATTAACCTTTTCATTTAATTCCACTTTGCTTTCTTTACTGAATTATTTGATTCAAGGGTTTTTACTTATGTGGAGGAGGGGCAAGAAGAGTCTATTAGAGATTTAGTCCTTGTTTGTTTTTTTCATTTTAAACTCTTAATCACCACTTATGTCTAAGACATTTTATAATTCAGACCATTTATTTTTTTATTTTTTAGGGGTTGTTTGACAGTTGTAGAATGGTTTGTTGCCGAATGATTAAGTAGTCATAATGATTAAGAGGCACTTATGATATAGTTCAAAGCGAAATATGGTTGTTTTGTAATTTTTCATAATGAAATTAGGGCACTTAATGGTTAAGGAAGCTCCAAGATACAAAATCATTCAGATGGTTTTAGAACCATTATGAGGCAAACTTTTTTTTGCCAAACAAGATTCACCTCTTAGCGATTTAGGGGGCGTTTGGTTCGCAGAATGTGATGGAATCTAGTGGAATTAGAATGTTGAATTCCTTTGACTATATTAAATACCCTTGTTTGGTTCAAGCTTTTCAATGGATGGAGTCTTTGAATTCCAATAAATTCCATGGATATAGGATTTAAACATTCCATCATAAAACCCAAGGATTTCAATGGAATGGAATCTCATATTTTGATAATTCCAAAGTTACCATTTACCTCAAACTAAACTCTACTCATATTGGTTCAATCTTTTCAATGGATGGAATCTCTCTCTCCCTCTCTCCCTTTATCTCTCTCCATCTCCCTCTCTCCCTCCCCCTCTCTCCCTCCTTCTCTCTCTCTCTCTCTCTCCCTCTCTCTCAGTATCATTGATGTGCTAAAATAATCAAAGCAATTTTAGTTAAAAATTAAACTATTTAATGACTATTTCATAAAAGTAATTTTTGTTTAAAAAAATTAAAATAATCAAAAAGAGTATTTTGGTCATTTACCAAAATTCCATTCCAATTCCAAAGCTACAATATGTGAACCGAACAGAAAATTTCTAATTCATTTAATATATTCCATTACAATTATGTCAATCAAACAGGTGGTCAAACCTGACAACATTCCATTCCAATTCTTTCAAAGTCAAATTCCTTTGACAGATTCAATCCCATCCAAAAACAATCTGCGAACCAAACGCCCCCTTAGAGGTTGCCTCTTAATATAACCATTAAAAGGTAAACAAACAGCCCCTTAGACTCTTATCTCTTAATATAGCCTGGACAAAAATGTGGTAACCCTATCTCTTAAATCTCCTCTTATTTTCGTCTAGCACCATTCTTTCAATTTCAACGTCGGTTTTAGCCCAGATGCGCCTGAATTTGAAAAACGCAAATCACGAAGATTGTATATCTGTGTGTTGGATTTCCAGAACATCTTGAATCGCTTAAATCGGGGCTTCGGTGTGTGAGATATGATTAAAACTCTACAACCTTGCAAATCTGTCAGTGTCCTTCTTTTGTTTCTTTTTCTCGTTCCGTCCTTCGATCATGTAACACCCTTTAATTTGGTAAGAGCAACTAATAAATTTTTCGATAAAACATCAAATAAAAGACAACATCTCTTCCCACAAATCAAACTCAATATGCCTTACATATAAATTTCGATAAATAACCTCAATATAAATTTAACTCCAGTAATGAACAAAGACTAAACCGAAGTCGGGTGCTACATAACTGTCAGGATCGAAATTCTAAACAAGAATTTAAGCTAAAAACTCAGAAACTATGTTAAAGAAGTCATGGAAAAACACTTTAACAGTAAATCAATCAAACAGTGTATGAACTCAAATCACAAGTTATATTGATTTAACTTAATGATTACAAACAAAACCTCAATCTGTTGAACAATCTCAACAGACGTTCAATACTTCTCTATTGAAAGGACTACAAAGAACCTTGAGGTTAATTCTCTCAAAACGTATTCTGTATGAATAAGACTATCAAAAACTATCTCTAACTATCAAAGACTTCTAGACTATATATACAAAACTGATTACAAGATAATTACAAAAGAAATATTGATCTTTAGCATCCATTCCATAATTATCTTCATCATTATCTTCAGCTCCTAGTCTTTCGTATCAATCCATCTTTATCTTCACGAGCAACATTAATCTCCATAGCAGTATTAACTTCCTCAGCAACACTAACCATGCTTGCAGTATTAATCATGTAGCAACATTAATCTTCAAGCAGTACTAACTACTAGCAGTACTAACTCTCCAAGCAGTACTAACTATTCTTCTAGCAGTACTAAATCTTCAAGCAGTAGTAATTCTACTAGCAGTAGTAATCTTTCAAGTAGCAGTATTAATATAATCATCAGTATTAATCTTTAAGTCCAATAGTAGTATCCATCCTTAGCACATTTCAGACCCAACAATCTCCCCCTAACTTAACTTTTCAAAGTGAGAAGTTAAGGTCTTGAGCATAGGGTCTTCATGATACTTTCAAAACTCCAGCTTAATTGCCCAAATTTGGATCCAGTCCCAGACTTTGATTAATGATTCTTTTGATCACTATCCTTGCCATTTCTGAATCTTTAGGGAAGACCAACTTTGCATTCTCTTAATCCCGATGTATTCTTTGCCTTGGTCTACCAAAATATTCCAATGAATGATTTCAGGAGCATTCACTGAAATAGGATCAACCTTTAGATGTTCTTTATCATATACTGTCATGTACAAATCAAATTGCATATCAGATTGTCTTGGTTGTTCTGTATATTGACTTGTAGTATCTTGATTATGCTCTAGCACATGAATAGCTGATTCTGCTTCTGCTCTTTCACTTTCATTCTCCTTTTCAACTTCTTCAATTCTTGGCCTCTTTGCCTGTTTCTTGGTAGCAACAGATTTCTTTCTTTTTATAGCTCCAATTTTCTGAGCTAAGGTATCTTCTTCCTTCACTTTTGCCATGTCTTTGGTAGGAGTGCCTTATTCACTGTCAGGGAATGGTTGTTGAATATTCAAATTATGCCTTTCTTTCATTTTTCTTTCAACCTTAACCCTCTGACTAAAATCTCCTTGAAGCTTAGCCATCTCCTTCTTGTACAACTCCTCTATTCTGCTAAAAGGCATGTTGGTAAACATTCCTTCAGGGACTCCAATGGACCCTTTTAGGAAGTTTATCATCTTTCCTCTTTCTTGATTGGCCAGGAATGTCTTTGAAGGCTTTCTTTGCTTTTGCCTAGTTGCTCTTATTGTGACTTTCTTAGCAGCAGCAGCATTCTTCAAACTCCTTTGATATTATTCATTAAGCTTTGTAGACAAATCTAAGGCAATATGTCTGTCTTTAGCTGTTTGAATCTCTTCCTCCTTTTCTATCTCTTCTTGAAGCTTCTTTGCTAACTCTTCATCCAGGGCTATTTGTGAGGATTTCTTTGATGGCTTCACAGATTCAACCACTTTTTCTTTCCCTTTCCTCTTGATCTCTGTCTCACTAACTTCTTTTCTTTTCTTCTCTGAACCACCTTCTTTGATTACCACTCCCTTGGCCTTTTGATTAGCCTTAGGAGTGTCAGTTTTTGCCTTCACTAGAGTCTCTGCAATTTCTATTTCCTCTGCAAACATACCTGTTTCAGCTGCAACTTTCTCTATTTCTACTGCTGTTTCAGTTTCTGCTGCTTTTACATTTACTGCTGCTTTTACAAAAGTTTCTGCTGCTGATTCAGTTACTGCTTCTTCCTTCTTTTCTGCTTCAGTATTCATCTCCCCCTCAAACTGAAATTCCATTCCAGCTGGCTTCTCCTCCTCATCTTTAGTTGCTTGAGTCTCCCCCTTTTTGGAAGCATCATGATCAATGCTCCTCTTCTTCAAAACAGACTTGGTTTTCTTCTTTTGGTGCACTAATTTCAACACCAGCTTCTTGAGATGGGATATCTGCTCTTGTTGAGACAATATCACCTTTTGCATTTCTTTTATCTCCAAGTTTTGATTGTGAACTTCCAGACTTATTGTACCAAGAGTATCCATCAATTCATCATAAGTATATCTGTCCTCACCTCCTTTAGGTGTTTTTACCACCCTTGAAGGATCATTGGAGCGTTTAGTAGAGGTCTTCTGCCTAGCAGAAGCACCTTCTACCCCCGTGGTTTCTTGGCACCTGGAACCTTTAGATGATTGCTCATCTAAAGTTGTCGTGGGGAAGGTCTTAGAGATGTTCACACTGTCTTGTCCTACACCTTGTGCAAAAACAGTAGTGTGAGCCTTGCTGCCCACATGCTCATCCTTCTCCTTATAGAGCACCTTCTTGGGGTTGGGAGACACCCCTATGGTTTCCCTTACTTGGTCTTTTCATGTTGGAGAATACCTTCCCTTTGGGAGGTTTTGGTACATACACCTCTTGAAAAGAGGGTAAATCCGTCAATTCTTGGTTAAGTACTTCTTGTACAAACCTGGGATACATATAAAAGCTTTTGGTTTTGGTATCCAGGTTTGACATTAAATCATTGAAAATCATTTGAGAAAAATTAAACTTTCTAAAGGTAGCTAAGCAGACTAGAGCATATGCTAAGGTACTGCTGAACTCACTAAATCCAGTTGTTTTTCTAGAGATACAATGTTGAAGGGTATGAACAAAGAATCTCCAATGAGGTAAAAATTTGCTCTTGAAGAACTTGTAAACCTCAGTGGGACCTTCATACCCCATACGACTAATTGATTGGAAGAGATCTTCCTTGGACAGAGAGGTAATACCTGAGGCATCATCTAGTCGTAGATGAATGCGAATACAACCTTCTGTGATGGTTAGAGGTTTATCACACACCCTTGATTTGATGACCTGATTGCCATCAATAGTTTGTATAGAGGCATTGGCCCAGAACTGACGCATGTGCTCCACATAGATTGTGGGATTAACAGTTAAAGCGTAGGCGATGTGGGAGGATTTTAGGAAATCCACAATCTGATGAAAATCCTCTGCTTGCTTGGGTTTCTGTAGCATTTCCAACTCATTGTGATCATCAACAAACACCAGTCCTGCCATCGTTCTTGGATTGAATCACTACTAGGGTTAATAAACTGGGAAGCAAGAATTCGAGAGAGAGAGAGAGAGAGAGAGAGAAAGAGAGAAGATGAACACTCATAGGAAATTCAAAGAGCCGTTTGGATTTTGGCGATCAAAGAGGGTATTTATAGGTGGAGGGTTTCAGTTAGAAGCAGTACCAAGTACCCTAGCAGTATTAACAAGCCCGCAGTACTAACCCATATAAGCAGTAGTAACACATACTAGCAACATTAACACATACTAGCAGTAGTAACACATACTAGCAACATTAACACAGACTAGCAGTATTAACACAGACTAGCAGTAGTAACACTGTCTGGCAGTAGAAATAAGGTAAGCAGTAGTAACTTTGCATTAGCAGTATAAACCACCAAGCAGTAGTAACCATTCTGACAACAGGATTAATAGTGACAGCAGTATTAACTTAACTAGAAGTACCAAGTTTCTAATCAGCAAGGTAATCTGAAACACTTAAACACACATAGTTAGCAGGACCATGCACAATGAGATATGAGAAAGTAAGCAGGAAGAAATCTATATAGAAATGGTACATAAGAAAATCAAAAGATGCTAATTCAGTGTTTATCATGCCCACACTTATGACCAAGAATGTGAATCTACTAGTATCAAAAGCTTTGGTGAATAGATCAGCAAATTGGTTACTTGTGTGTACTTTCAAAACCTGAATTAGCTTCTTTTCATTGCAGTCTCTAATGAAATGGTACCTTATTTCTATATGCTTGGTTTTTGAGTGCTTCACTGGATTATTAACAATGCTTATGGCACTGTTGTTGTCAATGAAGATTGGAGTGTGCAGAAAAGTAACACCATAGTCTAGCATCTGATTCTGAATCCATAGCACTTGTGAGCAGCAGCTTGCAGCAGCTATGTACTCTGCTTCTGTTGTAGAGGTGGACACTGTGGTTTGCTTTTTACACTGCCATGAAACTAGTCTTACACCCAAAAACTGACATCCTCCTGATGTAGATTTTCTATCCAAGTTTGCACCACCCAAATCACTATCAGAATATGCAAGTAGATCAAATGGTGAGTCATGAGGATATCAAAGATCCAACCTAGGTTGTCCTTTGAGATATATGAAGATCCTCTTGACTGCTTGAAAATGAGATTGCTTAGGTCTTACTTGAAATCTGGCACACACACAGACATCAAACATAATATCTGGCCTTGAAGCTGTTAGATACATGAGGGAGCTTATCATAGATCTATAGTGATGAACATCTACATCCTCCCCCTCTAGATCTGCAGTGATCTGTTTGTGTGTTTTCATAGGTGTGTTTGCAGGCTTTGAATCTGAAAATACAAACTTTGTAAGGATATCCTGCACATACTTGGATTGGCTGATGAAGATACCATCTTTCTTCTGTTTAACCTGTAGCCCAAGGAAGAATGTAAGTTCACCTATTGAGCTTATCTTGAATCTTTTGTGCATCAACTCCTCAAACTCTTTGCACATATAATCTTTTGTGGTTCCAAAGATGATGTCATCCACATAGATTTGCACAAGAAGGATGTCCTTCTTCTTCCTTTTGATGAACACAGTCTTGTCTATTATTCCCCTTTCAAAACCATTTTTCAAGAGATAGGTAGACAGAGTGTCATACCATGCTCTTGGTGCTTGATGTAGCCCATAGAGTGCCTTCTTTAATTTGTATAATATGTCAGAAAAGTTAGGATTTTCAAACCCTGGAGGCTGACAAACATATACTTCTTCATCAATTGTCCCATATAGGAATGCACTCTTGACATCCATCTGATAAACTCTGAACTTCATGAAAGAAGCATAGGCTAGAAACAGCCTAATTGCCTCAATTCTGGATACTGGAGCAAATACTTCTTCATAGTCTATTCCTTCTTCTTGTGTGTACCCTTGTGCCACAAGCCTGGGCTTATTCTTTATTACAATTCCTCTCTCATCTTTCTTATTTCTGAAAACCCGTTTAGTACCAATTACCCTTTGTCCTTGTGGAAGTTCAACCAGATCCCATATATCTTGCAGCACAAACTGCAGCAGCTCCTCTTGCATTGCTTCTATCCAGCTTGGGTCTTTCATTGCATCATAAGCCTTTTTGGGTTCAATTTGGGATAGAAAACAAGATAACAAGCCTGATTGTAGGTCTTTCAATCCCCCTAACTTGCTTTGTTGCCTTGTGATCATTGGGGAATTGATGTCACCAATCACCAATTGAGGAGGATGATTCTTCTGTGTTCTTGTATGATTGACAACCTCCTCATTAAGATTTGCTTCAAGATTGGAGTCATTCTTTTCTGGAGTGCTTCCACCATACACTGAAGAATTGTCATCATCAGTGTCATCTTCTGACAGTATGGGCATCTCAGGTCCTGAGTTTCCTGAATTATGAACATCCTCTTTATCACTCTTATTCTTTTCATCACCTTTGTCCTCTTCATCTGCTTAAGCATCTTCATCCTGATCTGGATCAGAAAATTCAACAGGATCTACTGTAGGTATTGGCAACAACACAAACTCTGGACTCTATGCTTGTACCTTTTCTGAGCTTGTTCCTGCATTTTGCACATTACTAAAACCCAAAGCATTAGTTAGTGAATCAATGTCAAACAACCAATCAGGACCTGTACCAATTTGATTTGGTGTGTTCTCATTGTATTTGACATTGTCACTTTCCTCTATAATCCTTGAAGAACTATTAAATACTCTATATGCCTTACCCTGAGAGGAGTATCCAACAAGAAATCCATCTTCAGCTTTGCTTTCAAACTTACCTAAGTGAGATTTGGTGTTGAGAATTGTGCAAGGACACCCAAAAGGTTTGAAAAAACCAATAAAAGGTTTCTTCTTGTTAAAAAGTTCATAAGGTGTCTTGCCTTGAGATTTGACTACTAGAACCCTGTTTTAGACATAACAAGTAGTATTAACTGCTTCTACCCCAAAAGTGATGGGTAGCTTTGAATCTGCCAACAGAGATCTAGCCGCCTCAATTAGTGTCCTATTCCTCCTCTCAGCAACACCATTTTATTGAGGAGTTCTAGGAGCACGGTATTGTCTCTCAATACCTTTAGTCTCACAAAAGTTGTTTAAGTCATTGTTTTTAAATTCTGTTCCATTATCAGATCTGATGACTTTAACTCTTAGATTAGTTTGGTTTTCAATCCTAAGTACAAAGGATTTGATCAGTCCACTTGTCTCATCCTTAGTCCTCAGAAAATATACCCAAGTAAATCTAGAGAAATCATCAACAATGACTAAGAAATATGACTTCTTTCCAATACTCATCACATTAGTAGGACCAAAGAGATCCATATGCAATAATTGAAGAGGTGAAGAGATTGTATTTATTTCTTTGGACTTATGAAAAGTTTTGTGTTGCTTGCCTTTAAGACAAGCAACACAATGATCATCACATGAAAAAACTTTTTGAGGTAAACTGTTAACCCAAGAATCTCTAAATCCTTAGAGAGAGAAAGTAGAGAGAGAGACTATGGAGCGCAAAGTAGGAATTGTATTAGATGTGCGTGTGAAACTTCTTACAACCAACAAGACCAAAGGGACTTAAATACCCTTGGTCAAATACAATACTAATAAGCTCTAAACACAGTATTGACCAAGTCCTATAAATACAATGATTACTATAAAATCAGACCTAACAATCTCCCCCTTAGTAATCATTGGCGCTTTGGTCTTCAAAAATTGTCATCTATAATAGCATGTACCAACAAAGCGACTTTCAGAAGCTTTCTGACTTTTAAGAAAAAAATTCTTCTCAGCATCTTGCAGATTGAAAATTTTCTTTGTTGCTTAAGCTCAAGACGATACACCTCTTTTGAATGATCTTGAATGAACTGTGGTGTTCGGACCAGGAACAGCAAAAGATTTTGATGTAGCTGAGAGAATAGAATCTTTGAGCGAATCTTGATCAACAGATAAACATTTAAGCTCTTTGTCTCTTTAACTTCTCCTTGACTTCTCCCCCTCATGACCTTGATGATCTTGATCAACTTGGTCATGCGAATGTTGGAGACGAGACAACGAAAGATCTGCAAAATCAAAGAAACAGAGAAAACAGGGGTGGTTTGCGTTCCATGCAGGAAGCGCAAACTAAGGTTTGTGTTCCACATGGGAGACGCAAAGCAAGGTTTGCGTGCCATGCTTGATACGCAAAGAAAGGTTTGCGTGCCATGCTTGATGCGCAAAACAAGCTTTGCGGGCCATGTGTGAAGCGCAAAGTTACCTTAGAAAAAATTTACCTTTGAAAGCTCTTTGACTCCCCCTACACAAATGCATTAGATAAGACAATTCGAGATAACATTCATGTAAAGAAAATCAGACACTCCCCCTCAAAAAAGATATAATCTTTGAAATACATCTCTTTGTTCACTCCCCTTTGAATAATGCATAAACCCATTAAAATATATTTATGAGAACACAGTGATCAGAAATTAATGTAGAAAGAAAAATATACTGAATGTAAATTTTGAAACAACTAAACATATAAAATTTTAAATACTAAACAAATTAAATTTTACAGAGTAAAATATCACAAATTTATCAATCATTTGAAACCAAACATATGTTGTAAGATAAAAGAACGAGTTTAATTGCATATCAAGTTAAAACATGTTCAGTTTCAAAACTTCCAGCAATCTATTCAGTGTGCTCACATGCGAATCTTCGATTAGCTTCAAGAAAATGTAATTCTAAAAATATTATAGATAACTTTGCATGTACTAACACTAAGCCATCAAGAATTAAGATATTCATAAATTTACAGATTTATCGCAACTCAAACATATCACCAAGTATCATGAGATGTGTGCTCATTGGCATCTTTTAGCATTGTGCTCATTGGCATCTTAACATGAGTGTGCTCTTTGGCATCTTTTAAGCGCGTGCACATTGGCATCTTTTGATCAAAAAGTTTATTAAGTAAAGAACATGCCGTAAACGTAACCTTCTATCTGACCCTATTGCAGGATTTGGGTCAGCCACTCCCAGACCAGTTGGCCTTAGGGGACTAGGTGTCAAGCACCCCTTGGAACTTACTCTCCCATATCAGAAAGGCTACATCGACATATCCTAAACCCATTCATACCAGTAGAACATGACTTTCGTTCTGGTTCTATTGCAGGATTTGAGTTCGATCACTCCCAGACCAAATGACCTTAGGGGATCAGATGACAAGCATCCCTAGGAACTTACTTTCCCAAACTAGAAAGGTCACAGGTACAAAATTTTAAACTTAGAGATTTCTGTATTTTAAGAATTTAATATTCATCTCAATCACTTAGATCAACGTCTAAATGCTTAGCCCATATTTTCATTCCAATCTAAAATTTTGATTGTTTAGGTAGTCTAAGCAAAGTAAACTATAAAAATTCCGACTCACATATCTTTAAAGCAGAAATAAAAGTTTCAAACATGTTGCTGACTTTTCGACTTTTGAAACTTGAAATTTTGAAAATAGACAGTTTAATGATGAATCAGATGATACATTCTCTAAGTCCAAACAATAAACATTATCCTTTCTAGGAGTTCTAAGTAGTATCATATTTTCATCAACTACCTTGAATCTTGGAGCAAGGATAATACATTCAGTCTCAGTAAATAATATACTATGTTTCTTGTCACAAACCTGTGATACACTTAACAGGTTGTATCTCAATTGCTCAACATAGTAAACATCTTCAAAGGACAACTTACCTTTTGAAACCATATCTTTTCCACTGATCTTACCACCTACTGGATTGTCACCAAAAGTAACATGTCCTCGATCAAACCTTTTGAAGTTTTGAAGGCAAACCATGTTACCTGTCATGTGCCTAGAGGAACCACTATCTACATGCCAAATGCTCTTCTTCTTGAGTTGTTGGTTGCCCTGCACATAAGATAAAAAAGTTAGTTTCTAGGGGGAACCCAAGCCAAAGTGGTCTTGGGTTGCCCTTTCTCATCAACATATTTATAATCAGTAATCTTAGTCTGGATGAGATGATCATATTTAGGAATCTCATGGCTGGAATACTTTGTCAAAATTATGGGCTTGGCAGCATTAACAATGGTAGCAGCACTATCCTTGTTCGCAGTACTAACTTGGTTAGCAGTACTATTGCTATCAGCATCACTATTTCTGTTAGTAGTACTATTTGAGGTAGCAGTACTAACAGGTTTCTTGACTTTTGTAACCCAAATCTTGACAAAGTTGTTTGCTTTCTTGTTCTGTGAGTTACTCCTTGACTTGCTTGGAGTATTTTCTTTTGATTTAGAAACTTATTCTGAATATGAGATTTTGCAGTACCAATTTTCATTGATGCTGTTCTCATATTAGCAGCCATGTAATTTCTTGATTGCTTCCTATAACCAACTGAATTTTGTGTTTGTCATTGAAAAGAAAATCTTTGGTTAATAGGATTTAAATAACAGTGTTTGGCTAGATGATTTAACTTGCCACAAATAAAACAAAGCTTTGGTCTATTGACTTTGCTTAAATCAATTCCCTGTTTTTGAGCCCACTGATTATTTATGTTTATCTGATTTCCCTTATTTTATCATGTTTATGGGGCTTGTTCTGTTGACAAGTACATGGATTTACAACAGAGGTTTGCATGTAGTGAACTCCTTGTACCTTTTCTTTTCCTTTCCTGGAGGTCTCAGGTTTCTCACTCTTAGGTTTCCTTTCCTTGGACATCTCCACTTTATCACTCTTAATAAATGGTTTACCCCTCTTTCATTTGTAAGAATATGGTTTTCTAAGGGAATATCTTTATGGTCTTCCTTATTCTTACCCTCAGAGTTCTCTTCTTCAGAATCTTCCTCAACCACTACTTTGTTTAATGGATCTACTTCTGTGGCTCCTGCAGGTAAGTCATTCTTATCCTATCTTTCTAAGATGTCTGAGGTGGGAGGAATATAGTTATTATTGTAAGGTGGAGGGGTGTTGTTGTTGCCTATACCTCTCTTTAATTTGTCATGAATTTGAGATTTAAGTAAATAGTCCATTGCTTTAGAAGCATTGGAATATTTCTCAATGTCTAGTTTGGCCTTCTCAAATTCACTCTTTACTTTCTCACATTCCTCTCTAGACTTTTCTAGCTCAATCTCTAACTGATTCTTCTCCCACTTCCAGTATTTGAGATCATATGAATGTTGAAGTTCATTGACTTGATATGCCTTAATTTGTTCTTCAAACTTCTCAACGATCACAACATACTCTCTTCTATCTTTCTCTAACCTTTTAAGGTCATCACACATGCTCTGATTGTGATCCCTGTACTTTTTAACAGTTTCAAGACAGGTTTTAGAGCAAAGATTAGATTTTACCTCAGTGGGGATTGCAGTGCTTGATGACTCTGAAACCTCAGCCATCAATGCTTGGTTCTGAATTGCCTCCTCTGCTTGATCACTCCAATCAAAGCCCATCCCTTCTTGTGAGACAAGAGCTTGAGATGAATTCCTGTTATAGTTAGTGGGCTTTGGTTGTTGATTATTGCTTCCATGCTGTTGAGCAGTTCCTCCTCTGCACTCTCTTGCAAAGTGTCTTAGATTATGGCATTTGTGGCATTCCACCTTGGATTTATCAAATCCAGCACCATCTTCTCTTCTCATGGCAAAATTGTTTCTACCTGTTCGTTTGATGAATCTTTTGACTCTCATGGTGAGCATTGCCATCTGCCACTTGATATCCATCTCTTCAAGGTCATCTACATTGATCTGCTCTAGATCATCATTGATAAGAGCAGATTTAGCATGACTAGCAAGGAATGCTTCCAAAACAGAGTCATTAGGTCCATCCTGTTTTGAGCCATATGTAGCACTAACTGATTCTGTATTAGCAGTAGAATCAGTAGTAGATGATAGGAGGGTATCATTATGAGAGTATCCAGATGGCCTTTTCTTAGATTCAACTTCTGCTTCAAACACCCTTAGATCATTGTAGACATCATCAAGCTCCTTATCCTCCAAATTATCATTCTGTCTAAAGGATACAGTGTACATCACCCATTCTTCACCAAGATATCTTAGAAATTTTCTGTTGACATCATCCTGGTCCATTTTTACACCAACAGTAGCCAATTCTCCAATCAGCTTGTTGAATCTATCAAAGGTTTGAGTCATAGACTCATTCTTTGTAGACATAAAATTCTCATATTGTTGTTTGAGAATTTCCTTCTGATTTCTCTTAGTGATTTTAGTACCTGAAAATCTCTTAGAAATACAGTTGCAGAACTGATGTTGGTATTCATTAGGAATTGCCAAGAGCAGAGTGCTCAAGGCTTTCATCTTAGTCTGCCTCATATTTTTTTCTCCATCAGTCTTTGGTGGAGTTCTCTTGCCATCTGATCCCATCTTTCCTTAATTGGAGGGACCATTCTGATTGATATCCCACATTGAGTAATCTGTAAGAAGAATATACTGCTTGATTCTGATTTTCCACATGTCAAACTCATTGGGTTTGAGCATGGGAACCTTTGAAACAAGAAAACTGTCATGAGATCCGTCCATGATGATTTTTGATTTATGAGTTTGAAGGCTCTTATACCACTTGTCAGGATCGAAATTCTAAACAAGAATTTAAGTTAAACACTCAGAAACTATGTTAAAGAAGTCGTGGAAAAACACTTTAACAGTAAATCAATCAAACAGTGTATGAACTCAAATCACAAGTTATATTGATTTAACTTAATGATTACAAACAAAACCTCAATCTGTTGAACAATCTCAACAGACGTTCAATACTTCTCTATTGAAAGGACTACAAAGAACCTTGAGGTTAATTCTCTCTAAATGTATTCTGTATGAATAAGACTATCAAAAACTATCTCTAACTATCAAAGACTTCTAGACTATATATACAAAACTGATTACAAGATAATTACAAAAGAAATATTGATCTTTAGCATCCATTCCATAATTATCTTCATCATTATCTTCAGCTCCTAGTCTTTCGTATCAATCCATCTTTATCTTCACGAGCAAAATTAATCACCATAGCAGTATTAACTTCCTTAGCAATACTAACCATGCTTGCAGTATTAATCATGTAGCAGCATTAATCTTCAAGCAGTACTAACTACTAGCAGTACTAACTCTCCAAGCAGTACTAACTATTCTTCTAGCAGTACTAAATCTTCAAGCAGTAGTAATCTTTCAAGTAGCAGTATTAATATAATCAACAATATTAATCTTTAAGTCCAGCAGTAGTATCCATCCTTAGCACATTTCAGACCCAAGAATAACCCTAATACAAGCTGCTCTTCACAAAATCAAAGCGGAATACTTCACCAAGCTACTCACCTCTCGGTACTCAATTAACTAGAACTTCTCTCTTCACAGTGTTACTAGAACTATTCACAACCGAAACCTGTTGCACATGCCGATAAATAAAAAGGTTAGGCTAACGCCTAGTGTTAAGTCTGATTTTATAGTAATCATTGTATTTATAGGATTGGTCTTATACAGTGTTAAGGGTCTTATACTGTGTTGTATATGACCAAGGGTATTTAAGTCCCTTTGGTCTTGTTCCTTGTAAGAACTTCACGCCTACTTTCAATATACTGTTACATTGCGCTTATTGTCTCTCTCTCTACTTTCTCTCTCTAGAGATTTAGTGATTCTTGGACTCACAATTGGTATCAGAGCCAATCTGAATCTTGAGAGAATTGAGAGATCTGCTTTCGTTTCTGAATTTGTAGTTTAAATCTGAAAATTTGATCGATTTTCTTGATTATTTCAAGAAAATCTCATTTTTAGATTTTTCATCAAATTCGACCCTGTTTGTGATTGATTTTCGTTGAATTTTGGTTTGTTAGATTCGATTTTACAAGTAGAACACTTTTAATTCACATCAAATTTCAAGAAATTCAAGTTTTGATCATCAATTTTGAGTTTTAAAGCTTTTCTAAAAAATCGTGTTAATGTACTGTTTCATTCTTGAATTTTTTTGATTTCATGGTTTTTGATCGAGTTTGTTAATTGAAAAGTGTCATAATGTTGATTTCGATCATATATGTGAAAGAATTAATTTGAAAGTTCATGGCTATAATCGATTTTGTGGTTTTTTTATTGATTATCAGGTGGTTTGCGCTAGATCTCAACTTTGCGCTAGATCTCAACTTTGCGCAAGTTCTTCCTAGTTTGCACAAGTTCTTAGTTTGATTTGCGCAAGTTCTACTAAATTTTGTTCATGTATTTCAGGTTTTCGTATCAAGGAATTCAACTTTTCGCATTGGTCTTCTCACGCAAAGCATAGTTTGCGTATCAAGTGCATCCCGAAAAGCTACTTTGCGTATTCAACAGCTTAACAGAAGTACAATTTGCATTTCCTTCTCATAACGCAAAGCTATTTCAAGCCACTTACGCAAAGCTCATTTTGCGTATCTCTCGACTCATGCAAAGCTCAATTTGCGCATTCAACTTAACACGCAAAGCTTACTTTGCGTTTCAGCCTGCTCACGTAAAGCGTTGTTTGCATTTCAGCCTGCTCACGCAAAGCCTTGTTTGCGTTTCAGCCTGCTCACGTAAAGCCTTGTTTGCGTTTCAGCCTTCTCACGCAAAGCCTAGTTTGCGCAATCGCCTTATTACGCAAAGCTCCAGTTTGCGTTTCCCGCTGCTTGCGAAAAGCTCAGTTTGCGCTTTCTGCTTCTCATGCAAACATCAACTTTGCGCAAATCTTAGACTTAGAATTTTTCTGGATTTTTCTGAAACATGGATTCTGACAAGTTTACCTATCAAGCTCATTTTTACAAAAGTGATCTTATGATGTCTCTAGGTACATAAAATCGTCCACCAGTGCTAATTGATGAAAATGAATTTACACAGTGGCAAGATCGGTTCCTAAACTTCATTGAACGACAAAAGAATGGAAATGCCATGATGATCATTTTATCTCAAGGACCGTTCGAAAAACCCAAATTGGCTTCTAGATTATATAAGCCCACTAAAGAGTATTCACATGATGAGTTTTCTGCATATCAAGCTGATCGTGACATTAAGGCAAATCTGATGCTGGCCTTGCCAAACTCTGTATACAACAGGATTGATTGTTTTAAAACTCATCCTAATCTAATGTGGCAACAACTGGAAAAGATTATGCTTGGATCTTTTGTTGCAACTCAACTTCGACACACTCGTTACATGAATAATTTTGAAGAATTCAAAGCCAAGGATGGGGAGCCACTAAAGACTGTGTATGATCGTTTCTGTGCCGTGATAAATGATTTTAGGAAGATTAAGGTTGAAAAGACGAAGCTTGAATTAAATCTGAAGTTCCTCAACACATTGCAACCAGAATGGTATAAATCATGCCATAGACTGAGGAACGATGTCAGAATCTCCACTATGCAAATCCAGGAATTATATGAGATTCTGATGACTGATGAGAGTTTGGTGCTAGAGAAGAAGGCCAAACTGGAGAAAAAGAACAAGAAGTTAGTAGACCCGGTTGCACTCCTCACGAGCCATCTGGCCGAACAAGCGTTGTTTGATAACACTTACAACGGGTCAACTGATGATGATGGAGAGGATCTGCAGAAAGCGATGATCCTTCTCTCTCAACATTACCAGAAAAAGTTCCAACCAAGAACTTGTTCCAACTCTTCTCGCTTCACTTCTGTGTCTAGAGCCAATGTACCCGAGCCAAAGACTGCTTCTTGCTACAACTGTGGAAAGTCGGGGCACATTTCAAAGGAGTGTCGAGCAAAGAAGGTTAGGGACTCAGATTACTACCGGAAGAAACTGGAACTGGCTGAGAAAAGAGAGAACGGAACTGCTTTGCTAGCAGAAGAAGAATTCTGGCTAGATCACTCTGACGATGAAGCTGCAAACGAAGAGATCGCTCAGATGTTCTTGATTGGAGATGATCAGTTAGACGATTCTGATATGGATGAAGATGAGGTATATTCTGAATTTGATTACAACTTTATTGCCTCTTAGATGAATATTATAATTACTTCTTTATCTGATCTGCGTTCACAACTTTTATCTGAAAAGATTTTAAATTCTGAAAAGTCAGATTTGATTGACAAACTGAAAATCTCTTTGAAAGATGAAAAATCTATTTTGGAAAATACTAAAGAAATCTTTCAAAAGAAATTGGATGATTTGGAAAATTCAAATAAGACTTATCTTGAGTCTTTGACTGCTATGACTAATTTAAAAGATGAATTTTTAGATAAAATAAATAAATTAGAAGAAAAGCTTTATCGAAGAAACCAATCTGAACAAACAATTTTTATGAACAAACCAAGGAGTGAAGAAGCTTTAAAACAAAGATGAGGACTTGGTTTTGAAAATCCTCATTGTTTAAACAATGCGATTGAAAAATCCCCAACTTTATATAAATACGATTATCTGACTCTTGCTCATTATGCTCCTCAATTTAAAATTGATTGGATGAATGAGAAGCAAGTGTTAGAAATCGAAAATGAGAAAACGATGAATAACAAGAAAAATGAAATTCCTTTTGTTTATACAAGTGAAAATGCAAAATATTTTCCTGAAAAATCAAGGAGAGGAAGAAGAATTTTAAATGATATATCTTCTGTCAAATCTTCAATATCTGATGATTTTATTGATACTTATGCTTCTAATTCTGATAAGAAAAATATTTCTCCAATCATTTATGATTCTAAGAAATATACTTCTCCATTAGTATTAGAGAGCACAATCATCGATCTTGAAGATAAGATAGAAGATCAAAATATTTTAAAGGAAATTGAATCTGATATTATTCTTTCTTTCATGACTTCTAGTCTTGAAGAAAATATATTTTCTCAATAACAAGATTTAGATTCTATTTCTGACCTTTTTCTGATTATAAGGAAAAGAAAAAAGAAAATAAAAAGGAAGTTTCAAATTTTAAAATCTTTGCTTAAAATTCTTCAAACTCCGAAGTAAATTCAGATTTTTTAGTTGATCAGATTGGTTGCTTGGATAAAATTATTTCTTCTGATTTAAATATTTCGTCTAAAATTATTGATGATTCTTTTACGCTCAATAATCAATATTATAAACCTAAGCGTAAAATAAGATGGTCAAAGAAGTCGAAGAAACAAGATAAAGTTCTTTCTGACAGTTCTAATTCTTCTGATTCTAATCTTTCAGATAGGACTTTGAGCAAGTCATCAAAGAAGCAGATTTGGAAAGCAAAACGGACATCTGATGAATCTACTTTTGATGGGGATAAATGTGTAGACAAATTCTATAAAAGCGATTCATTTGTTTCTTGTAATAAAATTTCAAAGTACTCTATAAAACAAATGATTCGAATTTCAAAACATGTCTCATGTTCTTCCTCAGATTCTAGTTCTGATGATTATGCTTTATCTTCTGATGATTGTGCTTATCATTCTGATCATCTTTCTCGTACATCTAATGTCAAATATTATAAATATTTTCCCATACGAACTGCAACTAACAAACACGGGCCCAAATACAAGTGGGTACCCAAGTCTCAATTTGATTCAAAGTTGCAGGTATCACATGTTAAGGGGGAGTAAGAGAAAGAATGGCTTTTGAATATTGTAGTTCAAAACCCGGTCTTAAATGTCAAGACTTTGGCTTTTGAGTAATTCAGCTCAGAACCCGTACTTCAACGACTATGACTTCTAGACATGTCAGTCTAGGACTCGCTCTTCATAGCATTAAGATTCTGACTAATGAGAAACTGTGAGTACTTCTACTTTTATTTGCGCTGCATTTATATCTGATAATGATGTTGTTCCAGTTTTCTCAAATTGTTTTAAAAAGAATCTGAGCATTTCATTTCAACTCCTGAATTTGTTCAACCCAATTTTTACAAATGAGACACAAATTTTCATTTTTTACATTGTGTGAATGATAATATTATTGAATTATATTTTGTTTCAACTATATATAAACTTGCCGATCAAATATTTCTATTTTTTAAAAAATTTCGGCATGTTGTTTTAAAAGTTTAAACCATTACAAATTTTATTCTATAAAGTAAAAGTTTTACAATTTTCTTTCTTTTGAATAAAATGTGTGTCTACGATAAGTTTTCAAGTTGCTTTGTTTATATTAAAGTTTATATATGTTCGAATTTCAGTTCTAACAAAAGTCAAAAAGTCAGCAACATGTTTGTAACTTTTGTTTTTGCTTTGAAGTTGTGTGATTCGGAATATTTATAGTTTACAATGCTTAGAAAACCTAAAAAGTCGAAATTTTGGATTGTAATGAAAATATGGGCTAAGCACTTAGACGTAAAACCTTGTGTTTGAGATGACTATTAAATTCTTATAAATCAGAAATCTCTAAGTTTAAAAGTTTGTACGTGTGACCTTTCTGGTTTGGGAAAGTAAGTTCTGTGGGATGCTTGTCATCTGGTCCCCTAAGGTCATTTGATCTGGGAGTGATCGAACCCAAATCCTTCTATAGAATCAGATCGAAAGTCATGTTCTACTGGTATGAATGGGTTTAGGATGTGTCGATATAGCCTTTCTGATCTGGGAAAGTAAGTTCCAAGGGGTTCTTGACACCTAGTCCCCTAAGGCCAACTGGTCTGGGAGTGGCTGACCCAAATCCTGCAATAGGGTCAGATAGAAAGTTACGTTTACGGCATGTTCTTTACTTAATAAACTTTTTGATTAAAAAGATGCCAAATGTGCACAAGCTTAAAAGATGCCAAAGAGCACACTCATGTAAAGATGCCATAGTGCACAATGCTAAAAAGATGCCAATGAGCACATATTTCATAATACTTGGTTATAAATTTCTGAGTTGCAATAAACCTGTAAATTTGTGAAAGTCTGAATTTTTGATGGATTAGTGTGATTATTTGCAAAGTTCTCTATTATATTTTTAGAATTGCATTTTCTTGAATCTAATCGAAGTTCACATGAGAGCACACTGAATAGATTGATGAAAGTTTTTGAAACTAAACATGTCTTAACTTGATATGCAATAAAACTTGTTTCTGTATCCAAATACATACATTTGATTTCATCTGATGGATTTTATTGTGATATTTTACTAAGTAGAATTTTATTTGTTCCTGTTTAAATTTTTTATATATTTAGTCGTTTCAAAATACATATTCAGTATATTTTTCTTTCTACATTGATGTTTACATTCATTGTGTTCTCATATCCTTTTAAATGGTTTTGAGCATTATTCAAGGGGGAGTGAAAAAGGAGAATTTTCTTAATGATCATATCTGTTTTTGAGGGGGAGTTTCTGATTCTTTATATGAATGCTAACTTGAATTGTCATATCTAGTGCATTTGTGTAGGGGGAGTCAAAGAGTTTAAAAAGGTAAATTTTTTCTGAGTTTAAGTCAACTTTGCGCTATCAGTTGGTCGCACAAACTTTACTTTGCGCAACCTGCATATAACGTAAACTTCGTTTTGCGCAACATGCATGTAAAGCAAACATCGCTTTGCGCAACCTGCATGTAACGCAAACCTCACTTTGCGCAACCTCGGTGTAACGCAAACCTTACTTTGCGCCACCAATGGTTAGCGCAAACCTTCCCTATTTCTCTGTTTCTTTGATTTTCCAGAGCTTAAGCTGTTTCGTCTCCAACATTTGCATGACCAAGTTGATTCTGATCATCAAGGTCATGAGGGGGAGAATTAAGAGAAGTTAAAGGAGATGATTAAGAGACAAAGAGCTCAAAAGTTTACTTGTTGATCAAGATTCGCTCAAAGATTCTATTCTCTCAGCCATTTTAATTCTTTTGCTGTTACTGCTCCGACCACCACAGTTCATTCAAGGTCTTTCAAAAGAGGTGTGTCATTTAGAGCACAAGCTACTGGTCCAGACTTGTCAAAGGCAACAAAGATAAATCAAATTGAAAGATGCTGAGAAGAAATTTTTCTTTAAAAGTCAGATTGCTTCTTAAAGTTGCTTAGTTGGTCCATGCTGATTTAGAAGATGGATTTTGAAGACCACAACGCCAATGATTACTAAGGGGGAGATTGTTAAGTTTGATTTTATAGTAATCATTGTATTTATAGGATTGGTCTTATACAGTGTTAAGGGTCTTATACTGTGTTGTATTTGACCAAGGGTATTTAAGTCCCTTTGGTCTTGTTCCTTGTAAGAACTTCACGCCTACTTTCAATATACTGTTACATTGCGCTTATTGTCTCTCTCTCTAGAGATTTAGTGATTCTTGGACTCACACCTAGTGAGTTCAAGAATTTTACACGAATGAACATATTTATAAAAGGAATAAACTCCACTTAAAATCATAACCTTTCAAAAGATTTACTTTAAACCCGGAGACGACTCTTTTCCAATATAATGCACTTTCGAAGATGAACACTTCATTACAAATCATTCTTTATAAAATGATGCAACCCAAAACTCATTCGAAACGAGAGCGGAGGTTGACTCCCAATTTAAGAAATGTGGATAAAACGTTATATCCCCAAAACACCCAAGCACGGGTGGGGTAAAACACTCAACTCATAAATCATAGTTAATAACTCACCAATACGATACGTCAACGAAAAACATGGACACTAGGCCCAATAGTCACACAACCATAAAATGGAAGAAAACCAAATACCAAAACTTGGGAATGACGTATTTCATTCAAACCTTAATATATGCGGGGGAAACCCAATATTAAGGTCATCATTTACGTCGACTACACAAATTCAACGATAGCAAGATACGACGTTAACATTTAAAATTGTTGGGTCTGAATGTGTTAAGTATGGTTTATGCTGCTCAGTATTCATGATTAATGCTGCTAAGTGATTACTACTGCTAGTTCATCAAGATTACTACTGCTGAGTATTAATGCATCTAGTAGTTAGTACTGTTGAAGATTAATACTGCAAGTGAGGAGTTAATACTGCAAGCATGGTTAGTACTGCTATTGAGTTAGTGCTGCTTCTGAAGATAAAGATGGATTGATGCGGAAGAATAGGAGATGAAGATAATTATGGTATTGATGATGAAGATCAATCTTATTTTAATAATTATCTTGTAATAAGTTTTTGTATATAGAGTCTAGAAGTTCTTGATAGACGAAATATTTTTTAGAGTTGTTTTAGAGAATTAACCTCAAGACTAGTATTGATCCATTCTATAGAGAAGTATAGAACGTCTGTTGAGTCTGTTCAACAGATTGAGGTTGAGTGTGTAATCATTAAGTTTTATGTAGTATAAACTTATGATTTGAGTTCATATCTGTGTTTTGATTATTTGTTAAAGTGTTATTCCACGACTTCTTTAACATTGTTTCTGAGTTTGTATTAAATTCTTGTTTAGAATTTTCGATCTTGACAAGTGGTATCAGAGCTAGAAAACTCAGAAATCTATAGTCATGGATGGTTCAAGCGATAGTGTTCTGGTCTCAAAGGTTCCCATGCTCAAACCCAATGAGTTTGACATGTGGAAGATCAGAATCAAGCAATATATTCTTCTCACAGACTTCTCAATGTGGGACATCATTGAGAATGGTCCCTCTGATGGAGGAAAGATGGATGCAGATGGCAAGAGACCTTCACCAAAGACTGATGGAGAGAGGAAGATGAGGCAGACAGAGATGAAAGCCTTGAGCACTCTGCTCTTGGCAATTCCTAATGAGTATCAACATCAATTCTGCAACTGTTCTGATGCACAAATTCTATGGAATGCACTGGAGAAAAGATTTTCTGGTACCAAAAGTACCAAGAGAAATCAAAAGGCCATCCTGAAGCAGCAATATGAAAACTTCATGTCTACAAAGAATGAATCCATGACTCAAACTTTTGATAGATTTAATAAGTTAATTGGTGAATTGGCTACTGTTGGTGTCCAGATAGACCAAGATGATGTCAACATAAAATTTTTAAGATCTCTTGGTGATGAATGGACTATATACACTGTCTCCTTCAGACAGAATGACCAACTGGAGGACAAGGAACTGGATGACCTCTATAATGACCTTAGGGTGTTTGAAGCAGAGGTAGAAGCAAAGAATAGGCCCTCTAGATACTCATACAATGCTGCTCTTTTATCATTTTCTACTGATTCTGCTGCTAATACAGAATCAGTTAGTGCTGCCCATGGATCAAAGCAAGATGGATATAATGACTCAGTTTTAGAAGCTTTTCTACCCAGTCATGCTAATTCCACTCTAATTAATGATGACTTAGAACAGATAAATGCTGATGATCTGGAAGAGATGGATATCAAGTGGCAGATGGTTATGCTCACAATGAGGGTAAAAAGATTCATCAAAAGGACTGGAAGGAACAATTTTGCTCAAAAGAGATAAGATGGGGTTGGATTTGATAAATCCAAGGTTGAATGTTACAAGTTCACAAGCTGGGGCACTTTGGAAGAGAATGCAGAAGTGAAATGCCTCAACAGCATACTATCAACCATCAACCATCACAGTCCACTAGCTTCAACAACAGGAACTCTTCTCAAGCTCTTGTTTCCCAAGAAGGAATGGGATTTGATTGGAGTGACCAAGCAGAAGAAGCAGTTCATAATCAAGCTTTAATGGCTAAAGTTTCAGAGTCAGCAAGCACTGATATTCCCACAGAGGTAACATCTAACCTTTGCGCTAAAACCTGTATTGAAACTGTTAAAAAGTACAGGGATCACAATCAGAGCATGTGTGATGACCTTAAAAGGTTAGAGAAAGATAGAAGAGAGTATGTTTTGATTGTTGAGAGGTTTGAAGAACAAATTAAGTCATATCAGGCTAATGAACTTCAACACTCTTATGATAACAACTACTGGAAGTGGGAGAAGAATCAGTTAGAGACTGAACTAGAGAAGACCAAAGCAGAATGTGAGAAAATTAAGAGTGAGTTTGAGAAAGCTAAACTAGATATTGAGAAATATTCCAATGTGTCTAAAGCAATGGACTCTTTACTCAAAAATGAAGTTCATGACAAGCTGAGAAGAGGTGTAGGCTATAACACCACCCCTCCACCATACAACAATAACTATATCCCTCCCACCTCAGATCTCTTAGAAAGACAGGACAAGAAGGAATTAACTGAAGGAGCCACTGAAGTAGATCCTTTAGAAAAAGTAGTGGTTGAGGCAGACTCTGAGAGTAAGAATGAGGAAGACCACAAAGATATTCCCTTAGAAAATCACATACTGACAAATGAAAGGGGGGGGGGGTAAACCTTTTGTCAAGAGTGAGAAAGTGAAGTCTAGGGAAGAGACTGTTAAGAATGAAAAAGCTGAGACCTCTAAGAGATGGAAGGGAAAGGTACAGGGAGTCCATTACATGCAAACTACTGTTGTTAATCCCTGTACTTGTAAACAGAATAAGCCCCAACAACATGATAAAAGAAGGGGCAATCAAAGAAATAGAAATAATCAGTGAGCTTTAAAACAAGGAATTGATCTGAGAAAAATTAACAGACCAAAGCCTTGTTTTATCTGTGGTAAGTTAAACCATCTAGCCAAACACTGTTATTTCAAACCTATTAACCAAAGGATCACTTTTCAAAGAAATATACAAAATCCTGTTGGTTATAGGAAGCAAATAAGGAATCATATGGCTGAGAATGTGAGAAGGCCAGACACCTATAAAATCTCATGCTCAGAATAAGTTTGCTAATTCAAAGAAAAATACTACAAATAAGCCAAGGAGTAACTTAAAGAAAAAAAAGCAAACAACTTTGTCCAGGTCTGGGTTCCAAAAGTAAAGAAATATGTTAGTATTGCTACTTCAAATAGTACTGCTGACAGAAATAATGCTGCTGCAAGCAATACTACTGCTAACCCAGTTAGTACTGCTAACAAAATTAGTATTGCGAACCCAATTAGTACTGCTAATGATGTTAGTACTGCTAACAAAGTTAGTACTGCAAATCAAGTTAGTACTGCTTCCAGTAACAGGCCTATTATTCTGACAAAGTATTCAAGCAATAAGATTCCTCAGTTTGATAATCTCATCAAGTCTGAATATGAATATGTTGATGAGAATGGGAAACCCAAGACCACTTTGGCTTGGGTTCCTATTAAAAACTAATTGCTTTATTATATGTGCAGGGCAACCAACATCTCAAGGGAAGGAGCATTTGGCATGTTGATAGTGGTTGTTCCAGGCACATGACAGGTAACATGGTCTGCCTTCAAAACTTCAAAAGAATTGATGGAGGACATGTTGCTTTTGGTGATAATCCAGCAGGTGGTAAGATAAGTGGAAAAGGTAATGTGTCAAAAGGTAAGATGACTTTTGAGGATGTATTCTATGTGGAGCAATTGAGATACAACCTGTTAAGTGTATCACAGGTCTGTGACAAGAAACATAGCATATTATTCAATGATACTGAATGTATTATCCTTGCTCCAGGGTTCAAGGTAGTTGATGAAAGCATGATACTACTTAGAACTCCTAGAAAGGACAATTTTTATTGTTTAGACTTGGAGAGTGTAGTTTCTGATTCATCTCTAAACTGTTTATTTTCAAAAGATTCATTGGATGAATCATCTCTTTGGCACAGAAGGATGTGTCACATGAACTTTAAAACAGTGAACAAACTTGTGAAAAACAACCTTGTAAGAGGTTTTCCACAAAAGGTATTTTCATGTGATGATTATTGTGTTGCATGTTTTAAAGGCAAACAACACAAAACTTCTCATAAGTCCAAAGATATAAATACAATCTCTTCACCTCTTAATTTACTGCATATGGATCTGTTTGGTCCTACAAATGTGATGAGTATTGGTAAGAAATCCTACTGCTTGGTTATTGTTGATTATTTTCTCTAGATTCACTTGGGTCTATTTTCTAAGGACTAAGGATGAGACAAGTGGACTGATCAAATCCTTTGTGCTTAGAGTTGAAAACCAAACAAATCTAAGAGTTAAAGTCATCAAGTCTGATAATGGAACTGAATTTAAAAACAATGACCTAAACAACTTCTGTGAGGAAAAAAGGCATTGAGAGACAATACAGTGCTCCTAGGACTCCTCAACAGAATGGTGTTGCTGAAAGGAGAAATAGGACTCTGATAGAAGCTGTTAGATCTCTGTTGACAGATTCAAAACTTCCAATCACTTTTTGGGCAGAAGCAGTTAATACTGCCTGCTATGTTCAAAACAGAGTTCTAGTAGTGAAATCTCAAGACAAGACACCTTATGAGCTTTTTAAAAAGAAGAAACCTTTTATTGGATTTTTCAAACCATTTGGGTGTCCTTGCACAATTCTCAATACCAAAACTCACCTAGGCAAGTTTGATAGCAAAGCTGAAGATGGGTTTCTTGTTGGATATTCATCTCAAAGTAAGGCCTACAGAGTTTTCAACACCTCTTCTAGGATTATTAAGGAAAGTGACAATGTTAAATGAAATGAGAACACACCAAATCAACTTGGTTCAGGTCCTGATTGGCTATTTGACATTGATTCACTGACTAATTCTTTGGGTTTCAGTAATGAGCATAATGCAGGAACAAGGACAGGGACATAAAATGTACAAGTACAAAGACAATAGTTTGTGCTGTTCCCAACACCTACTACTGATCCTGTTAAATTCTGTGATCAAGATAAGAAAGATACTTCATAATCAAAGGACACTGAACCAGCTCAGAATGAAGAGGACAGAGGTGAAAAGGAAGATCAACCCTCAGATTCAGGAATCAAAGGTCCTGAGATGCCATATTTGGAAGAAGATGACACAGATGATGACAACTCTTCAGTTTTTGGTGGCAGCACTCCTGAAAAGAATTATTCTAATCTGGAAATAGATATTAATGAAGAGGTTGTTCATCAAACAAGAGTTCAGAAAAATCATCCTTCTCAATTGGTGATTGGTGACATCAATTCACCTATAATCACAAGGAATCAGAGTAAGTTGGGAGGATTGAAAGATATACAATCATGTTTACTTTCTTGTTTTCTATCTCAGGTTGAACCCAAAAAGGTATATGATGCAATGAAGGATCCAAGCTGGATAGAAGCAATGCAAGAGGAGCTATTGCAGTTTGTGCTGTAGGATGTATGGGATCTGGTGGATCTTCCAAAAGGACACAGAGTAATTGGCACAAGATGGATCTTCAGGAACAAGAAAGATGAGAGAGGAATAGTAATAAATAACAAGGACAGATTAGTGGCACAAGGGTATACTAAAGAAGAGGGAATTGATTATGAAGAGGTATTTGCACCAGTGGCCAGGATTGAGGCAATTAAGCTATTTTTAGCCTATGCTTCTTTCATGAAGTTCAGGGTCTACCAGATGGATGTAAAGAGTGCTTTCCTGTATGGGAAAATTGAAGAAGAAGTGTATGTCTGTCAGCCTCCAGGGTTTGAGAATCCAAATTATCCTGACAGAGTATACAAATTGAAGAAGGCACTCTATGGGCTACATCAAGCACCAAGGGCATGGTATGACACTTTGTCTACCTATATCTTGGAAAATGGTTTTCAAAGAGGAATCATAGACAAGACTCTGTTTATTCAGAGGAAGAAAAAGGACATCATTATAGTACAAATCTATGTGGATGATATTATCTTTGGATCCACAAAAGATCAAATGTGCAAAGATTTTGAAGAATTAATGCACAAGAGATTCAAGATGAGTTCTATGGGTGAACTTACCTTCTTCCTTGGGCTACAAGTTAAGCAAAAGAAAGATGGGATATTTATAAGCCAATCCAAGTATGTGCAGGACATTCTTACTAAGTTTGGAATCTCAGATTCAAAGCCTACAAGCACACCCATGGAGACACACAAACAGATCACTACAGATCTTAAGGGGGAGGATGTGGATGTTCATCACTATAGATCCATGATTGGCTCCCTCATGTATCTCACTGCTTCAAGACCAGATATCATGTTTTTAGTTTGTGTGTGTGCAAGATTTCAAGTAAGGCCTAAGCAATCACACTTTCAAGCAGTCGAAAGGATATTCAGATATCTCTAAGGCCAACCTAGATTAGGTCTTTGGTATCCTCATGACTCACCATTTGACCTACTTGCTTATTCAGACAGTGACTTGGGTGGTGCAAATTTGGATAGAAAGTCAACTTCAGGGGGATGTCAGTTTTTAGGTGCAAGACTAGTGTCATGGTAGTGCAAGAAACAAACCACAGTGTCCACCTCTACAACAGAAGCAGAGTATATAGCTGCTGCAAGCTGCTGTTCCCAAGTACTCTGGATTCAGAATCAAATGCTGGACTATGGTATGACTTTTCTTCACACTCCAATCTTCATAGATAATAACAGTGCTATTAGCATTGTTAATAATCCAGTCAAGCACTCCAAAAAAAAGCATATAGAAATCAGGTACCACTTTATCAGGGACTGTAATGAAAAGAAGCTCATTCAGGTTGTGAAAGTCCATACAAGTAATCAATTTGCTGATCTATTCACCAAAGCTTTTGATGTGGGTAGATTCACATTCTTGATCACAAGTGTGGGTATGATAAACACTGAATAAGCCTCCTTTGATCTACTTTATGTACCATTTCTGTATAGACTCCTTCCTGTCTACTTTCTCTTATTGTATTGTGCATGGTGCTGCTAACCTTGTGTGTTTAAGTGTTTCAGATTGCTTCAATTGAATACTTGGTACTTCTAGTTAAGTTAATGCTGCTCTCTATATTACTCATGCTGACAGTTCAAATATGGTTAAGTATGGTTACTACTGCTAGGTAGTTTATACTGCCAGTGCAAAGTTACTACTGCTTACCTTGTTTCTATTGCTAATCAGTGTTACTACTGCTGACATGTGTTAATACTGCTAGTCTGAGTTAATACTGCTAGTCTGTGTTAGTACTGCCAGTATGTGTTACTACTGCTAATATGAGTTAATACTGTGTTGGGAACTGAAGAAAAG
Organism: Arctium minus; assembly: GCA_954870635.1. Lineage (NCBI taxonomy): Eukaryota > Viridiplantae > Streptophyta > Magnoliopsida > Asterales > Asteraceae > Arctium > Arctium minus. The sequence goes on from OX941085.1 coordinate 43,111,448, forward strand.
CTCAAGTATGGTTAATGCTGCTAGTTCAGAATTACTACTGCTAGAGGACTTCAAAGTTAATACTGCTGAGTATTACTACTGCTAGTAGAATTAATACTGCTAGATAAAGTTAGTACTGCTTGAACAAAGTTAGTATTGCTTAGCTAGTTAGTACTGCTAGTGGTTAGTGCTGCTTAGTAGTTTATGCTGCTTATGATTAGTACTGCTTATGAATTGAAGATCCGGATGGAAAGGATGACAGCTGTAAAGAATCAAGATATTCATGGAAGGATTGAATATAATGATGGAAGATATACTGAAGATATTTTATTTATTGTAGTTATCTTTTTGTTCAGTATATGTATAGATTAGACAGATTTAATTCTAAGTTTTTGTTTTAGAGAGAATCAACCTCAAGACATAGATCCTAATTCTAGAGAAGTAGAATTCGTCTTGAAAGAGTCTGCTCTTCAAGATTGAGGTTGAGTGTGTAATCTTGTGATTTGATAATTGAATACAAGTTTACAAGTTGTTGATTATATACTGTTTTGTTTACTGTTACATTGAATATCAAAGTGTTATTCTGCAACTTCTTTGATATTGTTTCTGAGACTTTATTCTTGTTAAGAATTCGATCCTGACATACTGCGAGTTGGTTAATACTGCTAGGGTACTTAGTACTGCTTCTAACTGAAACCTTCCACCTATAAATACGCTCTGTGACCGCCAAAATACAAACGGCTCTTTGAACTTCCATTGCTTCTCTTTCTCTCTCTCTCGATTTCTTGCTCACCAGTGTAAACCACTTGTTGCGATTCGAACCCTAGAATCAATCAGAAGAGGGCAGGACTAGAATTCTTTGATGAACACAATGAGGTTGCTATGCTGCAAAAACCCAAACAGGCTGAAGGTTTTCATCAGATTGTGGATTTCCTACAATCCTCACACATCGCCCACGCATTAACTGTTAATCCCACAATCTATGTGGAACATCAAAGACAGTTCTGGGCCAATGCTGCTATTCAAACCGAAGATGGCACTCAGATCATCAAAACAAGGGTTTGTGATAAACCTCTAACCATCTCCGAAGGCTGTATTCGCATCCATCTACGCTTAGATGATGCCTCAGGTATTACCTCTATTCCTAAGGAAGATCTCTACCATGCTCTTCAAGAACAGATTTTCACCTCAGTGGAGATTTTTTGTTCATACTCTACAACACTGCATTTCACGTAAAACAACTGGATGGAGTGAGTTTAGAAGTACATTAGCTTATGCTCTAGTCTGCTTAGCTACCTCTAGAAAGTTTAATTTTACTCAAATGATATTCAATGATTTAATGTCAAACCTAGATACAAAATCAAAAAGCTTTTTTATGTATCCAAGGTTTGTATAAGAAGTACTTTATAAGGAATTGACGAATTTACCTACCTTCAAGGAGGTATATGTACCAAAACTCCCAAAGGGAAAGGTGTTCTCAAATATGAAGAGGCCCAGTAAGGACATCTCAGGTAGACACTCCATTGTTCTCTACAATGATGGGTGTGTCTCATTCCCATGGTGAGGCATCAGGGTCACAGCCTACATCTGACCACCCAACTGATGACCTACCCACACCACTCATTTCTATCAATATCCCTCAGTTTCCTATTGACAAGCCACAATCCCCCATCACCAAAACTTACACAAGGAAAAAGGTACAGAAGGTTCCTTCCCTTCTAGTATCTTCACCCCCAAAGCCTAAAAGTCCTCTGAGTGGAGCATTTTCCATCAGAGAATATCCAAAGGGAAACCACAGGGGTGTCTCCCAATCCCAAGAAGGTGCTCAATAAGGAGGTAGAAGAGCATGTGGGTAGTGAGGCTCACACTACTAGTTCTGCACAAGGTGTAGGACAAGACAGTGTGAACATACCTAAGACCTTCCCCACGGCAACTTTAGATGAGCAATCATCCAAAGGTCCCAGGTGCCAAGAAACCAAGGGGGTAGAGGGTGCTTCTGCTAGGCAGAAGACTCCTACTAAAACTTCCAAGGATCCTTCCAGGGTGGTCAACACACCTAAAGGAGGTGAGGATAGATATAACTATGAGGAATTGATGGAAACTATTGCAAATGTAAATCTGGATGTACTCAAACAAGGTGCAGAAATAGAGGAGATGAAACTGGTAATTCTTTCACAACAAGTGCAGATAAGCAAAATAAAGAAGATGGTTTTGAGGTTGGTAAAGAAAGAGAAGAGAAAGCAGTTTGTGCTAAAGAAGAGGAGCACAAATCATGATGCTTCCAAAAAGGGGGAGACAACTGAAGCTGAAACTAAAAAACAAAGTCCTGTTGGCATGGAATCTAAATTTGAGGGGGAGTCGGGTACAGAAGAAGAAGGTAACAAAGCAGTAGAAACCTGTAAGCTAGCAGCAGAAATAGGGGTAACAGTAGAAAAAGGTCAAATAGTAGAAACTGAGAAGGCTGCAGTAGAAACAGAAAAAGTAGCAGCAGAAACATGCCTGACTATTGAGGAAATACAAATTGCAGAAACTCTAGTGAAGTCCAAATCTGACACTCCCAAGGCTACTCAAAAGGCTAAGGGAGTGGAAATCCAAGAAGGTGGTCTAGCTAAGAAAAGAAAAGAAGCTAGTATTGCTGAGATTAAGGGTAAAGGCAAAGAGAAATTGGTAGAATCTGCAAAAGCATCAAAGAAACAAAGTCAAATAGCTCTGGATGAAGAATTGGCAAGGAAGATGCAAGCAGACCTGGAAAAGGAGGAAGAGATTCAATCTGCAAAAGACAGAGAGATTGCTTTGGAGATGGTTGCTCAACTTAATGAATAATATCAAAAGAGTCTGAAGTCTGTAACTGCTGCTAAGAAAGTCACAAAGAAGGCTTCAAGGCAAAGGCTACCACTGAAGACTAGACAAAGACAGCCTTCCAAGACATTTTTGGCTAATCAAGAGAGAAGGAAAATGATAAACTTTCTGAAAGGAGCTATTGGAGTTCCTGAGGGAATGTTTACAGGTATGTCTTTTGGAAAGCTTGAAGAACTTTATCAGAAGGAGATGGCCAAACTGAAAGGGGACTTCATTCAAAGGGTTGAGGTTGAAAGAAAGTTAAAAGAAAGACATGATCTCAACATACAACAGCCCTTCCCTGACAGTGAAGAAGGCACTCCTAGCAAAGACAAGGAAGAGATGAAGCAAGAAGAGACATTGGCTCAAAAGTTTGTTGCCATTAAAAGAAAGAAGTCAATTGCCACCAAGCCAAAAGCAAAAAGGGCAAGAATTGAAGAAAAGGAGAATGAAAATGAAAAAGCAGAAGCAGAACCTACTGTTGAACCTTCAGCAGAGCCAGAGCAGAATCCAGAGCAGTCCAATCAACAATCAAATGAGCAATTCCATTTGTATATGACAGTGACTGACAGTGAATCTGTAGAAGCTGACCCAATATCAGTCCAAGCCCCTGAAATTATCCATTGGGATATCCTGGAAGATCAAAGGAAGAAATACTTCAGGATTAAAAGGATGGGAGACAAGTATGAGGTTTATTCTACTTGGGGCAAAATCATCAGAAGTTGTTCCAGATCAGACTTAGAAGAAATGTTCAAGGTTGGAATGAGCTTGTATGAAAAGGACTTGACAGGAGCAGGAATGAGCTTAATAAGACTAGCCATGGAGTACTTATGCATGATGTTAGATCCTAGAAAAATTCAACATGTTGTCAGAGATTTGCATCTGGAGAATAAATTCCAAAGAATAGACAATTGGTTGCTATTTGAAATGTGTGGAGTCTATGTCATCACTATTGACAAATCTTATCATGAGTACTACCTGGTGGACAGAATTTATAATTACAGCAAAGCCAAATTGCAAGGTATGTTGAATGCTAAGCTGGTGTGTTCAAAGGATTCATAAATGGCCAAGATAGTAGTCAGAAGAACTATCAATCAGAGTTTGGGTCTGGATACTAATCTATGCAACTGAGAAGCAGTTTTGAAAGCATCATGAAGACCTTATGCTGAAGAACTTAATTTCTCATTCTGAAAAATTAAGTTAGGGGGAGATTGTTGGGTCTGAATGTGTTAAGTATGGTTTATGCTGCTCAGTATTCATGATTAATGCTGCTAAGTGATTACTACTGCTAGGTCATCAAGATTACTACTGCTGAGTATTAATGCTGCTAGTAGTTAGTATTGTTGAAGATTAATACTGCAAGTGAGGAGTTAATATTGTAAGCATGGTTAGTACTGCCAGAGACAAAGTTAATATTGCTATTGAGTTAGTGTTGCTTCTGAAGATAAAGATGGATTGATGCGGAAGAATAGGAGATGAAGATAATTATGGTATTGATGCTGAAGATCAATCTTATTTTAATAATTATCTTGTAATCAGTTTTTGTATATATAGTCTAGAAGTTCTTGATAGACGAAATATTTTTTAGAGTTGTTTTAGAGAATTAACCTCAAGACTAGTATTGATCATTTCTATAGAGAAGTATAGAACGTCTGTTGAGTCCGTTCAACAGATTGAGGTTGAGTGTGTAATCATTAAGTTTTATGAAATATAAACTTATGATTTGAGTTCATATTCTGTGTTTTGATTATTTGTTAAAGTGTTATTCCGCGACTTCTTTAACATTGTTTCTGAGTTTGTATTAAATTATTGTTTAGAATTTTCGATCTTGACAAAAATACTAATGGTCGACGACGGGGGAGACCCGTATACGTTGAGGGTGGAGGAACACACAAGTAGGCCGCCCATACGACGTTACTCGCATGACACCTCAACATTTCCATCTTGGGTGACGAGAACACGAGAATGATGTCACCCGCGATGTTATTGGATTTCACCACCTATCCCGGTTCTAGTTTCCATGCCATAACAGACATCACAATCCTCAAACCGTTTATACCTCTAGTGCTTACTCCGTCGAGTTACACCTTAAGGTCTTAAAGACAAGGGTGCCTATCAAATCTAGACGAATTACACCTCAAAGGCTTGCGCCCTCTATTGCCTACTCGCTAGTAACCCAACGGTCAATATTTATAACCAACATCACATGCCCTCCAAAATAGACAGACTTACGTACCTATGGATCCAATGCAACACATTCTAACATTACATGACTCCAAATGAATGACCAAAGCACCCAAAACATGTAACTCACAAATGACACGTAATAAACGCCATTATACTCAAGACTCCACAATGGGATATTAAACCGGAAAAATGTCCTTAAGGCTCATCTTAGTCAAAACTGAGCCAAAGGCTCAACAATTTACTTAAATTTCCAATAAAGCCAGTGTAAACATTAAAACACGTTTGACCAATGGTTATGCAAACCCAACGACCAAAAGTATGATTAACTCAAAATACATCATTGGTCGAGGCAGACCATTTTCCAAATAAACTCATACCCTTATATTTCCAAAATGTCTCGTAATGCAAAATATGCATTTCCAAATGGTTTATAAGATCAAATACACAAAAGGTGACATTTACATCAAAAGAACTCCATTTATAAGTGTAAAATCATCAAGGGAACATATCAACATGATTTATCTACCAAAATGTTCAAAAATCCCAAATGTGGGGCTTTTATAAGATTTATAAAGTCAAACACCTCAAATGATCAAAATCCACCAAATTACTCAACAAGTAGTAATTTCATGATAAACACATAAATACTTTAAAATGGATATTTTGACATGTATAACGTTTTCGCAAATCAACTTGAACTCACCTTGCTAGATTTAGGCTAAATCTAGATTTTACCCAACTTGAGCTCATTTGAAGAACGCTTGGATCCTCAAGCCGAAAACATCCAAAAACCTAGATCCATACATTTCCAACCATAAAGAATCATATTCAACCATAAAGAATCATTCCCCAAACTTTATACATAAAGATCTCAACTTATGTCAAAACCCTAATTCCATAAATGAAGAAAAGAGAAGGTTACCTTACCCACAACTTGAATCCATCAACAATACACTTCTAGGTTACCAAAAATGAGCCACAAACTTCCCATCTCCAAAGTAGATAAAAAGGTTCGGTGAAACCCTAAGAAGCTTGATGGAGAAAATGAAGATGGAGAGATGATGGTTCTAGCTTCCAAAACTTGTTAGATGGTGAAGAATCACATAGATTTAGGGGAAAACTCTCAAAAATGGGTTAGGGTTCATTTTGGAGGTTGGAGAGTCGATTTGGGAGAGATAGGGAAAAAGATTTGAGGTTTGGGTGAAAAATGGGGTTTGGGACCGGTTTTCTCTCTTTTAAATGCGCACAGTGGCTCCGCACGGATGCTGGCGCGGAGAGTCGTGCCGGGTTCTGGAGTTGGGACGTGACAGAGACCCGCGCGGATGACCGCATGGTTCCACTCGCGCGGAGAGCTGCGCGGAACACTGTCGCGCTCTCTGTCATCCTCTTGACTACTTCCCTCAACATCGGATTAGGACAAAAACTCCAAGAATTCGGGGTGTTACAGATCATTGATGCTCGCTTCAATTGACGTATTTAAATTGAATTTTTGAGTGATCATAAAATAGACAATTACACATATTCAAACGTTTTTCAGTTTACAAAAACAAGCAAATCTTATTAATTCATATTTCAGACTTCAACACCACCTCTTAAAAATCAGAAGCAAAATCAGACTTTAGGTTTCAGCAACTCTTAAAAAACAAACGATTTCGTAAGTGGTTGGAATCCATTGGCTTGTGTATGTTTCAAATTTTATTTAATTTCTAATAAAATTTTAATGGAAAATAATAAATTATATGAAAAAGATTAATTAAGCTTAATTTGGTTGAATCTTTTTCACAAGGATGTTATAACTTTTTGAAAAAAGAACTGTATACAACGAATTCTTTCGTGATTCGTAAAATATGTCAAATAAGCCAATTAATTTATAACTTGGTGCTATTTATACCAAAATGCTAAAACAAATTTGAGTCTTTGACTAGGTAATTTTATTGAATGTATTCCAGTTTATACTTGTATATTTTTAAACTAGACTAGATATGTCTTTTCTTACTATTCTGCTTCTTTAAGTCAACATTTAAACATTAAACTTGTTCGATGATTTTGGTTTCATAATTCAAAACAATTTTGATTTTGATTTCATTATTTAAAGAGTGTTGTGAAATTAATTAAAGACATTGGTGAATAATTATTAATTAATAGAGAAAAAAAACGAATTTCATCATATATACCATGCAGTAGCACTCTCCTTAAAAACTGAATCTTGACTCCGCCCCTCCTTAGGTATATTTATTTTTTGTATTCCTACTTTGTAAACACTAATACATCTACTTCTCTCATCAATATACATCGCTAGAAAGCTTCTTCATGATCTTCTTTATAATCAATCTTACCATAATGACTCGATTCCTTATGTTGTCAAATGTCAACGGTCGATCGATGTACACAAAAACCTCTTCTTGGTTGAACTTAGTGCCATAAACGGGTGGTGGCCATCACTACTAGAAATTTGCTTATCACCAACCAACAATTTCCGACGGACGTTATCCCTCGGTAATTACCAAAGGAACACCGACAGAAAAATAATATTTGACGGATAGACCATCCGTCGGTGATCCGTCGGTAAATATATATATTTCCGACGGATCACCGACGGATATACAAATATTTTGTTTTTGTTTTTTTAAATATTTAAATTCGTCGGAAATCCGTCAGTAACTTAATAATTTAATAAATAATATTTTTTCTGATGTCCGTCGGTGATCCGTCGGAAATTACCGACGAATTACCGACGACATGAAGAATTACGTCGGTAATTCGTCGGTAATAACGTGTATGTACGTATGTATGTGATCATGTATGTATGTACATCATGTATGTATGTATATATGTATAGTATGTATGCATATATGTATGTATGTACGTATGTGATCATGTATGTAATATGTATGTATGTATGTACGTATGTGATCACATATGTATGTATTGTTGGAACTGAAGAAAAGCTTAAGTATGGTTAATGCTGCTGGTTCAGAGTTAATACTGCTAGAAGACTTCAAGGTTAATACTGCTGAGTATTACTACTGCTAGTAATTAATACTGCTAGTCAAAGTTAGTGCTGCTTGAATAAAGTTAGTACTGCTTAGCTAGTTAGTACTGCTAGTAGTTAGTGTTGCTTAGTAGTTAATACTGCTAGAAGAAGTTAATGCTGCTGAGCATAGTTAGTGCTGCTTAAGAGATCCGAATGGAAAGAATAACAGCTGGATGGACTGAAGATATACATGGAAGCTTAGAGATATACATGGAAGATATACTGAAGATATGTTTATTTTTGTAATTATCTTTTTGTTTAGTATATGTATAGAAGATACAGAATAGTTTTAGAGTAGATTAATATTCGAATATCAAGAGTGAAATCAACCTCAAGGCATAGATCCTAATTCTAGAGAAGTAGAATTCATATTGGTGAGCCTGTGCATCAATATTGAGGTTGAGTGTGTAATCTTGTAACTTCAAAGGTATTCAATACAAGTTTACAGTTTGTTCTTCATATTTACTGTGTTGATTTACTGTTTCATTGAATATCAAAGTGTTATTCCGCAAACTTATTTGATATTGTTTCTGAGAATTAATTCTTGTTGAGAATTCGATCCTGACAAGTGGTATCAGAGCCAAACTTCTCAGAAACATCTATTTATCATGGAAAATCTTACAGAATCAAGCAGTACTTTGGTCTCCAAGGTTCCAATGCTCAAACCCAGTGAGTTTGACATGTGGAAGATTAGAATCAGACAATATATTCTTCTCACTGACTACTCAATGTGGGATATCATTGAGAATGGTCCTTCTGAAGCTGGAAGGATAGGACCAGATGGGAAAAGACCTCCACCAAAGACAGATGGTGAAAGGAAGATCAGACAGACAGAGGTGAAGGCCTTGAGCACTCTGCTCTTGGCCATCCCCAATGAATATCAGCATCAATTTTGCAACTGCACTGATGCGCAGATTCTCTGGAATGCTCTAGAGAAAAGATTTGCTGGAACTAAAAGCATCAAAAGAAATCAAAGAGATGTTCTAAAGCAGCAGTATGAGAACTTTACTTCCTCAAAGAATGAGTCTATGACTCAAACTTTTGATAGGTTCAACAAGCTCATTGGTGAACTGGCTACTGTAGGAGTGAAGATGGATCAAGATGACATCAACAGAAAGTTCCTCAGATCTCTTGGGGATGAATGGACTATGTACACTGTCTCATATAGACAGAGTGACAATCTGGAAGAGAAAGAACTTGATGATCTATACAATGATCTAAGAGTTTTTGAAACTGAGGTAGAGATCAAGAAGAAGCCCACTAATTATGTCCACAATGCTGCACTTCTTTCAGCATCCACTGATACTACTGCCATCCCTGAAGCAGTTAGTACTGCTAGTGGAGCAAGTTCAGAAAAAGGAATTGAAACAATCTTTGAAGCCTTTTTGTCCAGTCATAGTAACAATTCATTGATTAATGATGATATGGATCAACTTCACCCTGATGACCTGGAGGAGATGGATATTAAATGGCAGATGGCCATGTTATCCATGAGGGTGAAGAAGTTCATTAAAAGAACAGGAAGGAATAACTTCTCTCAAAGAAGAGAAGATGGAGCTGGTTTTGACAAGACCAAGGTGGAATGTTTTAAGTGTCACATGAAAGGACACTTTGCTAGAGAATGCAGGAGTGCTGTTTCAAACAACAACCACCAACAAGCTCAGAATGGAGGCTACACTCAGAACAAGAATCCTGCTCAAGCCCTTGTTTCTCAACAAGGAATGGGATTTGACTGGAGTGATCAAGCTAAGGAAGCCATTCAGAATCAAGCTCTTATGGCAGAAGTGTCTGATCTCCCCTCTGAGGTAATTTCTAATCTTTGTACTAAATCTTGCATTGACACTGTCAAAAGATACAGGGATCACAATCAAAGTATGTGTGATGACCTCAAAAGATTAGAAAAGGATAGAAGAGATTATGTGTTAATAGTAGAGAGATTTGAAGAGCAAATCAAAGGCTTTCAAGCTAATGAACTTCAACACTCTTATGACACTAACTATTGGAAGTGGGAAAAGAAAGAGTTAGAGACCAAACTGTCTAAATCCTTAGAAGAGAGTGATAGGCTGAAGGAGGAACTGTCTAAAGTTAAGCTTGACATAGAAAAGTTTTCATATGCTTCAAAAGCAATGGATTCTCTTCTAAAGGCTCAGATTCATGATAAGATGAAGCCTGGTATTGGATACAACAGTACACCTCCTCCTTACAACAACAATTATATCTCTCCTACTTCAGACTTGTTAGAAACCAAGGAGAAAAAGGACTTATCTGAGAAAGCCTTTAAGATAGAAGCAGTGAGAATAGAGATAATGATGTAAGTAAAGAGATCCCATTAGAAAACAACATTATCACCAATGAGGGATGTGGGAAAATCTGGATCAAGTCCAAGGAGATAGAGAAGAACAAAGGAAAAGATAACAAGGTTCATTACAAACAAACCACGGTTGTGAATCCTGGATCTTGTAAACAGTGTGATTGCAGTAAAGCCAAGAGCCTAAATTCTGGTTTAAAAAGAGGAAATCAAAGAAACTGGAATAATCAATGGGCTCAGAAGCAAGGAGTTGATCTGAGTAAAATCAATAGACCAAAACCTTGCTTCATATGTGGCAAGTTAAATCATTTGGCTAAATATTGCTTCTTTAACCCTATTAATCAACAGATGACCTTTCAAAGATTTGTGCAAAAACCTTTTGGTTATAGGAAGGCTGGAAAGAAACATGGTGAAAAGAAAGGCCCCATGAAGAAAAAGATTTTAAAAGAAAGTATTAAAATCTGGGTGCCCAAAAGCACTAAAACTGTTAGTACTGCTGACAGGGTTAGTGCTGCTGGAAGTATTGCTGCTGCTACCTGTGTTAGTAGTGCTGAAAACATTAATGCTGCTAATACAGTTAGTACCTCTTCAAAGGTTAATACTGCCAACACAGTTACTGCTGCTAACACAGTTACTACTGCTAACAAAGTTAGTACTGCTAAGCATGCAAGTGCTGCTAAGGCAGTTAGTACCTGTAAAACCAGTACTGTTTCTAGCAAAAATGTTTCCAAGCCTATTATTGTGACAAAGTACTCCAAGAATGAGGAGTTAAAATTCAAAAATCTTGTCAAGAAAGAATGCAAGTATTTTGATGAGAAAGGGGTACCCAAGACCACTTTGGCTTGGGTTCCTAATTCATACTAACTGATCTATCTTATGTGCAGGGCAACCAACAGCTCAAGAGAAGGAGCATATGGCATGTGGATAGTGGTTGCTCTAGGCACATGACAGGCAACATGTCATGCCTTCAGGATTTCAAGCATATCAATGGAGGACATGTTGCATTTGGAGATAATCTTACTGGTGGTAAATAAGTGGAAAAGGTAATGTCACCAAAGGTAAGATGACATTTGAGGATGTCTACTATGTTGATCAATTGAAGTACAACCTGTTAAGTGTATCACAGGTTTGTGACAAACAACATAGTATATTATTTACAAGTACTGAGTGTATGATCCTTGCTCCAGGGTTCAAGGTAGTTGATGAAAGCATGATACTACTTAGAACTCCAAGAAAGGACAATGTTTATTGTCTAGATATGGACAATGTTGATAGTGATTCATCTCTAAATTGTCTTGTTTCAAAAGCTTCTGTAGATGAATCCTCTCTTTGGCACAGAAGGATGTGTCACATGAATTTTAAGACTATGAACAAACTTGTTAAAAACAACCTTGTAAGAGGTTTACCATCTAAAGTCTTTTCATGTGATGATCATTGTATTGCTTGTCTTAAAGGCAAACAGCATAAAACTTCTCATAAGACCAAAGAGATAAATTCAATTTCTTCTTGTCTCCAGTTATTTCACATGGATCTGTTTGGTCCTACAAATGTTATGAGTATAGGCAAGAAATCTTACTGCTTGGTTATTGTTGATGATTACTCTAGATTTACCTGGGTATATTTTCTAAGGACTAAGGATGAGACAAGTGGACTGATCAAATCCTTTATCCTAAGAATTGAAAACCAAACTAATCAAAAAGTAAAAGTCATTAGATCAGATAATGGGACTGAATTCAAAAATCTGGATCTAAACACCTTCTGTGAAGAAAAAGGCATTGAGAGACAGTATAGTGCTCCTAGGACTCCTCAACAGAATGGTGTTGCTGAAAGGAGAAATAGGACACTAATAGAGGCTGCTAGATCTCTGTTGGCTGATTCAAAACTGCCAATTACTTTCTGGGCTGAAGCAGTTAATACTGCCTGTTATGTCCAAAACAGAGTTCTAGTAGTTAAGCCAAAGAACAAGACACCATATGAGCTTTTAAATAAAAGAAAACCTTTCATTGGATTTTTCAAACCTTTTGGGTGTCCTTGTACAATTCTCAATACCAAATCTCACTTAGGTAAGTTTGATAGCAAAGCAGATGATGGATTTCTTGTTGGGTATTCATCTCAAAGTAAGGCCTACAGAGTTTTTAATACATCTTCTAGAATAATTGAAGAAAGTGACAATGTCAAATGCAATGAGAACACACCAAATCCTATTGGAACTGGTCCTCAGTGGCTATTTGACATTGATTCACTAACTAACTCCTTTGGTTTCAGTAGTGATGATTATGCAGGTTCAGGATGTGGAGGATCAGGGACTACACAAGTTCAAGAAAGTATACCTAAATCTGTGATCTTTCCCATACCCACAGTGAATTCCTTTGCAGACTGTGAAAAGGAACCATCCACTTGACCAAGTCAGAGTGAAGAAGAAAGTAGAGATGAGGAGACTCAAGAAAATAAAGAATCAGAAGTGGCTGCTGAAAACACTTCAGTTGAGTTGAATGACTCTAATCTAGAGGCTGGACTTAATGAAGAACCTAGTCATAACACCAGAGTTCAAAAGAATCATCCTCCACAGCTGGTAATAGGAGATATATCCTCTCCTATGATGACTAGACACCAAAGCAGGCTTCAAGAAATGCAAGATCAACAATATACAGTGCTTTCTTGTTTTCTATCCCAGCTTGAGCCTAAAAAGGCACATTAAGCTATGAAAGAATCCAGTTGGATAGAAGCAATGCAAGAAGAACTGTTGCAGTTCAAACTACAAGATGTTTGGGATCTAGTAGACCTTCCTATAGGTCACAGAGCAATTGGCACAAAGTGGATTTTTAGGAACAAGAGAGATGAAAGAGGTATTGTTATAAGGAACAAAGCAAGACTGGTGGCTCAAGGGTATACTCAAGAAGAGGGTATAGATTATGAAGAAGTTTTTGCACCTGTGGCTAGAATAGAAGCAATCAGATTATTCCTAGCCTATGCTTCTTACATGAACTTCAAAGTCTATCAAATGGATGTAAAAAGTGCTTTTCTCTATGGCTCAATTGAAGAAGAGGTATATGTCTGTCAACCACCAGGGTTTGAAAACCCAAGCTATCCAGACAGGGTATACAAATTGAAGAAAGCTCTTTATGGACTGCATCAAGCTCCAAGAGCATGGTATGACACTCTGTCATCCTATCTCTTGGAAAATGGCTTTGAAAGAGGAGTCATTGATAAGACTCTATTTATCAAGAGAAAGAAGAAGGATATCTTGCTAGTCCAAATCTATGTTGATGACATTATCTTTGGATCTACAAGAGACAGCATGTGCAAAGAGTTTGAGGACCTAATGCATCAAAGGTTTAAAATGAGTTCCATGGGGGAACTTGCTTTCTTTCTTGGACTCCAAGTTCAACAGAAGTCAGATGGAATCTTCATCTGTCAGTCCAAGTATGTGCAGGACATCCTAACCAAGTTTGGTTTCTCAGATTCAAAACCTGCCAGCACACCTATGGAGACTCACAAGCAGATAACAACAGATCTTGAGGGGGAGGATATGGATGTGCATCATTATAGATCCATGATTGGCTCTCTCATGTATCTCACAGCATCAAGGCCAGATATAATGTTTCCAGTCTGTGTATGTGCAAGATTCCAAGTTAGGCCAAAGCAATCTCACTTTCAAGCTGTTAAGAGGATATTCAGATATCTCAAAGGGCAACCCAGATTGGGACTTTGGTATCCTCATGAATCACCCTTTGACCTAATAGCATACTCAGACAGTGATCTAGGTGGGGCAAACTTGGACAGAAAATCTACTTCTGGAGGATGTCAGTTCTTGGGTGCTAGACTAGTTTCATGGCAGTGCAAGAAACAAACCACAGTGTCCACATCTACAACAGAGGCAGAGTACATAGCAGCTGCAAGTTGCTGTTCTCAAGTCTTATGGATTCAGAATCAAATGTTGGACTATGGGGTAACCTTTCTACACACTCCCATTTTTATTGATAATAGCAGTGCTATCAGCATTGTAAATAATCCTGTCAAGCACTCTAAGACAAAGCACATTGAGATCATGTATCATTTCATAAGAGACTGTAATGAAAAGAAACTTGTACAAGTTGTAAAAGTTCATACTGACAACCAGTTTGCTGATCTATTCACCAAAGCTTTTGATGTGGGTAGATTCACTTTCTTGGTAACAAGTGTGGGAATGATCAACTCTGAATAATCATTCTCTGAAAAAGTGGTTAAATATCTGAATATTATAGTTTCTTGGTGTTATTAATCCTCCTTTGCAGAGCAAACTTAGCAGTACTAAATTCAGCCTAAGCTTCAAAGAGTAAGTACAGTTAATACTGCTAGTGGTTAATACTGCTCTCAGTTAATACTGCTAGTGGTTAATACTGCTAGTGGTTAATACTGCTAGTGGTTAATACTGCTTGTTAGTTAATACTGCTAGTGGTTAATACTGCTCTCAGTTAATACTTCTAGTAGTTAATACTGCTCGCAGTTAATACTACTAGGTAGTTAATACTGCTCGCAGTTAATACTGCTAGGTAGTTAGTACTGCTCGCGGTTAATACTGCTTGCAGTTAATACTGCTCGCGGTTAATACTGCTTGCAGTTAATACTGCTTGCAGTTAATACTACTCTAGGTTAATACTGCTTATGTCCCGAATACTATAAATACTCTTTGCCCGCCTAAACGTTCATAACGACTCTTTGTATACTGTTCACTTGCGCTCTAAACCCTTTCTCTCTCAAGTTCAAAGTTTTCAGGCAAACTTTTTGCAAGGATTAATGGCATCAATGGCATTCATAGATGAACACAATGAAATCGCGATGCTACAGAAGCCCAAACAGGCCGCTGGGTTCCACCAAATTGTGGATTTCCTCAAGTCAAGCCATATAGCTCATGCTCTTACTGTTGCTCCTACAATCTATATCGAGCATCAAAGGCAGTTCTGGGCTAATGCCGCCATTGTTGCCGAGAATGGTGTGCAGATGATCAAGACAAGGGTGTGTGACCAACCCTTAACAGTCACTGAAGAAGTTATTCGCATCATTCTACGTCTAGACGATGCCTCTGGTATAACTTCTATCCCAAATGATGAACTGTTCTCTTCCCTTGCAAGAATGGGGTATGGAGGCCCGTTGGGTGTGTTTAAGTTTTCAAAAGCTAAATTCTCACCCCAATGGCGTTTTCTTGTTCATACCCTGATGCATTCCATCTCTAAAAAGACTACTGGATGGAGTGAGTTCAGCAGTCCCATTGCTTATGCTTTGGTCTGTTTGGCCACTGCCAGAAGGTACAATTTTTCACAAATGCTTTTCAATGATCTTGTTTCAAACATGGGAAACAAAAAGAGCTTTTATATGTATCCCAGGTTTGTTCAAGCAGTAATCAACCATGACTTGACGGATATTCCTCATTCTGCTGGAATATATGTACCTAAACCCCCGAAAGGCAAGGTTTTCTCAAATATGAGAAGATCTGTTGGGGACTCGGAAGGAGTTGACACCCCATTGTTCTCTACAATGATGGTGGTGTCCCAAACTAATGAAGGTATGGTAGCAGGGTCAAGGCCCCCATTAGACCAACCCACTGCTAGCCAATCCCAACCTTCCCACTCTAAATCAATTCCTCAGTCTCTTCTTGACAAACCAACTTCACCAATCACCCAAACTTATCAAAGAAAACAGGTAAAGAAGGCTCCTTCCCTTCTTGTACCTTCACCCACTAAGCCTTTAAGCCCTCTAAGGGAGAATTCTCCCTTAGAGAATATCCAAAGGGAAAACAACAGGGTGTCTCCCAACCCTCAGGAGGTGCTCTCTAAGGAGATGGCAGAGCATATGGGTGAGAAGGCTGCCACTACTTCTGCTAGCACAGAGAAGGAAAGTGGTAACATCTCTAAGACCTTCCCCATGGCAACTTTGAATGAGCAATCATTCAAAGGTCCCCGGTGCCAAGAAACCAAGGGGGTGGATAGTGCTTCTGCTAGGCAGAAGGCTTCCACTACTAAAAGATCCCATGATCCTTCAAAAGGGGGTAACACTCCTGGAGAAGGTGAGGACAGATATGACTACAATGAATTGATGGAAACAATGGGCAACATCAATATGGATGTCATCAAACAAGGAAAAGAGATTGAAGAAATGAAGCTGGTAATCCTGTCACAACAAGTACAGATTGCTAAGTTGAAGAAGATGGTGACCAGTCTTGTACAGAGGAAGAGGAGAAAGCAATTTGAACTAAGAAAAAGGAAATCTGGGAATGATGCTCCCAAAAAGGGGGATATCAATATGGAAGAAACTACAAAAGAGGGGGAGCTTGATGGGATGAAATATGGTGTTGAGGGGGAGAAAGCAGCAGTAAGTGAGCAAGCAGCAGAAAACATTAATGTTGCTAGTTCAAGTGGAGCAGCAGAAACGGTTACTACTGCTGACATGAACAAAGCAGCAGAAACAGTGAAGGAAGTACTAACAGAACTGGAAATTGCAGAAACTCTGATCAAAGCAAAACATGATACTCCCAAGGTCACTTCAAAGGCCAAAGGAGTTATTATAAAAGAAAGAGGTGATGCTATAATGAAATCCAGGTCTGAGAAGGTGATAAGCAAAGAAAAGGGCAAAGCTAAACTAGTGGAATCTGATCAACCACTCAAAAAGCAAAAGTTGGTTGAATCAGATGAAGCTTTGGCCAGAAAAATACAAGCTGATATTGAGCAAGAAGAGAGGGTTCAAGTAGACAAAGACAGAGAGATGGCTAAGGCTCTAGCTGCTGAACTGAATGAAGCTTATCAACTGAGTCTGGCAACTGAAATTGCACAGAAGAAAGCTGCAACTATGAAGAAATCAGTGATGAAAACAGTTGTAAAGAAGAGACAACCCTCAAAGACTTTCCTAGGTACCCAAGAGAGAAACAAGATGATTATATTTCTCAAAGGTGCTGTAGGAGTCAGAAAGGAGATGTTCTCAAAGATGTCCTTTGAGAAGATTAAAGAGCTATATGATTCAGAGATGAGAAAGCTTCAGGGAAATGAAACTGCTAGGGTGGAGATGGAGAAGAGGATGAAAGAAAGTAATGACTCTGATTTTCAAAAGCCATTTCCAGATGAGCAAGAAACACCACCTATGAAAGAAGCCACTCTGGGGGAAAGTCTAAGGACTTTAAAGAGAACAAAGATGATGGCTAGGAGAAAGTCAATCAAGAAGCCTAGAATAGCAGAAGGAGAGGCTGAGAAGGTTGCTGAAGAAGAAGGGGCACTTGAGTCATCTAAACAGAAAGAGCCATCAAACACAGATGATGTAAGTTTGTATATGGTAGTGATGGACAAAGTTCCTGAACCAATTTCAGCAGAACCTATTAGTATAAAGCCTCCTGAGGTCATTTACTGGGATACATTGACAGTGGATGGAAAGGAATTCATAAGGCTGAAAAGGAAGGATGAAAAGTATGAGGTGTTCAACACTTGGGCAAAAATTGTCAGAACATGCTCTAGGTCAGATCTTGAAGAGATGTTTGCGATAGGAATGAAGTTATATGCAGATCTACTAAAAGCTCCAAAGATTTCACTTATAAAACTGGTAATGGAGTATCTGTGTATGATGTTCAAACCTGAAGAAGTAGAGCATGTGATCAAGAATCTCTTCAAGTCAGTCAACAGTTGGACTCTATATGAAACTAGTGGAGTATATACAGTGACTTTGGATCTGAATCATACTGAATACTTCCTAGTGGATAGAGTGTACAATCATAGCAGATTGAAGCTTAATTCCATGCTGAAGAAAAAGCTAAGGTGTATTCCAGATTCAGAGATGGCTAAATACTTGATCCAAAGAACCATCAATCAGAGTTTAGGATTGGATGCAAATACAGGAATGTAGGCCATTATGAAGTTTTGGGAGCATCTTGAAGAGAATCTGAAGAACTTGACTTTTTTTCCTAAAAGTCAAGTTAGGGGGAGATTGTTGGAACTGAAGAAAAGCTTAAGTATGGTTAATGCTGCTGGTTCAGAGTTAATACTGCTAGAAGACTTCAAGGTTAATACTGCTGAGTATTACTACTGCTAGTAATTAATACTGCTAGTCAAAGTTAGTGCTGCTTGAACAAAGTTAGTACTGCTTAGCTAGTTAGTACTGCTAGTAGTTAGTGCTGCTTAGTAGTTAATACTGCTAGAAGAAGTTAATGCTGCTGAGCATAGTTAGTGCTGCTTAAGAGATCCGAATGGAAAGAATAACAGCTGGATGGACTGAAGATATACATGGAAGCTTAGAGATATACATGGAAGATATACTGAAGATATGTTTATTTTTGTAATTATCTTTTTGTTTAGTATATGTATAGAAGATACATAATAGTTTTAGAGTAGATTAATATTCGAATATCAATAGTGAAATCAACCTCAAGGCATAGATCCTAATTCTAGAGAAGTAGAATTCGTATTGGTGAGCCTGTTCATCAATATTGAGGTTGAGTGTGTAATCTTGTAACTTCAAAGGTATTCAATACAAGTTTACAGTTTGTTCTTCATATTTACTGTGTTGATTTACTGTTTCATTGAATATCAAAGTGTTATTCCGCAAACTTCTTTGATATTGTTTCTGAGAATTAATTCTTGTTGAGAATTCGATCCTGACATGTATGTACATCATGTATGTATGTATGTATGTATATATGTATAGTATGTATGTATGTATGTGATCATGTATGTAATATGTATGTATGTACAAGGGCGGAGCCAGGAATTTTGTTAAGGGTGGTCCTCGTTAATAAAACAGAAAAATAAATATAAAATAATATTATATTGATAGCAACGTTCAGTCAAAAAAACACATGTATATATAACAAAAGTGGTGCACTAACCTTACCGATTCAACAATGACCCCGACAGGTTTTCATTTTCTGAAACATATCAATGTAATCTTCATTCTCAACGTCCGCAAACACATCCTTTTCAACAGACGCTAACCTGCATTCCAGGGCCTGGGGGAATATCTGCTAAGTTAACTTCCATACGACTTTGTTTAGAATTAACAGGATTAATCGGCTCTGAATCAACGGTTGCTTTTCTTTTTGTTAAAAACTTATCCATAATAGTCAAATATCCTAAACAATTTTCAAATACAGTCGACTATCAATATTCAATAGAAAGTTCAATTTTGCCCATTTGTGCCAAATACTCAATAATCAAATTCAAATAATCAAATATCAAATTTCTATTTCTAATGAATCATAATCAAATACAAAAATTACATAACAAACAAAATGTGAAAGTGAAACCGTGAAAGTGACCTAGAAATAAGAAACTCAATAATCAAACACAAATGAATAACCAAATAAACAAAATCAATACAAACATTATGTATTTTCTATTTCTCACAGAATGTGAAAGTGAAATCAGAAATGAAACCCTAGAAATATGAAACTCACAAAGTCATGAAAGTCAAGAAACGAGAGTCAAGAATTGTACGAGAAGCATTCGTTGGTGAGAAGTCGAGAAACGAGAGTCGTAGGAGAAGCGAAGCGAGAGTCGATGGTTGGTGTTGTCGTCTGTTCTGTCGTATGAGAAGCGTCTTCCAGAGTCCAGACTTCGAATTTTTAAGACAATGAATTTTGGGGTAGAAGAGACTGGTTGGTGTTGGTCGTACGAGAAGCGTCCTGTTAGAGCATAAATCTGTTGGATACAAGATCAAGAATAATGAAGGTCAAAGTTGAGAAAGTCAAAGCTGTTAAAGTCAAATCTCATTTAAAGTCAAAGTCTATTTGTAATAAGTCAATGTATTTTTGTGTTTGTATTTTTCCTTGTAATAGTTAGGTAGTATAAATAGTTTTTCTTTCTTTGTATTTTGTAGAGAACTTAATTGAAGAATATTCAGTTACATTTAGAGAGAGAAAGTTAGAGAGAGAAAGAGAGAGAGGTCGTTGGAGAGAGTTCTAGAGAGAGAGATATTGTAATCTTGATTTTGAGAAGTTAATCAAACAGGTATTTGATTCTTATTCTTGTTTGTTTGATTAATCTTGATTTAGAAACTAGATTCTGGAACAATCAATTGGTATCAGAGCAGATCCAAATCGAAATTTCAAGAAAAATCAGAAAGCTCGTTTTTTACTGTTCATCGAAGTCAAGATCAAATCCGAGTTTTAGTGAGTTTTTGGTTCTGTAATTGATTAGATTTTGTTCAAATAGCTTAATCGATCGAGTCTGTATAGGTGTTATCAAGTATTGCACTGTAATCAATTCGAATTTTCGAATTTTTTTGTGATTTTTCGAGTTCACAAGTCCACGCACTGTATCAGATTCAAATTTGTAATTTTTGTGTATTTGATCGAAAATTAGTGATAGTTTTGTGTTCGAGTTGTATAGAAGATCAAATTGTTGAAGTTTCGAGTTAGGTTTCTAGGCTTAAATGAGTTTTTGATGCGATTTTGTTCGATTTTAGAGGTTTGCGGGTCATTCATCAGGTTTGCGGGTCATTCAAGCAGGTTTGCGGGTCTATCATCAAGAAGTGTACAAGTTCTTCAGAGGAATGCGGGTCATTAAAAGTTTGCGGGTGTAAAGTTGTTTGAGAATCGAGAAGCTAACGAGACACGCAAAGTGTGTTGTGCGGGTGTAACGAGACACGCAAAGTGTGGTGTGCGGGTGTAATTTGACACGCATAATGTATCTTGCGGGTGCCCCTTGAAACGCAAAGTGCGGGACCCCCGTGCTAAGTCTGCCTAGGGGGACATAGTTTTTTTTTTGTGATTAAAATTTCTGATTTTATATTTCAAGTTTTCTGTATTTTCTTGATTGTTTCATTTGGACTAACGATCAGTTCTAGTTTCTTATTGATATATTTTTCAAACAGGATTATACAAGATGACTTCCAAAGATGCACTTTCAATTGGAACTGATGTGAAACCTCCAGTTTTATTCAAAGGCGAATATGAGCAATGGAAAGACAGATTCTTGGATTTCGTGGATCGGCATTCAAATGGAGAGAATATTTTACTGTCTATCACTGAAGGTCCAATGGCTCCAATTACAGTTCAGATACCTGATGTTGACTCTTCTGATAGTGAAGATGGAACTGAAGAACGAGAGCAAAAGATGAAAACAGTGACAGTGGATATTTCTCAATATTCTGAAGAGCAGAAAAGCCGATACAAAGCAGATAAACAAGCGAGATCTTTACTTCTTCAAAGCATCCCAAACGAGATCTACATCAAGATTGACAGTTATAAAGCCAATGCAAAGAAGATGTGGGATCAATTACAAAAGATGATGATGGGATCAAAGGTCGGAAACCAGATGAAAGTGGCAAACTGCATAAATAGCTATGAGGAGTTCAAAGCCAAGGAGAATGAGAGTCTGGAAGATACTTATGAGAGGTTTGTGTTACTTCTGAACGAGTTAACAAAGAACAAAGTTAAGAAGAAGCAACTGGAAAACAATGTCAAATTCTTGAGTATCTTACGTCCAGAATGGAAGAAGCATACCAGAAGAATGAAGCAGATGAAGGATTTAAATGAAATTCCACTACATGAGGTATTTGAAACCTTAAAGCAGAATGAAGAAGAGGTTGAAGAGAAAAGAGCTGAAAAGAAGAAAGCAGTACAAGCTTCTGATCCTATTGCCTTAGTAGCTGGAAAGAAGTTTAAAGAAAAGAAATAAAAGAAAGAAAAGAAAAAGAAGATAGTTCTTACAACTTCTGAGTCAGATTCTGTTTCAGATAGTGATGATGGCGAGAGTCTGAAACAAGCTATGATTTTGCTGACCCGTGCCTTTCAGAAGAAATTTTATAAGAAGCTGGGATCAAATTCTCAACGGTATTCTTCTTCGAGTTCAAAGAACCATGAACACCGGGAAAGGGTGGAAGGAAAAAGGTATGAAGAGCAAAGATATGTGGAAAAGAAACCGGATGAGAAGAAAAAGTTTGCGAATGACTACACCGCTGTTGAAAAGCCAGCAACTGACTCAATCAAATGCTACAATTGCGGGAAGATGGGTCATTATGCCAAAGATTGTCGGAAGCCGAAAGTACGCAACTCTCAGTATTATCAAAACAAGTTGCTTTTGGCAAGACAACAAGAAGCTGGTGTAGCTTTGATGGCCGAGGATGAGTTTTGGTTGGATCATTCCGAGGATGAAGGTGAAGAGAAAGAGGAAAATGCTCATATCTGTCTAATGGGCAAAGAAGAAAAAGATGACGAGTCAGATGATGAAGCAGTTAATGAGGTATTAAACTTAACTCCAAAAGATTTCATTACCAAATTGGAAACCATGGTGGTTGAGCTTCAAAATTTACAAGATAATCTGAAAAAGAAAAAAGAAAGAGTTGTTAAAAAGAACAAGAAGATCTTTGAACTTAATACTTATGTTATTTCAAATAAAGATCTGATTGATTCTTTACGCAAGTCTGATTTTGATTCTAAATCTAAAGTAGATGATTTTGAAAAGAAGATTTTTGAGTTTGAAGTTAAGATTTCTAAATATGAGTTTGAGAAAAATGAATCTGCACTAATTGGTTATAAATTGCAGGTTGAAAACAAGAATTTGAACAAGAAGGTAAATGATCTGGAAGTTAAACTTTATAAAAGAGGTCAAACAGATCAAACCATTTTTCTTAATGCTCCTGATGAAGAGGCTGATGTTAAGCAAAGATGGGGACTTGGTTTTAACAACCCCCATTATCTTAAGAAAGCCATCAGAAAACAACCGGCACTTTATAACTATGATTTTCTTGCATGTGCTGGTAAACATACTCATTTGAAACCCAAATTTGTTACCAAATTGCTAGACGAAGTAGAGGCCAAAGAAACTGAAAACAGAAAGAATAAAAAGAAAATGCAACTACCATTTAACTATGTAAAGTTAAATGATAGTTATATTTCCGAAACACCAAAAGTATTTTCAAACGACTATTTTGTTAGTTATTCCGCATCTGAGATGAAGGCAAAACCTGAAATTGCAAAGGTTTATGTTCCTACATCTATCCTTGAAAACAAAATAGTCGAGCTTGAAAATGTTTTATTTGATGAAAAGCTTTTGGTGGATATTCAACAAAATGTATTTTCTACCGTTTTAAAGAACACAGTTTTTCAAATTAATTCAACAAAGTGTTCTACAGTTTCAATGGCACCTCAAATTTTTTCTGACAATTCTGATAACTTATTTGAGTCTGCAAATGATTCTTTTAATTCTGATGAAGGGAGCATGGAAGAATCTGATATGTTTGACATTCATTCTAAACTTCCTGATCATTCTACTTGTCTTGAAAATGACAAAGTGTTACCAAGTGGTGTAAATACTGTTGAATCATCAACTAAGGTTGGTAAATCAGTCTCTGTAACTGCTGATTACTATGCTCATGGTAAGAAACATAGGAAACAGCGATTACAGAAACAGAAATACACTGGTACACAAAAGAAAACTCAATCTTGGAAATCTACTTTTCCTAATACATCTACATCTTGTGTTTCAGATTTAAAGAAGAAAAAGTTGAAAGCTCAGTCTGAATGGAGACCAAAAAGGAAGGATGATGAGATAGTAGAATCAGTTTCTGATAATACTTGTAATAGAATAGTTAGTAGTGATACTGATGTGATTGATCAAATTGCTTTTAATAATCAAAACCTTGTAACTTCTTACAAGAGATATTCAATACAGCAATTGATTCAATTGTCTCCTATTACTACTACATATTATTCTTATCAGAGAAATGATTTTGCTTATTCTCATAATTCTTCTAATTGGTATGGATCTTATCATGTTAATTCTTCGAGATCAAATAATTTTCAAAGTTTTCAAAAGAACAAAGGGTCCATTTTCAAGTGGATGCCAAAATCTTGTACTAAACTGTTAGGTCCCATTTTTAAATGGGTACCTAAATCTATTATTGCCTGATTTCTCTTGCAGACACGGCATATGTGGTACTTGGATAGTGGATGTTCCAAGCATATGACTGGGCAAAAAGCTTTATTGTCTAACTATACAGAGAAATTCAGTGGCAATGTCAGATTTGGAAACGATCAGCTTTCACCTATTCTAGGATATGGTGATATCATTCAAGACAAGATAACGATCAGTAAAGTGAGCTATGTCGAAGGTTTGGGGCACAACTTATTCAGCATAGGTCAATTCTGCGATAAAGGGTTAGAGGTCAACTTCAAGTCTAAGAGTTGCTCAGTTCGTACTGAAGATGGCACAGAACTCTTAGGTGGACATCGAAAGACAAACCTTTACACCATCAACTTGTCCAAAGTTTAGATTGACAATCAGGTATGCTTGATGACAAAAGCTTCACTGCAGCAAAGTTGGCTCTGGCATAGACGTTTATCTCATTTGAACTTTCGTTACATCAATAAGTTGGTTCGTGGGAAATTGGTTAAAGGTCTACCTGAGCTGAAATATGAAAGACAACACTTATGCGCAGCTTGTGAGAAGGGTAAGATGAAGAGAGCCGCACATAAACCGAAGCCTGAACCAAGCACTAGTTCTCCGTTAGAACTGATACACATGGATTTATGTGGTCCAATGAGAACTCAGAGTTTGGGTGGTAAGAAATACGTGTTGGTTATTGTGGATGATTACTCAAGATACACGTGGGTCAAATTTCTTCGATCAAAAGATGAGACACCTGAAGTTCTCATTTCATTCTTAAAGACGACCCAGGTGAAACTGCAGCGACAAGTCAAGTTCCTTCGAACTGACAATGGCACAGAATTCAAGAATAAGATTGTTGATGAATATCTCGAATCAGTTGGGATTTCACATCAGTATTCTGCTGCTAGAACCCCTCAACAAAATGGAGTAGTAGAAAGACGTAATCGAACGCTAGTCGAGGCCGCTCGAACTATGCTTAGTCAATCGGATCTACCTCTATTCTTGTGAGCGGAAGCTGTATCAACTGCATGTCATACGCAAAATCGTTCCATGATACACCGCCGATTTCAAAAGACTCCATATGAGTTGATCAACAACAGAACACCAACTATCAAATATTTTCACGTATTTGGGTGTAAATGTTTTGTGCTTAACGACAGAGAGAGTTTGAATAAATTCAGTGCTAAGGCGGACGAAGGCATCTTTATCGATTATTCTTCAACATCTGTTGCATATCGTGTTTATCTAAAGAAGTCAAAGACAGTTGTGGAGAGCTTCAATGTTACATTTGATGAAGAAATGGCTTCTGATCAAATCAGTTCAGAACCCGTTATTATTGGCGTATTAGCTTCTAGGCAGATCAGTCCAGAACCTGTGTATACAACGACAAATTCGGATAACACTTCTACATCTACTTCACATTTAATTGATTTAGATTTGTTATTTGAATTCTTTTATGATGAGTTTCTTGGAACTAATGTATCTAAATCTGCTGTGACTGACAGGTCTGAAGATACAAGTTGTCATCATCCAGTCACTTCAGATGCTATTTCTGAACAAGCATCACCAGTTCAGACAGAAACTCATATTCCTCTTGTTACTCCTACAGTTGAAGATACACAAGTTAATGCTGAGCCAGAAGTAACTGTTTCAGTTGGGTGTACTACATTGTCTACTCAACAGCCTGAATTTGTTGTTCCCACTGATACTTCTACACATGAAACTTCGACTGACAACCCCCCTCCTGTAATTCAAACTGAAGATTTTGAAAGTGGATTTCAAGATGATGATCATATTCAATCAGTATCTATTCCACTCCCACATGAGCATCGCTGGACCAAAGACCATCCATTACATCAAGTAATTGGAGATTTTGACAAGCCTGTTCAGACAAGGTCAGCGACTCTTAATCAGTGTATGCATGACTCATTCCTCAGCAAGATTGAGCCAACTCGAGTATCTGAGGCTCTTGCTGATTCGGACTGGGTATCTGCAATGCAAGAAGAGATCAATCAGTTTAAAGCCCTAAATGTTTGGAGACTGGTTCCTAAACCAGAAGGCAAAACCGTAATCGGCACTAAGTGGGTATTCAAGAACAAAAAGGATGAAGATGGTGTCGTCATCAGAAACAAAGCTAGACTTGTTGCCAAAGGCTACCGGCAAGAGGAAGGCATTGATTATGACGATACGTATGCTCCAGTAGCGCGTATAGAGGCAATCAGAATGTTTCTCACCTACGCTGCTCATAAGAACTTCATAGTCTTTCAGATGGATGTGAAAACAGCCTTTCTGAACGGCATTCTTAAAGAGGAAGTGTACGTGTCTCAACCTGAAGGGTTCGTCAATCAAGACAAGCCAGATCATGTATACATCTTGGACAAAGCTCTTTATGGATTAAAGCAAGCCCCTCGAGCCTGGTACGATGTATTATCCAAATTCTTGGTCAAGTCTGGTTTCTCTAAAGGTAAGATCGATACCACTTTATTCATAATGAAGGAAAAAGTTGATATTATTCTTATTCAGATTTATGTTGATGATATAATATTTGGTTCTACTAATCCAAAATATTGCAAAAACTTTTCTAATCTCATGGTGTCACGTTTTCAAATGAGTATGATGGGAGAGATGAATTTCTTTCTCGGATTACAAGTTAAACAGCTTTCTACGGGGATTTTTATAAATCAATCTAAGTACATTTTGGACATTCTTCGGAAGTACAAAATGGAAAATTGTAAATCAATTGGAACTCCGATGGCACCTGGTACTAAGATCCACACTGATCCTTCGGGTAAAAGTGTTGATGTTAGAACTTACAGAGGTATGATAGGATCGTTAATGTATCTTACATCTAGTAGACCAGATATTATGTTCTCAACATGTTTATGTTCTAGATATCAAGCTGCTCCCAAAGAATCCCATTTGGCCGCTGTCAGACGGATTTTTAGATATCTGAAGGGGACTGCAGACCTTGGTTTGTGGTATCCTAAAGATACTGGGTTTCAACTGACTGCATATTCAGATGCAGATCATGCAGGTTGCATGTTGGACAGAAAGAGTACTTCTGGTCACGTTCAATTTCTTGGAGACAAGCTCGTTAGCTGGGCATCAAAGAAACAATTATGCGTTTCCACTTCAACTGCTGAAGCAGAGTACGTAGCTGCTGCCAGTTGTTGTTCTCAAGTCTTGTGGATGCGAACACAGCTACGAGACTATGGATTCAAGTATGATAAAACTCCAATCTACTGTGACTCGAAGAGTGCAATTGCCATATCTGCTAATCCTGTCCAGCATACGAAAACCAAACACATTGATGTAAGGTATCATTTTATCAAAGATAATGTTGAAAAAGGAACAATTGAACTTTATTTTGTAAAAACAGATTATCAACTTGCAGATTTATTTACCAAACCCTTAGATGAGAAGAGATTTAATTTTCTTGTCTCTAAGCTTGGTATGTTAAATCTGAAGACATAATCAGTTATTACCTACTAAAGTTACGTATTGTTATTTTTCATCATTTTCTTTATTTTTATGACTGAAGGATATCTGCACTTTAATTCTTTGCTCATGATCTCAGGGGGAGTTAGAGAAGATTTTAAATGATCTACATTCATTTGAGGGGGAGCAAAACTAATTTCTGCATTATACTTAACTGACAAAACTTTTGTGATGCATGATTTTAGGGGGAGCCTATAAGTCAAAAGGAGTAAGAGTATGATTTCTGATTATTTCTAATCAGAACTCGTTCTTTAATTGTTTTACTGATTTATGTCATTTTAATTTTCGAATAAATTTTGTGAATAAAGTTTGACTAGACTTTGAGACTTATACAGGATGAGAGAAGTTGACACGATCATATCTTTATGACTACAGCCTGACTTTCTGAGATTTAAGATTGAGCGAAAAGGTAAATTTCTTATCTTAATCTTAAATATATTTGAAAGAAGGACAACTTTCAGATATAATAAATATGTTCTTAAATGTTCAAACCACTTCCTGATTTTTAAACAGATTTTATAATTTGGAAGTGTGATTTTAAATGTTTTTTAATTTTTTTTTTGTGCTTTATTGTTTACAAACCGTGTGTTTCCAAAGATAATTACTTGCGTATTGTCTTTTCTATATACTTTCAAGTATTCACACACACCGGTTTGAATTTTTGTTCAAGTTGTTCTTACCACGTCTCTAAATTGAAATAGTTTTTATTCGATGGTAAGACACTCCGCTTGTACTTCAATGAATTTTTTGAGCGATATTTCATTTCGAAACGGTCATTTCAAGAATGTCTATATTTTGTTTCGTATAGACAAATATTAATTATTCTTGACCATAAGCTTTAATTGCTATATCATTCATTTCTGAT